>JAJLVF010000008.1:0-477821 GCA_030564485.1 Meyerozyma athensensis | reverse complement strand
TACACCAGTACACCAGTACACCAGTACACCAGTACACCAGTACACCAGTACACCAGTACACCAGTACACCAGTACACCAGTACACCAGTACACCAGTACACCAGTACACCAGTACACCAGTACGGCTCGGTTTAGTTCTGTTCTGTTCTGTTCACCTTACTTTGCTCGCCATCCAATTCCACCCAACTCCAGAAATATGCTTTTGTGCACGCTTATGTGTCATTTATTTGACAATAACTAACACCTGACTCCCCATAAACTCACCTTTGCCCAAGATGTGTAACGATGACTGCTTGGAACTCCTGTTCCTTGATGTCATGTTCATTAACCAAATGGAAGATGCACTCATAGAAATCAGGTCGAAATACAAAGACCAAAAAAGAGTACAGCTAACGTTAGGAACTAGACTCCTTGATGAAGAATGCTTGCTGCTACTTTCCAGAAGCGACGTGAGCAATATAATCACACATTTAGAAGTATCTTGTTTCGTACCTGCTACTATTGACTTGGATTGCTTTGAATCCCTAAAGACATTAAAGGGAGAAAACTTGAACATAAAAGTGTGCCAAAGTCATTTCATTGAACAGCTTGAATTGCAGCACTGTACAATAGATTGTATCCCAATCAATTTATTGAGTCTTACCGTTGTTGACAGTAGTCTTAGACTCGGACAGCAACCTCAATTGCAAAAATTGAAGATATTGCGTGTTGCTAATGGAACCAATATAATCAAAAACGGTTACCGCTCTGATATGTACTTTGCACCTTTGTTCGATAGGGAGATCTTACAGAAAATATTCTGGAATGACCTACTCGAAGAATTTTCCGTTATTGATCGCTCACAAGACGGTATCGAGGATTTTTACAGATCTGAACACCTTACCACGGTGGGTTTTGTTGGTGATTTACCTACTGGTTTGCTGACAAGCATCAAATCATTAAGCATTTTAGGAGGAAATATCCCGCAAGACTTGTCGAGCTTTTCGAGCTTGAAGTCACTCAAAATTCAGTGGCCGAAAAACAAATTGAACTCGGTTACTCTTCCTCCTCTGTTAACAGAATTTTACGTTAGAAATGCTAAACATTCTAAAGTTGAACAAATGGAACTTCCAGTCGGGATTACTGCCCTAACACTAAAAGAATGTGGCATAAAAGCGCTCAATGGGGAAAGTTTACCAAAGTCTCTCACAAAATTAACAATTTCTGATAATGAGATTACCGAATTTCAATGTTCCTTACCAGAATTGGAGAGTTTAAATATATCTAACAACTCGTTGAAGCAAATAAGTCTCAATGTTCCACAATTATTGGACTTGGACTTTTCTGGTAACGAATTGATATCCATGCCTGATCTATCCAATTCTATCAAAACTTTAAATGCTAGCGGCAATGAGATTGATATTTCCACAATTAGAAAAATACCTTCTGCATTAGAAACTTTGATTATGTACGGTTGTGCTGAAGGCTCTTTGAAGAATTTCATGTTCCCATCCACATTGCAAACACTCGACCTCTCAGGAAATGACTTGAATGTTTCTGGAATAACCTTTCCCCCTGACTCCAAATTGAAGATACTAGATCTAAGTATGGCATCGATGGGAGAGATTAATGATGATATAATAAAGCTTCCGCCGCTTTTGGAGCATCTTGATTTGGCAGGAAACGATTTGACAAGTCTTGAAAAGTTACTGTTTCCAGTATCTCTCAAGTTCTTAGATTTGAGTTATAACTTTTTTCAATCATTCAAAGTGCCACCAAAAATCCAGAGTTTGGCTATAAACAAAAATCCTCTACGTTCAAATGTTACAGTAGCTGAGAATCTGGACTTGCGAGCTCTTGACATAAAGAACACACCTCTCTCTAATTTTAGTTTTGATACATTGCGGGCCAACAAGTTAGTTCAGTTAACCTTGAAACTTAAAAGCGAAAAAGCTAATTTTTTATTCATGCCACTGACATTGAAAGTTTTGAAATATAATGGCTCTTTTTACCACCCTGACTTCAGAAAAGGACCTAAGGATGAAGATTTCCTAACGATATACCACAGAAGGGCAGTACCTGACAAGAAATTATGACTAGCATGCTTATACCTCTCAAGTCCCAGAATCATAAATAGTCATTAATGCCAAATTAAACACTACTTTCGTACATCGCCACGTCATTGCAATAGAAATCATCTTTTGTAAAAAGATTAGTTGGCTGCGGTATAATGCTCTAACACACAGCCAACGAGAGCTCATCGCCAAATGATGCACTCAGGGGTTTCCTTTTAGATCTTCATGTCAGACATTGACATGTTATGGATCCCATATTGCAAGAAATGGTGCTTGTGAAAAAACCAGTATACAGGATTGGCTGCAAAATTGGAAAGGGAAACTTGAACAACAGCAAATGCGTGATGAGAAAAAAATATTCGAAAGGATACTTATGTAAATGGGCGCAATATTTCAGCTGACAGGACATAACATTTGTTCTCTATATCAAATAAATAAAACCCCTTTCATTCCCTCGAGCTCTTGTTGTTTCTGAAAAAGCACACTAGGATATTCTAAGAAAATGTGCTTCGGAACGAGTTGAATATTCAGAAAACATTCCTGGTCAAAATTTTTGTAAAATCTATAGTTTTCGAAGTCATCAGTGGAGAGGATCGCTCTAAGATGTTCATCCTTATTCATAGTAGTTTCAAATGGGTATTGTTTATGCTTGCTCATGAAAGAATACCAAAATTGGCGCAACTTCTTCAGAGATTGTAAAATGACCTTGGCCACATCTACGTTCTCATCCTCAATATGGTCAGAAGTAACACATTGGACTGTGATTATCACATGAGGGGTATCTTGCAAAGTTTCAGGCGATACTAATTGTAAATCCCATTCCATATTTTCATCCACAAATCCCTTTACATATATATCCTCTGCGTAGGACTTCAGAAAATACCTAATGGTATATAGTAAAGGGGCCCTTGATCTTGCCCAGAATCTCTCTAATACTCTGAATTGCAAATAACTTGGTACAGCGCTGACATTTTTATTAGATTTGCGTTGCAGGTTTTCAATCGAATCTGAAAGTGATTCGTCCACCAGAGTTAAAAACTCTACGGACATTTTGGATAATCTGGCTTGATATTTGGTGATCCATTGCTTAAGAGAACCTCGACAGATTTTAGCATGCTTTAAATATCTGCATCCATTTCCCAACTTACCTTTCCCATTGCAAGAAGACCCAAGAAAGGTTCTGTTCATAGAAGACATTGCCAAATCCAAATTAATTTCAACGCTATCTTTGCTATTTCTTTTGTTATAATCCTTGAACTTGGATAAGAAATAGCAATAGAACAAATACTTGATATTTTTGGTTTGATTTGAATGGAAATCCCATTCAACAGCATCAATAAAAACTTGTGGGTCCTTCGTTGATTTAGGTAAATCTAAATCTTTTAACAGAGTTGTCTCTAGGCATATCTCTTTGATCAAACGACGAGTTTTTTGCATCGAACTCTCACAAGCTTCTGCTAATCTTTGTAAATGGTCGAGATCACAGGTATTCTGCTTGTAGCTATTCACCAATGCCATCAGCATCAGAGCACGTAAGTGACATCCACAGTCAGATACATGACCATCATAGGAAAGAAAGTTTTTGGAACCTTTGTTAAAGATAAGGTCTACGAAGACTTCACAAGCTTGTTGCAAATCATGAAGGGTGACATACAACTGACCCAAAATTCCGACATAATGATTTTGGGTATAATTGCTGAGTGAGTCTGGCTCTTCGTCGGGTAAGTAACCCAAAAGAGCGTCGATCCACATCTCCCCTAGCGAGCATCATAGATCAAATATCTTATATATTCGTTGAACACTGGAGCCAACACAAAAAATGTGTCTTTATCCGGAAATAGTAGCTGAACTCCGACTTATGCGAGCCACAGGAGCAGCAATGCATTTGATAGGAACAACGAAGAATTTACTAATTGAACTCAATTTTGATTTGGAGAAAGCGTTCTGCTATTGCAGTTGTAGTGGTCTTCGCTAACACATTTCTATCTACTGTACGCATCATCAACGCATGTTGTCAGTATCTGACCCTGTTGTCAAGTGAAGTCCATTTAGAACAGTTCAAAAGTCAGTTTTTGGCGTGCTGCAGTCAAGCGCCTTATGCTGTCAATAGACAAATTAATGGAAACGTGGATGTGTTATTAAAGCATAGTATCAGCCATATCTCGCAATTACTTGTTTATGACGCTTACATAGCTATCTAAAACTACATAGATCATGGACTTTGAATTTCGAAGGTACACAAATTGAGCCAACCTATAGAAAATGGTACAATTTTGATTACCTTTGCGCATGCATGGAAGCAAGCACAAAGTTTGAAGGGTGCCAAATGTTAATAGCATTGTGTCTCGGAAATTGCAAACCTATTAGGGACGTACAGCTCCGCTATTACCTTGACAGGTATCAATGTGGCATAAATGACTATATATATGAAACTTGTAGAATATCTAACATTGACAAATGGAATTGGATCGCTTGCCACAACACTTGTCGATTTATATACTATTATTGGCTGTAGGGGTAATTTTCTTACAGAGGAAATCACCATCTAACAAATTGCGTCAGAAACAATTGCCCTGTTGCAAAAAAGACATTTCGCAACATAAGTTACTTTCAGGTCTGCAAATTTCTGCAGAAAACAGAGCGAAGTACGGTCTGATTTACAAACAAAAATCTGGATTCCAATATGAAGTGGTTCTCACTAATCCAGATCAATTGAAACAATATTTTGGTAGTAACGCCAAAGACCATCGAAAATTAGATTCGTTCGGAGCTGGGAAATACCTAGTGGCACTTTTGGGAGACTGTCTAGGATTTCAAAATGGTGATCTGTGGACCAGGATGCGTAAACTTTTTAATGTTCATTTCACCCACGCAATGGCAGTGAAAACCTTGCCTGCAATGATTGAGTTTGTTGGAAATTGGAGACCAAAACATAAGCTGACGATAGAAGTTGACCCTTTTGCATTCGTTTCTGAAATTCCATTCACATGTGTTGCACAATATCTTTACGGTGAAAAACCATGTTCTGGTCAAATTTTGCAAGACTTGAAGAATTTGATTCCACTTCATAGCAAACTAATGGCGTTTGCATTTAGCACCACCATTGGTAGATATAAATTTTTCCAATATTTTCCATTCAAGAAGATGCAAGAATTGAAATATTTTCAGCAACACTTTGAGGAATTGTCGTTGAATATGGTCGAACAAGCACAAAAGCTTGGTATAAATACAGTTGCAAGCGATTTGTACGAGCTTGTGAAAACAGGGGAGCTTACTCAAAACAATTGGATACAAACTCTTGATGAGATTCTCTTCGCAAATATTGACGTTACCGCTACTGTAATGGCCTGGTCATTAGTTGAGCTTGGAAAGAACGATAACGAGCAGAAGCTTTTGCGTCAAGAAATCGCTGAAGTTGGTGATCCAGAAAAGTTCTGCAAGAGGACCGATACATATCTTCATCGAGTACTACTTGAAATTTTGAGACTACACCCATTGCTTTGGTACAGTTTCCCGGAAATCTCGCCTCATGACATGGTGATCGATGGATTCAAGATTAAGGCAAATACCCCAATAGTGATTGACCAATATCAATTGAACTATAATTCTCCCATTTGGAGATCAACAAACATCACAGATTTCGGTAGTTCTTTTCATCCTGATCGATTTGAAGCACTCCAAAATAGAGATATCAATTTGTCAAATGTGACTTTCGGTTGTGGTCCAAGACGTTGTTTGGGTAAGAATTTTGCCGAATTATTGATCAAGACAGAAATATTTACCGTTTTGAAACATTTCGAAGTATCTTTGTGTCAGGAAGTGAAAATTGCCAAAGACACATTTGTTGTTCAACCAGATACAAAGATCAAGCTTAAGGCAATATAAATTTTCCCGCTTGTGACCAACTTGCGCCGCTCATGCGTTAAGTCCCACACTTTTCAAATGTAAGGGGGGACTCAATTGAGGCGAAATGGTGCACATGCAGAGATATAGCTAAATAGAACGCCATAGATTGGTTCGAAAGAGGTATTCGTCTGCTATGCTATTATAACTTCCATGTTGTAAGTCTCCTACGATTACACTCTCTATCAAAAATTGATGAGATCACTGTGATAAACCTAAATGAAATTGTTGGATTTAAAATTGTGGAGTAACGTCACCTCGTAAACTGAGATTTATCTGTGGGCAGTGACGTGCATTTGTTCTTCGCACGAACAGAGGACCTTCACCAACCTTAGAAGCCTGTATATTCCAACCAACGTGCAGAGCAAGATGAAGAATTCAGCAACTAGAAGTTATTGATCGGACGTAGTTATGGACAAGCTGAGTAAGGCATGTACATGCTGCAAACAAAAGAAGTTGAAATGTGATGGTCTACAACCGGTTTGTTCAAGATGTAAGAAATCGGGAATAACGATATGTAGATATCCCCCAGATAAAAGAATTGATAAGACTAGGCGGCATAACGGTAATAAAATGTTCATTTTTAAAGATCATGCATTGACTGGGAAGTCTGAAAAGCCCCAAGAGAGAAAACAGTTGGTCATCCAAGACTTGGCAGAGAGTCAGACAGCGAATGAACAAGTTCTACTTCAGCAGCCATCCGACTCTATTCCGCTATTCCCAGGCGCTGGTTATGAATTAGGCGGTAATGTTGAATATTTGCTACCACAACAAGAGCTCGAGCAGGCCAATAACTACAACTGGTCAGATTTAGATATTGAACACTTTTTACGTTGTTTGGACGACTCTTTGACAATGGAGGCATTCGAATCTCTGTCACAATTGCTTCTGGAAGTGCCGCTTGATTCTGCTGTTTACCTGGTATCCCCACACCAGGAACTAATTGATGCAGTTTTTTACAATCAAAACCATAAACCTCCAGCCATTTCACGAGATGAAATCATGAGCTTAGACATGAAGCCACTTGATGAAAAGGCTAAGGATGAAATTTTCTTGGAGTCAGTGGTGTTGGCACTTGGGTCTCTTACGTTAGCAAAAAGAGATTTGGTACGACAACGTACAGAAGCATCTTCCGATTCTTTGCACTTGAAAATTAAAGCGGTGGCATCTGATGCGTTTGATTTTTACTCAAAGGCCAAAAGCTTGATCCCCGTAGTAATGGACAAGCCTACCAAGAACGGATTTCGTGGTATGGTACTTATGGCAAACTACATGAGCATACTTCATAATCTTGCAACTCAGATGCAAATCTGTTATGATGCCCTTCAGGTTGCAGTTTCGCTCAACTTAGATTCAGCATCACCAGATGACGCAGTGAATGAAGATTCAGACCTAGTCATAACGTTCTGGAGTCTATGGTGCTCCGCATGCATGCTATCGGCATTCCATGGACGACTTCCTCCTATAAGGCGAGATGATATTACCACTACTGTTGATATCAAAATGTCTAATAGACATGTTGAAGAGTTTGTCAAGATTCGAATTGAGTTGGCAGATCTTTATTGTCAAGTCGTCAAGTACGTTAATCAAAATGGAGAATGTCCTGCGCAATTGACAGGAACTTTGATGCAATTGAATGAAAAAATATCTCATGTGGAAGATGATTATGCTTTAGATGAAAGGTCCTATCATAGAAGAGAGGTTTTGAATCTTGAACTTAACTGTTGGAAATCTCAAATTGGAATGCTAATTCATTTACCTCGCTTAGATCAGAAAAAGAGCACTCGGTCTGCTAACGTGGCGAAGAGTGTGATAAAAGAGCTTTGGAGTTATTACGAGCCAGACTTCTTCCAAAGTAGAAACATTTTGGAAAATTTGGATTGGAATTTTTCGTATCCGTTGAGGACAGCAACCATAAGCATTTTCATTGCTTGCATAGTATTGGTCAAGTACATCAAAAGTGTCGACTATTTGAATTATGAATTTGTTGAGTACAAACTTGGTTTGCGTTTATTAAGGAGTTTAACTTCTATGATGCCCATTAACAAATACTTGCTTGATGAATTAGAAGACGTGAAAAATGATACTAATAGTGACACAGGTCTACCTAAAGCATTTAAAGTAAGACTAAATAAGCTTTTTGCGTAGTGGCATGAGCATGGGCGTAGTCAAGCCTGTAAGTATCATACCAAGTCCAACAGCAATAGACATTCGAAATTTGGTATCGTACAAGTAGGATAGCACGATTGGAGCTACTAGCTTACCCAATGCTGCCACTGCTCCTATTATTGGCATCAACTGAACTTTGACCTGGGGGTCAATGTAAACCGAGAATAAGGCAGGAAAGGCTGATGCCATGCAGTTGTAACCCAACATGACGAGAGACATGCCACCAACGAAAAAACATCCAATATTGATGTTTGGTAGTTTATGGGCTTTGAACGCTTCAGATGCTCCAACCATTAAAGCTTGTCCGACCAAAGCAATCATTAATGAAACAATGACCAATGTAACTTGGTTATTGTGAACGGCAGTCTTTTTGTATTTTTCGAATTCTTGTTTAACATCCTCATAGGAATCAATTTCAGAATCTTGCTCCTTTTCCATAACTTTGAAATTCTTTTCCTTTCTCTTGATTGGTATTTCGAGGATCTTTGGAGATATAAGACTACCACTGACGCCTATAATCGATGCTATCATGAAAGAAACGCCTTGAAATTTGGTTTCCCAACCCAAGGACAGTGTCAAAAATACTGGCATGAAGTAGACTACTTCACTCATCAAAAATGAGGCAAGAAACATTCCCCAAAGAACAATCAAACTGCCAATAAGTATAGTCTTCTTGGCAGAGAAAAAACCATGCAATGCTTTTGCAAAACTATATTGTGATTTCTTCTTGGGTACTGCAGGGTTTTCTAAAAGGAAGACCAACGCAAATGAAATGGCAAGCATTATAAAGCTGCAAATAAAGGTGGGAGCATTGTTGCTGTTAACTTTGAAACTCTTGATCTTGAATTCACAATAACTGGCGAGGATTGCAACAAGCTGAGAAATAGCCATGAACACTCCCGCAGCTGTACGATATGCTGAAACGAATTTGAATACCTTGACCTTATCAGTATGCACAGCTGTGATATAACTGAAAATCAAGGCGCCCGTTGCTGATGCTATTCCGCATAATATTCTACCACCAAGAATGGATGACAAGGATATGGTACTAGCACACGAATAAATGAAGTTACCCACGAAGGATAGTAGGAATAATCCTATTATTGTCCATTTTATAGAGCCCACTGATTGAGCAACCTGTCCGATCACGAGCGAGGCCACGATTTGCACTGAAGCAGATATTGCTTGCACAAGAAATAAATAATGACTCGAGTTTTGTTCTCCACACTTAGTTAGTACTTAATAGTTGCTGCTAAATGGTTCAACTTACTTCTTCAATCCAGTATGCAATACTTGACAAGTAGACGCATGAATCAAAACTGAATTGCACGGCAATTGCAATAACTGCAATATATTGCAAAATCGTGCTCGTGTTATCAGCTTGGGAGCTCATATCTATGTGGAATAGTGATACTTCTGATCATTTTATAGGTTCTGCCTTCTAAGATATATTAATTTGTTTTCGGAGGTCTCTTTCCTATTTGGGAATTATCGGCACTTTGTAACCATATGCGTTACGTCAAGTGATAAGAAGGTTAATTGAGCTAGAGTTGCTCACATGAAGTCACTTAAGTAGTAAAGATAAGCAACTGAGCCTCAAGTGTAATCAATTAACACTTTGAGATCGCTCTAATTGAAAATCACAAAATATGCTTTTTTTCAAAATATTGCCTATACCATACAAAATGTAATACGAGTTTCATTGTGCTCACTATCACTCCCTACCTTTTTCACTCCATATTATGTTGCATAGCCTCAATGCTGCACCTGCAAACCACCAATACTTCTTTAAGTTTTCAAGAACAACATTTGCACTCTCAGTCATTTCAGTGTAGTATCTATGATACAGTTCATCTTTGTCATTTGTAACGTTTGATTCTAATTCAATCAATGCAATTACGTGCAAAACAGCATGTACCACTAGTACGTGGTGAACAACGTTCTCAGACTTCGTCAATTCCATTATCTTGGTAGAAAATTGTTGAAGGAAATCCTCATCGGAGATTTTTCTGATTCCACTTCCATTTCTTTGTAAGATCAACCCCACAGTATCTATTTGGCAACGGAAAGTCAAAACAGCAATATAGGAATGGTATATCATCAAAAGCTTTGCAATCGAAGATGGAATTAGGTCAAGGTTCTCGATTTTCCAATCGAGAATGTCTTGTTTCAACCCTGTATCTTCGTCACGATGGATAGGAGGTCGGTAAAGAGATGATTGCACTCTTTCAACCAACATGCTCAACTTGAGCATTTCTTTACATGCTGCAAAATCAGACATTCGGTTTTCGTCAGGCTCGAAGTCCTCAATGACGAGATCGTCTATGATCAAATCCCTACGATCAAAATACATTTCTCTTCCACTAGTGGCCGAAATTAGGCGGTCTAAGCCATAGGAAATCCAAAATAGACGTCTGAGAAATCCCTTCCGATACTTGAGATCCACACCATTTGTCTGTTCAGATAAACTTTGCGAGAGATCGTTAGCTCCAGAAATGTTCGTTATGCAAAGTTCTCCGCACAAGTTGCTAGCCTTTGTTATATACTCTTTCGAATCTCTCGCTCCACTGATCCCTTCCTCGTTGATAGATAATAGCAAGTAGGACTGAATAAGAGTTATCTTGTTCTGTTCAATGTTTTCTAGTAGTTTACAGCGGTTATAAAACTGTTGCACCCTGGCTCGAATAGGAATAGTGCCAGTAGTGTCAAACCTGGTAGCACAAAGCATCAACGCATTCAACAAGAGTAGAGGTATTTCATCAGTATTCTTTAAGGAAACCCGCGGGACAACGGGGAAGAGTGGAAACATATGTGTGAGAAATAACTGCATCAACCTGTTTTGCTCCAGTTTACAGGGAACTTCGTAGGCACCTTGTGATTCAGCAAACTTCTTATAAGCTTCGTGTTGCTTGGAAACAACAGGAAGTTCGTCTTGACTTCTCCAAGGGTAGTAGAGACCAAAAAAGTCCCCATCAAAGCATAAATAGGAATCTCTGCTTAACAACAGCGATAGTGGCTGCGTTGAGCAAACAAATTGAGGTTTTCTTTGATCGTTGTTGTAAAACATGTCTTCATATATGTTTTCCATCCCGTCATTACCTGTGTTTTCCGTACCGGAACCAGATTCCAACGTGTTTATATCCCACTTGCATTCCAAAGACCTCTGTCGACAATATTGACATGTTTTATGACCTGGATGGACGACACATTTTTTGCGTCGGTCCCGACATTTCAAGCAAGCAATTAAAGATTTCTGTAGTTAGCTTTGGACACAGAAGATCAAAAGAAACCATACCTTTTGCTTTGTAACGGCAAATTTAGTGATCATGAAAGAGCACCCAAAATCGATCGCGGGCGGATTACTCGATCGGGATTCCCCCATTTTGCGGACGGGATACCCGATTGGGACAGGGTTCCACAGAATGTGGGGTTCCGGCTGCGAATATATAAACGATGTGAATGTGCTGTCAGTCTCCACAGATGGCAGCAAAAGTATTACTTGATCAATCTTCCTTGGGCTCTCTCCGCAGATTTGACTTATCGCAAGCAAAAGTCAGACAAAGTGGAGACATTTCGTCAGTATTTACTTCGTTCTCTGGTGAACAAGAGAAGCTGAATGAGGAACAACTCAAGGCTTTGAAGCAGAGTTTGGTGAAAGACCCCCAAGCCCTCAAGGAGAGTTGGATCCGCTTGAAGAAGTCTCTTGCCAAGGAAATTGAAGAGATCAAGACCAAGGGTCCCTCAATTATTCCCTCGGTAGAATTCAGCCACATTGATTCGCTTGCCGAAGACAAGAGGGCCGAGATTTTCAAGCGTGGATGTGTTGTAATTCGTAATGTGGTACCAAGAGAACAGGCTGAATCTTGGAAGAGCCAAGTGTTGGACTATGTTGCTAAGAATCCAACCACTAAGGGTTTTCCAAGAGATTCACCAGTAGTGTACGAGTTGTACTGGTCCAAGCCCCAAATTCAAGCCAGAAGTCACCCTGGTCTTATGAAGTCTATGAATTTTATGAACCATCTTTGGCATGCAGACGATGACACCCTCATCTGTCTCGACAAAAACTTATCTTACGCTGACCGTCTTCGTGTGAGGAATGCTGGCGACAAGCTCTTTTCGCTTGGCCCACATGCTGATGGAGGCTCTTTGGAACGTTGGGAAGATAAACTGTACTCTCAGTGCTACAAGAAGATTTTCGAAGGACGTTGGGAAGAATTTGACCCATATGATGTTAGTGGCAGACTTGACGCTGATATGGACGTCTATGATTCACAAGGTACTTGCAGTATCTTCAGAAGTTTCCAAGGCTGGTTGGCTGTCTCGGAAATTGCACCTAAGGAGGGCTCCATCCTCTTCGCTCCACTTGTTCAACAAGTTACCGCTTACTACATGCTAAAGCCTTTCTTTGATGAAAACGACGAATTTGTTCTGGACGGGTCTATGCCGGGAGCCTACCCAGGAAAGGGTCTTGAGTTCAACGACAAAACTCACCCTGAGCTCCGCTTAGATGATGTCATGGTTCATATTCCAAAAGTTTCACCCGGAGATATGGTCTACTGGCACTGTGATTTGATTCACGCTGTGGATTCCGAGCATGTTGGTGACCACGACTCGCTGGTGTTCTACATTCCATCAGCTCCATTATGCAAAACTAATTTGAAGTATGCTCTTACCCAAAGAGAAGCATTCCTCTCAGGTGCAGTTGGTCCTGACTTTCCAGGATTCCCTCATGATGTTGCTGAAAAGGAACACAAAGGGAGAGCAGAGATCGAAGACATTATCCAAACAGGTGGATCTTCTGCCATGGAGGAGTTCCTCTTCAAGAGAATCGAGACGAAAGCATCCTATTCAAAAGGTGCTCAGGAGATGATCAAAATTGCCAATGAATCTGCATTTGAAATTTAATGCAGAAGTAAATAAGCATGTTCTTATGCTGCAAAATATAAATGAATTTCAACCATATCTCATGACCTGAAATGTAAGTTCTCTAAATCAAAGTGCCGCAGTCTGCATCTAATATATATTATCGCGATTCAACTAAACCCTGTAAAGATGCGTAAGCGGCCCATACTAACTTGTAATAGATGTCGAGAGAAGAGGATAAAATGTGACAAACAGTCTCCCTGCGCTTCTTGTATCAAAAACAATTGTGTTGATGAATGTGTCGTAGCCGAAAATGGAAATGTTTTGCTGGAAAGAGATGGAAGAGCACTGTGTGTGTTCCGTGTATCCAAGAACCCCAATATGAAAACAAAACTGAATGTACTGAAGCTATCTACCAAGATCCCTGGCCACGTTACACCTCATAGACATACCATAAACTTCTATGATTATCAAGCCAATGGAAATGAAGAAGCTACACCTAGTTATCCCATGGAGTGGAGGTTCATAGAAATGAAAGAGCCTGCTCTACGATTTCTTCAGCAAGCCAGAAAACTAGAAACTACAAAGGAACAAGAAACATTGTCTCAAGAATTCGATGAGTTCAACCTTGTTTCTAATATTGAAAGAAGTCTACCTTCCTTAGAATCAATATTCGAAACCGTTGCTGACTTCATGGAGCAGCTTTATTTCTTCATTCCTCTCTTGGACTACCTGTCGTTCAACCTGGAGTTGAGGAGAATACTATATGAAGATGCTCATGGCACCCACCTTCTTCTACAGAAAGAAGACGATCTTGCATTCATTGGTATCTTTTTAATAATGCAGTTCTTCGTGGCTTTCGCTCGATACATGAGACAACTATCTTCGAAATTGGATTGCAGTCCCTCTTCAATAATATTGGCCAAACAATGTTTGCGTCGATATATGGATAAAGGTGCCCACTATTTTGTGGTTCTACAGTTGGGACTAATGATACATTTCTATCAGAAGGTTGTTCCGTTGAATTTTGACAAGGAAACTGGAAGTGGCAAAGTATTTACAAGCACTTTGGTTCAGATGGCCTATGCGTTGAAAATACACGAGAAGCAACCGGGTTTGGTCAAGAGAGATTACAACTTGAAGTCAAAGACGTGGTACTTGGTAACTGTTCTAGACACTATGGAAGCGACTTTATTAGGGGCTCCGATCATGGTGGACCGCAGAACTTATACGAAATGGTTGTTGCCAGTGGCGGAAATAACAACAGAGACTTCAAATACGCCAAACGTTGATTTAGAAATGGCTATAATTTCATTTTTCACTGCCCTGAATCCATTATCAGCCACCTTGCGTGACCTTAACGAATTAATTACAAATATGGCTGGGTTTACCCAACTTTCTACCATTGCTGAACATGTTGAGCTATTGGAATCATTAATGGAAACCAATTTGGGTACATTAAAAGGGAAGGTAACTGCCTTGCCCAAAGAGGCATCACTCATTCAAATACATCATAAAGCTCTCTCAGTCAAAACCTTGTTGAGCTGTGGTGTCTTTTTGCTTGCATTGTATGCCCATTTGCGTATTCATTTCGAGCAAAATAATGACCCCCGAACAGCGTTTTTTTATGAGAAAAAGATCCACCAACTCACGATAGTTGAAATGTTACCGATTGTGGCATCGCTTGTAAATGATCATCAGAAATATTTTGGTCCTTTAGGTGCACTCGTCACCACAAGGTTCTTTATTACAATGTTGGAGCGTTCCAGTACTTTGTGTCTAGCTACGTTGGCAAGACTTAAGTTTCATCTCTATAATTTCTCCACCATATATGCTTTGTTTGATGACGAGAGGTTCGAAATGTTGCAAAGGTTGATTACAAAATCTGAATTGTGTTGTGATATTTACAGCACTTGCCTAAAGAAATTTCCACGTTTATTCGGAACAAATAGCACTGCTGACCATATTCAAGATTGTCTCAATTTCATGAAGTCTAGAGATAATTTCGATTCTACTTCGTTCAACAAGGTATGGAGTATCCCTTATACAAAGGACCAGTTGCAGGAGTTACTCGATTTGTACGAAATCGGGATGGAGGAAATATCCATCTTGAGCGATCAGACATCCGCTCAAAAATTACCGATTGATTTGCTCTCCATATCAAGTGACCCCAGTGTGAATATTGACTCTGTTAATGAAGATTGGCTATTTCAAGAAAGTGTACATGTGGGACTGCCAGATGCGTTTTTTGGCATTTAAACGAAAAGATATGAAAGTGAAACCATCAAAAGGTTATATTACCTGTATAAATGAGAACAATTGCAGCAATATGTCAATACCGTCAAATTTATACTTCAATAGCTACTAACGTACATAACATTTTCTTGGACGAACCGTTACTCCGTTTGACATATTCTCTTACGCTATTGGGCGTGGTGTTTCAGACGCGATTGAAAGTGAGGGTATAGTGTACATCTTTGGAAATGTATCCGTTACCATGAATTCCAATTACTTGACGCAAACTTGGTCGGGACAGACACGTTTAGGCATCCCAAAAGAATATTGAGTTTGTGATATATGCTGCTCTGAACTAGCTTTCATTAGATTCAGTATACCTTGTGAAGCACAGGTAACAACTTTGGCACTTTACTTGATAGTGGACATTTCTATTGATTCTGGCGCTTGTCCCGATTCTTGTTGATCAAGCATATTTTCGAAAAACGTGGTACGCAATTCCTTCCATCGAGTCATGTAAGTAGACAAGCTTATCAACACCACCCCGCTCAAGACTTGTAGACACCACCAGAGCAAACTGATTGGAAATTGGTGGCTGTATATCCATACGATAATCAAGTTGATGATGTGAATGGTCAATGCAAAATCCCATGCTAGTTTTGAACGTCCTACTACCAACGTAACAAACAAGACGCAAAGCAATGAGTCAAAAAGCCAGAGAACAAAGAGTGTAAGTCCCATAATATTCTCCAGCGATACTACTTCCCACAGAAACACCCAATCAAACTGAAACTCATATCCGTTCAATGAAGCATATAAATAAAATATGATCAACGCAGTCAAATAGTAGAAGCATTGCAACAATATTATTTGAAATAGCAACTTCGATGGATTAGTTATGTCCGTGGAATAGTTGCCATTGACAAGCCGATGATATCCTGTTGTTAAGAACATGATTTTAAAAATGCGCGGTCACAGAATAAATAGATTTGAAAAACTACGTTATACAAGCAAATGAGTATGCATTTAGACTACTTTCTCTTTTTAGATTTCTGCTTTGATTTTGCCGTCAAACGATCATTGCTCGTCTTCTTATAGGATCTTGGCTCGTTTTTCTTTTCTTCCATGGCTTTTCTCTTTTTGGAGTTGACTTTCTTCCCATGCTTAGTTAACTGTTGCATCACAGGTGTACGTTGTGCTTGCTTCTTCTCTTGTTCAGATTGAAACCAGGTTCTCTTGGGACGGGAATGTATCTCCTTTTCATGCTTCATTATGTTGTTTGCCTTTTCTAATTGCATTTCTGCCTGAAGAATCTCTTTAGCCAGCTTTTCCTCTTCAAGCACTTCTTCTATAGTTTCATTCTTAGACTCCACAATGCTGTTCAATTCTTCAACCTTCTTCCAGTCAACAGAACGGGACACTGCTTTGCCATGCTTTTGATTTTCGAGTGCTTTGATAGCATCTTTCACGATGGTCCTGTCTTGGTTGGATTCTCCGACAAAGGTAATAGACCTACCCTCTCGACCAGCACGGGCGGTACGACCAACTCTATGCAAATAAATCTCGTGTGTCTTTGGCATATCAAAGTTGATAACCATTTCAATTTTTGGGATATCCAAACCTCTAGCTGCCAAATCAGTACATATCAAGACTGGGACAGCAAGAGATCTGAAGTTCTTAACGTTCTGCAAACGTTGCTCTTGTGACAAAGATCCATGAAGTTCGGAAACCTTCATACCTAGAAGACCTAGCACAATGCGAAGTCGATGGGCTGTTTCCTTACGAGAAACAAACACAACGATTCTGTTTTGTTGTTGAGGATCCACAGTACGCAAGATATTGTACAACAATGCTGGTTTTAAATGGTCACGCTTACGGATACGCACAAACTCTTGTACAAGTTTTGATGCTGCTTGTTTAGGAGGGTTGACCATGATTCTCACAGGCTTGTCCAAGGACAATTGGATCAAATCTTGAATCTTTGTGTTCATAGTGGCCGAAAACAATAAGGTTTGTCTTTTGTGCCTGGGGATCAATTCGAGGATTTCAGTCAATTCGGCTTGGAATCCTTCTTCCAACATTCTATCAGCTTCATCCATTACGAGCACCTCAAGATTGTCAATAGAAAAAGATGGCGAGTTCCTGATATGATCAATCAAACGACCTGGTGTAGCTACAACCACATCTGGACGAGATTTGAGCTGTTGTTCTTGTTGTCTCAAGTTAAGACCACCAACTGCTAGTCCGAAGCTTAAGTTGGAGACAAACTGTCCCAATTTTTTACCAACATCACAAACTTGGATGGCCAATTCTCTGGTAGGTGTCAAGACAATGACCCTTGTAGCAGAAACTGTAGCAGGTTTGTATATCAATCTCTCTATTATAGGGATAAGATATGCAGCAGTTTTACCCGAACCAGTAACGGCACCAGCAACGATATCTTTGCCCATCATTGCGATTGGAATGGATGAAGCCTGAATAGCAGAAGGCTTGGTGTAACCCAAGAGTCCTATACCCTTGAGAAGAGGACGGGACAATTGAAGTGCCTGAAACGAAGAAACATTTTCGGTGGACTTGGACTCTTCGTAGAATTCGGCAATGGCTTCGGCTGAATCTTCATCTTTTGCTTCACTGTCAGATTCATTATCGGATAATTGCTCCTCAGCGTCTTCCTCTTCCTCTTCTCCTTCCTCGCTTTCGTCATTATCATCGTTATCAATTTCGACACCCATGCCAAATCCATCCATTGCCAATTCATCCTCGTTATCGACCTCATCTTCGTCTTCTTCATTCTCTTCTTCTTCTTCTTCTTCTTCTCCATCCACCATTCCCAGGAGACCTCCCTTACTACGCAAAATGCCATCCAAATCTACGTCTTTGTGGCTAGGTTCATCCTTTTGGTCTAAATCCCAACCGATAAAACCCGTTTCTTCTGCTTCACCAAACACAAAATCGGGATTAAGGTCTCCAGTCTTTTGTTCCGAGTCAGAGGCTTCTACGTCACTGGCCTCAGAACCACTGTCGATCGTCATCACGAAATCATTTCTGTTTTTCTTCGCCATGTTCGACTCGATGAGATGTCCGATGAGCATCGGAAAACTACATCAGTAAAGGTGTATTGGGTGTAAAATTATCTATAGTGGAACTCTTCGGTAACGGAAACCAACTCGCCAAGGTCATAGAACTCGTCATCGTCATCCTCTTCACTGACATAGTCATACTCCAACTCACCTCCTATAGCCTTATCCTCCAAATCTAATAACTGAGTATTTTTTCGCATCTCGATCAATGCCTCGACTTGCTTTTCGGTGTCATCTGACAATCTTCCAGCCCACATCCCCTTCAACATCTTCAATCCATCTAACCAAACGTACTTGCTGACCTGGGTGTCTGTGTAGAATGAAAGCAATGGACGATCTTTGGCTCCAACCAAAACGATATTTTCATGCGAAATGGTACCCTTAACAGAAACCAACATGCTATTCTGCTTCTTGTCCAGTTCTCCCACATGTAATCCAGCTTTCGATGCCTTGAAATCAACTATATCGGACAAGGGAATAGCGCGTTCCTCCATATCTTCGTAGGTGGGGTTCACCAACGCTTTCTCCACGAATTCCTTGTAGTAAACATATTTACGGTTAGGGGACAACATAATGAAGTAGTACTTGTTGGTAACACCTTGGTTCGACGATATTTTGTTCATTTGCTCACCATAAGCTTCGGTGTATACCCAAGAACCTTTCAATAATTGTACCACACGCTGTTCACATACGAAATCCATAACCTCACTTGCCAACGCCTGGTCGAAATCAGTAAGACGAGGTGCCCACTTCAATGAATGAGTGTCTTTGATTTTTTGAATTTGCACCTGGCGTAAGGTCTCAAGGTCCTTTGTGGTAACATCCAAGCATTCTTCAATGGTCTTGTCACCCTTGCCGATTTCCTCTTCCAAACTTCCGATTTGAGCTTGTAAAAGTTCCATGATACTATCAATATCACGAGGATTCTCTAGACGAGATTTGGTTTGTTGCCACAACACTAAACAATTGTTCATGGTGTAATAAATCATAATTTCCCAACTCAAGATGGACGAATAAATGTGAGGGTACTCCCTTTTCAGGTGGAAGATATATAACCACATATCAGTGGCTTTCTTGATGAACAAAAAGAGTGGGAAGGTTCTATTATGATCACTCATCATCAATTCTTCGTGGAATCGCTTTTTGAATGTGAAGTTAGGATCTTTCACGAAAATCTTTAAGTCCATGGCGAGCAAAACTGTGAAATTTTCCACCACAAAGTTACGTGGATCATCAGTGAAACCAGCCTTGACGTACTCCTCGGTGGTTGCTGGAGTGGCATACTCATTAAGCGACACCTCCAAAAATATAAAGAGATTATTAAGCATCACCTGATGTGACTTGATGGAAAGGTCAAAAGTGGTCGCATTGAGGTATTCGTTAAGGCTATAGTACGCCAACTTCAAGTGAGAAATGGAGTCGAGAATGGATTTGTCGTCGGTTTCGATCAAGTTACCCACGGTACTGAAGAAGGTAACATGCTTCAAACGACCAGCAAGAGTGATTATACCATCGTACTTGCAAAGAAGGGCCTTGTTAATTAAGTCTGTCACCAATTTGATGGAATTGTAGGTGATCTTGTTATCTTGCAAGTAGAGCTTTTGGGTCATGATGTCAATGACATCCAAATATTCGATCAAAGATTCGAATAACGGAAGGTAGTTTTCAATTGAGTCAGTTTTGGACCGGAAAATGGACCCGGATATCAAGATCACCAGAATTTTCAAGATGGCCTTGTAAGTTTCAGTTGACATGTTAGGTGAAACGATGGAGAACAAGGTTGAAAAAACAGTGTGATCCAACACATTCGAAAACTCATTAGATACAGATTCGCTTCCCAAGATACAGTCCAAGAGTTTCGCCAACACAACTATGCTGTTGACTTTCTCTTGCTTATCCTTCCCGAGGATGTTCGTTTTAAGTACACTGGCATACGACAATGCGGTGCCGGCATCGAGTTTAGTTTTCGATATGTTGTCTAGGGTTAGCAGATGAATTGTACACGATGAAGAGCATACATACTTTTGCTCAATAGCTCGTTGAGCTTATGGTTGATGGTCCTCGAAGACTCCGACATGAATATTATTCTCGTCTAATTCGCACCGAAATGGGAAAGGAGGTGAGAGTGCGGCGCTAGAAACAGTCCCCACATTCTGTGCAGGACCGAGCCAGGATTTTTTTGGCATTCAATCGGTTTATGGTGAAGCCGATGCTAGCATAGTGAACCATTGTGGCACGAAATCAATTTGAAAACAACTTATTTTCACACTAAAGTTCTGATTGCGTTACAAGTGGTGCTCTACTACCACACATTTTACAGAATCTTCTTTTTTTTGGCGGTGTTAAACTCCGCTGGTGCCCAAGCTATCCTTCCCGTCCGATCGTTTACGACTAATATATCGCCCAAGCCATGTCTTTCTTGCGGAAAGACAAGAAACCTCGTGGCGTGAGTGTGTCTGGAATCAACAAGGATTCTGTAAGTCCCGGTGATCCGGGCCATGTAGATGATGAACAAGAGGACTATCTCAATACTCCTGCGGCCTCCACAAACTCCCCTCAGACTACCAGCGGCCCCGATGACTACAGTCCACGGCTGTCTGTTGTTGCGCTTCCCGAGGAAGCAAAGCGTCGATTACTGCAATCCGAAAGCGGAAGCGGCCCGATCCGGGACAATTATCAAGGGTTCCATGCCAACAGACGACCTCAAGGAGGGCACAATATCCCGCCGTTTGCCCAGCCAATAAAGCCACGGTTCAAGAAGAAAGGCAGCCGACTTTTGGGCAAATTGATCTATTCCAACCGCAAGGACTCCGACACTTCCGATCGGCTACGATTCGACTCCGACGAATCAGGTCATGATCTGATGGCCCTGGGTTCTGCGAACCCACCTAGGTCCACCTCGCTTGCATCGGCCGGTTCTGGCAACCGTAAGAGCGCCAGCTCCACCTCGTCGTCGCTGTCTCGGCACAAGTTTCGTATTCCGTCTTTAACCGCTGCCGACCGTCGCTCTTCTTATCCTGAGGAGTTGCCCCAGCCGCCAGCGGATAAGGGCACGTTCGACCTCGACATGAACTTGGACGAGATGCACGATATCCTCAAGTCTCCCACAAAGTCCCCAGAAACCGAAGATAGCATAGAGCGTATCGCATACAAGAAAACTCCGTCGTCGAACTCAGTGGTCGACACCCGTGTGGGCAATGGAGACGAAGCACTTGCATCTGGAACTTGGAAAGCACCTGATAGTTGGGACGTGAAGGGCGACGACTTGCTCGGACTGCCTGCTCCTATGCCTAGTGACGAAAGACCAATCACCGAGGAAGAGGAAGAGGAAAGCAAGGAACACGCAAGCGAGATATCTGAGGTTGATGGAGCACACAGATCCGAAAGTTCCCAGGAACTTCAATCTCCCGCGGCGATTTCCAATTTGCCAGTACTCTATGGTAGCCACCAATCTGCCCACGTTGTTCCTCCTCAGTCAGACCCCAAGAACCTCACAAAAGGTCCAAACCATATCATTCGTGTGTTCAAAGAAGACAATACCTTTACTACTATCCTTTGCCCTCTCGAAACAACTACCACCGAACTCATTGCTATCGTGCAAAGAAAGTTCTTTTTGGAACTGATAACCAATTACCAATTAACGGTTTACGTCGGAAACTGTGTCAAAGTACTAGAATCATTTGAGAAACCCCTCAAAATTCAAATGGGACTTCTCATGTTGTCCGGTTACGTTGACAATGACAATTTGCGCATCATTGGACGGGAAGACCTCTCGTTTATCTGCAAATTCGTGGTTGAAAATATCAACTTGCGTAATTTTACTCACGAAGAGGAATCTTTAAAGTCCAAGGATTACATCGATGTCGACATTTCCGGCTTAAAGCTCAAAAGTGTCCCTATCAAGTTTCATCAACACACGTATGAGATTGAAAAATTGAATGCATCAGATAACCCAGCCATATACATTCCATTGGACTTCATCCAGTCCTGTAACAATTTGACGAGTATCATATTCTCCCTGAATGGCTGTTCTAAATTCCCCATGAATTTCTTGGAAGCTACAAGTTTGACTCACTTGGACATGGAGAAGAATTTTTTGGACGAATTGCCCTCGAAATTCGGTGTCTTACAAAATCTTACGAAACTTCGTCTTAATTCAAACCAATTACGAACATTGCCGAAATCGTTCGGCAAACTTGTCAATTTAAAGCAATTGAATTTGTCTTCCAACTACTTCAACGCTTATCCAGAGCCTATTAGTGAGTTGGTTAGCCTTCAAGAGCTAGATCTTTCGTATAATGATTTGAGTGATATTCCTGAATCTGTATCAAATTTGGTGAATCTTATTAAACTCAACCTTTGTACGAATAAGTTGAGCAAGGAATTACCAAGACATTTTGAATCACTCAAGTCTTTGAAACGTTTGGATATCAGATACAACTTGATTTCAAACGTGGATGTCATTGGAAGATTACCCCAATTGGAAGTGGCATATGCATCAAAGAATTATATTTCAACATTCAGCGATAAGATGGAGAGTTTGCGTCTACTCCACTTTGATCGTAACCCTATAACAAACTTACAATTTGAATACCGCCTGCCCATGCTTACAGTGCTTGACTTGTCCAAAGCTAAAATTACATCAATCCCTGCAGATTTCTTGACGAAGATTCCCAATATTGAAAAACTCGTGTTGGACAAAAATCACTTGGTCAACTTGCCCCCACAACTTGGAAACCTCTCAAAACTCTCGCATTTGTCTCTTTACGGCAATAATTTGCAAGTGCTTCCCCCTAGCATCAAAGATTTAAAATCACTTCAATACCTCGATTTGCATTCGAACAATTTGGAAAGCTTACCTGAGGAGATATGGAGCTTGAGCTCATTGAGCGTGTTGAACATATCGTCCAATGTTTTGAATTCATTCCCAAAGCCTCCATTAAGCGTGGCTCAAGGCATTTCTTCATCTGTCAACCTACAGAATAGTGAAAACAAGGATGAGAAGAAAGAGGACAAGGAAGAGCAAAGAGGTGACTACGTGTTCGAGAGGGAAAAGACAAGACCTAGCTCGTTAGCCGACTCTTTATTAGTACTTACATTGGCAGATAACCGATTGAGCCAAGAATGCTTTGATGCTATCTCATTCTTGATTGAACTCAAGTGTTTAAACGTATCTTATAATGACTTGCTTGAGATCCCAGAAGGTGCTTTGAGGCGTTTGAAAAAATTGACAGATTTATATTTATCTGGAAATGAACTCACAAACATCCCGGCTGAAGATCTAGAAACTTTGACACACTTGAAGTTACTCTTCCTTAATAACAACAAGTTGGTTTCTTTGCCAGCGGAATTGGGTAACCTCAAGCAGTTAGCTCACTTGGATGTTGGCTCCAATCAGCTTAAGTACAATATTTCCAACTGGCCATACGATTGGAATTGGCACTCCAATATCAATCTCAAGTACCTCAATTTCTCGGGTAATAAGCGTTTTGAGATAAAGCAGAGTCATATTAAACACCCCGAGACAAAGGAGGATTTTGACAGTTTGTTGGTGTTGAAAAAGCTTAAGGTTCTTGGTCTCATTGACGTAACTTTGACCACTACTTCCGTTCCCGATCAGAACATTGATATGCGTATACGAACCACTGCTTCGGAGCTTGACAATATTGGATACGGAGTATCTGATTGCATGGGGACCCGTGAGCATGTATCTACAAGGGATATTTTCATGCAAAAATTCCGCGGAAACAATAACGAGGTGTTGATTTGCTGCTTCGATGGTAAACATGGAAAGCCTTATGTTGGTCATCGTATTTCGTATTTGGCAAGAACTTGCTTTGTTCCACGATTTACTGAGGAGTTGAATAAGTTAAAGCCCAACGAGAGGGTCCAAGATGCAATCAGGAGAACGTTTCTTCAAATGAATAAGGATATTAATGGCGTTTTAGTTGCCAAAAAAGCGAACCATTTCACTCCGTCTCCACTGGTGAATGAGGCATTTGCAGACCTCAACTTTACCGAAGATGGCGATGCTGGATGCACGATGTCTATCATTTACATTAAAGATAAGAAGTTATACACAGCCAATGTCGGTGACGTTGAGGGTTTGTTGACTCGGAAAAACGGTACACATTTACTTTTGACCAACAAGCATGATCCAACTAACCGTCCAGAATTCGAAAGAATCAGGGCAGCTGGTGGATATGTGACAGGTGACGGTACTTTGGATGGTAAGTTACCTGTATCCCGCGGTATTGGTTTTTTCAATTTCTTACCACATACTCACTCGGGTCCAGATATCAATGAGATTGATATAACGACTGCCGATGATATGATTGTTATGGCAACCAAATTGTTGTGGGATTATATTTCTTACGAACTTGCAGTCGACATTTTGCGTCAAGAAAAGGAGGACCCGATGATTGCAGCACAAAAGCTTCGTGACTATGCTATATGCTATGGTGCAAGTGATAAAATATCAGTGACTGTCATCACTTTGGGAGAGCAAAAGTCCAAGATGAAATTTGGTTCAAATGCATTGTACAACAACCTTAACCGTGAAGGAGAAGGTTTCACAAAGAGGCGTAGAGACAGAAGTCAAATATTTGGCAATGATTCTACATCAAGAAGATTAGAAGCTGAAATCGAGCCACCAATTGGAGAAGTCGCATTAGTGTTTACTGATATTAAGAGTTCTACTTTGTTGTGGGACGCATATCCTGTGGCCATGAGATCGGCCATCAAGATCCATAATGACAAGATGAGACGGCAGTTGAGAATTGTTGGAGGTTACGAGGTCAAAACTGAAGGTGACGCCTTCATGGTGTCGTTTCCATCTCCAACTTCTGCACTTCTTTGGTGTTTCTACGTGCAGCAACAGCTTCTAGATGCAGACTGGCCGGCAGAAATATTGGACACTAAGCAATGTGGAGAGGTAGTTGATGGAAAGGGAAACATAATATTCCGCGGGTTGTCGGTAAGAATGGGTGTACATTGGGGATCACCGGTGTGTGAACTTGATGTGGTCACTCGGAGAATGGACTACTTTGGTCCAATGGTGAACCGTGCTTCACGTATTAGTGCAATCGCTGATGGTGGTCAAATTGCCGTGAGTTCTGATTTCTTACGTGAGTTGAACACACTCAACAAGATCCATGATGATATTGAATCTGGCAAAACAACGTTATCAGAAGCGTACTATGGAAACATCAGAGCCGGAGAAATTATCGAGCGGGAGATTGGATCCTTAAAAGAGACTGGAACTGCTTATTTCGAGTTGGGTGAACGAAGATTGAAAGGATTGGAAACGCCCGACTTTGTCACGTTAGCCATTCCAAAGAACCTCGAGGAACGTTTCACGTTCTTCCAGACCTCTCTCACTGAGGAGGAAGAGAAGAAGACCATGGGACGAACCGTGGGAGCTTTACCCGTTGATGCGGTGTTTGCCTTGCGTACGATATCGCTCAAGTTGGAGGGTATATGCTCACGACTTAACAGTCCCAACGACGATAAAATGGAAGTTCCCGAAACTCTTTACAACATCTCTGAGCGGTTGAATGCATCTGAAGAGGACGTTGTGCGTTTATTCTTACATGTTGTAACTAGAATCGAGCACTGTGTTGCAACCCTTCGGTTGAGACAAATGATCGGGGGAGACGTAGGAATTGATTTCCATAACCCAGAGAATCTTTTCACAGTGTTGGACAAATTGGCCGAAAGACTCGAGCACAACAACACTGGAAGGGCGTCTGGGTTCATAGAAGACATTTCATGATAAAACCATGCCAGGCATTTTCCTGTATGTAATTCTATAGTAATGAAAACTACTAGCACTCACTCACTACTACATGTCTCGCCCCCCACATCGAAGACACAACCTGTCTGCCACATCGATACCATTCGTTTCACCTAATGGATCTACAAGTTCTTTGGTGGACGATAGCTCCGAAGATGTAGTCACACCATTTCTTCGGGAGCGCAAGTTCGGCCAAACTTTGGGCATGAGAACGTCATTTCAAGGCAGCATAGGATCTGATCCAACAAACGGTTTGCCTGATTTGTTTCACTGGGGACGCTACTACAGCCCTAGATCATCACAGTACTTGAATCATGACTTTTTTCCCAACGACAGTCGTCAGGATCATAACGACGATGATGGGTATGTTGGCCATTACCATTATGCCAACGGACTTGACTTGTCCTCGGGCGCTTCCGCAATTGAGAAGTATATATGCTCAATTGTCGGATTGAGACGCACCGGAGAAGTTTACCACTGGAAACGGGATATGACAGGACAATTGTCGTCCAAGAAAGAAATGGTGGTCACCTATTGCATGTACAATATCTTTGCCAAGGCCGAATTCCGGGCCCGGTATATCTTGTATATCACCGGATACTCTACCAAAAATCCTATGAACATAGACAAAAGCTTTCACATCATCCCCGATCCACAAGGCAGCAGAATCCGGAAGCCGTGCTCATTCAACGTCGACACCATCCTGGAGGTGCAAACTCAATTTTGGCATGAGCTCACGGCTTCACTGATTATTAGATTATTCTACCATTTGGATAATCCAAGCAATCAACTTACCGGGTTGGTGAGCTTCCCCCACCATCTCCACTCGAATGAAGCAATGCAAAATGCAATCCGAGTATTAATTCCCCTACTTCCGAAAGGATTCATGACTCCATGTTCAGCACTGTTTGGCAAGCCAACTGGGTGCAACAATAACGACAACAAAATTAATTTCTACAACAACAGCTTGACTGATGCATTAATTCGAATCTGCCAATTTGATGCTAGTGGGTCAATGGCCGAATACGCTATTGATTTGATCTCCTCCACGTACTCTCAGTCAGAAGAGCTGTGGAATTTGCTAGTCATCAGATTGTTAAGTTTGCATAGCAATTCCAGCATGGAGAACAAGTTGGTGCACGATCTCTACAAGGGCTTGACTGGTTCAAAGTTACTCACAACTTCGGGGGCACTTCACTTGCAGGAACAGATAAAGTTCCTCCTCTCAAAAGGAAACTACGATACGGCGCTGCTTATTGCACAGAAATCAGTGGAAATACTCTCGTTAGATTTCGAAAATTGGTACTACCTCGTGGTGTGCTACATTTTGCAGAAAAAGCTTGACCAGGCACTTATCATCCTCAATAGCATCCCTTTGATCACTCATCAAAGACAAGGTGGTTTGGATGACATTTCTGGTGCACCTGACGCATACTCATCCACATTTATCAATAAGCTCGCGTCTCAGGCAGATCCCATCTCTGAAAGTACCTTTCAAGCATACTTCCCCACACCACAGGTGAAGTCTCTGAGCTACGCCAGGATCTTGGCAAAGAATCCCAAGAAGCCAGATAACCTTGTGGAAGAGGGATCAATAAAGAAATTATGGAATGACTATTTCTTGTTCAATGGCAGTGCTAGGCACCCATTGAACGGCCACCAGTTCTATCAATCCCCACTAATGAATTGCACAGCTCGTACTTTGTCGACTGTGGACTCAAACCTCATCAAATTGACAGGGCCAGCTGCGTCCAAAATACAGATGTCAGCACAATCAGCGGGGCTCCCATCTCTGTCAATACTTGAGTTCGAAAGGAACTCTACCTGGGGTAGATGCTATGATTTGCTCACCATGATGGTCGCTGTCGATGGTTGGTATAATATCGTGCGCCGTAAGGAATCGTTGTTCACCAACACTACATCGGCACCGAAAGAGTTCGTGGTCGGAGAGCTGCCAGGATCAAACCTTGTTGCTTGTACACCATGGTTCGAGAAGATGTTCTTCGTCTTGTACGAGGATTTGCGAGTGCTCATGACTTTATCCCACAAGGACCGGCAACAGCAGCATAGTGCTCTCGAGTGGGAGATGATGGGATTACTCGGATGGTCAATCAAGTACAATCTCAAGGAGTCGATCAGTGCGTTGATGACGAGTGTCATGGCCAGCACCAACCACGGCGATTTTGACTATTTCGGTATCGTCAAGCTTCTTGAGATTTACCACGAGATGGTTTTGAGTGAAAACGCCATTGGCGATGCATATACCCATGAGTTCTACTCGCGCAAGTTGATCTTGCAGTACTATGGCAACGCATACCAAGCGTTCATCAGCGACTTGGAAGACAACTACCTCACTTTGGACTTCATCTTGGTGATCTTGTTCAAGTTGGTGAGCTGGAACTTGCGGTGGTACCAGTACGTGCCCAACCAGCTCGTAACCAAGGTGATCAATGGATTGTGCAACAAGCACGATTCCGTTTACATACGAAGCAAGATGCGGGTCTTGTTCGAGCAGAATAAGAAGAGCGACAAGAGCCGGGGCTTGTTCAGCGCCACGACCAAGGAGACCTACGAGTTTGTGGAGGAAGACACCATCATCGACTACTGCGAGCGGCTCATCAACTGGCTTGTGGATTCGAGGCATACATAATTATTCCACCTTTTTCTTGGGTCCCAACACCTTCTTGCGCTGCTTGATCATGTAGGTGTACAACATGTAGAAGCCTGGGGGGTAGGTAGCGAGGATGGCCACGAGGAACCACTTGTACCAGTCGCCAAACACGGAAGCAACCTCGTTCAACGACAAGTAGATCATATACACTTCGGACGATACACCAGTAGGGTACAATACGTAGAAGGTGGTGTAGCGCAACCAGGTCAAGTAACCGGGCACTGGGCCAGACAAGTTGGCGGCGTAGTAGGAATAGCGGATTATTTCGGTGATGGACCAGGACAACGACAAGGTGATGTAGCACCAGTGGGAATTGGCCGGTGAGTTTGGCAAAAACTGGCATACTCCCCACACGATGAGCAAGCGGGAGAACACCTGGGTCACGGTGGTGAAGAGGGGAGACTTGACGTTCCCCACAAGCGAGTTGTAGATTTCCACGACGGCCAACGACTGGATAGCGGTGGTGATTTTGTTGGTCTTGTCAAACAAGAGGGGCTGGCCGAGCGACAAGCCCAAGAACACGGTGTTGAAGAGGACGATGGTCCACAAAGACGCCGAGATCGAGTTGTAGGCGATGAGCCATCTGCTGGGGTGGTTCATTGAAACGGTGAGAATTGAAAAATACTGCGAGCATAACTAAACCATCTTCCGGCGTTGGCGCCACATGTAGGAATAGAGGGCCAAGAATCCGGGCACGTACACGGCTAGGGCGAACACCAAGAACCAGTAGTAGTTGCCCTGCGCAACAACAAGCGACAAGTAGACGACGGTAGCCTCGCACACCAACCCGAGCGGGTAGAGCACGATGAACAACGAGTACCGGAGCCAATTGAGCCAGGCGGGAACTGTTCCCTTCACCAACTTGGTGGTGTAGAAGCTGTAGCGGACCACCTCGGTAACGGCCCAGGCAAAGCTAAGACCTATGTAGGCGGGGTGGAAGTTTCCTGGCGAGTATGGAAGCGCAAGACTGATGCCGTGGGTGATGAGCAACCGAGCAGCAAACTGGAGGACGGTGGTCACCAACGGTGAAGGTACCAAGCGCAACAACGAGTGGGACGTCTCGGCCAACGCATTGACTAACTGGAGCACGAGCAAAAAGTGGTGGGGTGGACGGTGCCGCAAGAGCGCTTCCATGATGGCTAGCGGCATGGGTTTTCCGTACACAGAGAGCTGGTCTTTGGTGTAGTAACCGTAGGCGTCCGTGAAGGTGGCAGCAAGCACATAGGCCCAGGCCAAGGCAGACACAGCATTGTACAAAACTAGGTATTTGGTGATCATGGTGAGAGCATGTGAGATGAAATCGCAACCTTATGGCTTAGGTCCCGGGGACCGGACATAACTATCTACTTCTTTTCGGGGGATGTGCTAATGATACTTCTGCAACAACTGCGCCAATGTCTGCTCGTCCCCGGCTATCACCGACTGGTCCCAGTCCACCACCAACGGGCTGCGGAAGATGTCTTCCTCGGCTACGTCGTCATGCTCGAGTGCCTGGGCGTATGCGTCTGAAACCATGGCGTACTCCTTCTCGCTGAACATCTTGATGCCCACCAGCCGCTCCTCCAATCTCTCCAAGTCGGTGCCGACCGGCAGCTTGGTGGTGACGCTGCGAGGCTCATGGTGGTGAACACTCTTCAGATCGTACATGAATGGAAAGCAATTGCGCAACACCTGCTTGCTGGTGTCGTCCTTGAGGCACGCCTGGGCGATGGCCAAGAACTGGTCGTACGTAGGCATCTTGTTGGCCATCAAGTCCACCAAGAACTCGTTCTTGCTCTGTGAATTGTGCTGGTACGCCTGCTCCAACTGGTGGTATATGGCTGCCAGAGCGGGCAACTTGGCGTTGTGGAAGATGGTGACGGTGGCTGGCGAGTTCTGGAGGGTTCTGAAAAGCGACATAATAAATAGCTGTGGGCGATTTTGTGGGGTGCCGTGGTTCTTATACTGGCCGCGGCTTATCGCACCAGCTGATTTCTCGGCTTTTATCTCACCCACACCAGCAGAGTCCCGGCCTTAGCACATCCCATGTGCCGTTTCATGATCTACAAGGGCCGTGAGCCCATGGTGCTCTCGGATCTCCTCACCAAACCAGCCCATTCCATCATCAACCAGTCCTTCGACTCACGGCTTCGGCTCGACATGCGCAACCCCATCAACGGAGACGGCTTCGGCGTGGGCTACTATACTTCCAAGCATGTTCCGTGCATATTCAAGGCCATCACACCCGCCTGGAACAACGTCAACCTCAACAACCTCTCACAGTGCACAGAATCCCGGCTCGTTTTTGGCCATGTCCGGGCATCGACCCAGGGCGTATTGGCCGAAACCAACTGCCATCCCTTCTCCTACGGCAACATCATGTTCATGCACAACGGCGGTATCCTGTGCTTCGACCGCATCAAGAAGAAGCTCATCAGCCACATCGACGACGAGTACTTTCTTCTCATCCAAGGCTCCACCGACTCTGAGTGCTGCTTTGCCCTTTTCTTGGACACACTCAACAAGATGGGCTTCCCGCCGGGCCAGCAGGAGATAGCCCACGACGTGCTCCGCCAGGCCTTGCTCCGCACCATAGAAATCATCAAGGAATGGCAGTTGTCCGTCACCACGGAACCGTCGCTTCTCAACTTTGCGGTCACCGACGGCTCGCTGGTGGTGGTCAGCCGCTACGTCACTTCCAAGACCGACGAGGCTGCGTCGCTCCACTTCAGCACCGGCCTGCGGTTCTACGAGTACGAGCCGGGACTTTTCAAAATGGAACGTCTCAACCGGTCCCAGGACGTCGTCTTCGTGGCTAGCGAACCACTCACTTTCGAACGGGGTGACTGGATATGCGTGCCCACCAACTCCATCATCACCATCAGCAAGAACAACACCGTCCTCATGCACCCCATCAAGGACGAGTTCTACAGCACCATCGAGCGTGATTCTGGCTTGGCGCTCAGCAAAGGTCTCATGGGTGGAGTGCCCAAGCCGCCGGGGCTGGGACAGGACCAGGTGGAGCAGCTCCTTCCGCCGTTGGAGCGAGAAGGACGCAAGAGCACGTTGGCTACATAGCAGTGGAATGAAATATAGATTAAAAGCATCAACTAACCTTTACTGGCTGCTCTAGTTAAATTGTTCGTGCCTTTGTCATTATCATCATGGTCATCATCAAAAATAAGGTCCTCATCGTCCGACGAAGAGCTGGAGGTGGAGCTCTCGCTCGATAACTCCACGTCCTCCACCTTATTCAAATGCCTGGGTACCCCGTCATTGTCATACAATGAGTTGGCCCTCTTGTACGAGAGGCCGTCATCGTTGGGGTCTATGTATGGGTCTTCCTCGCCTGGGAGTCCGAGCTCTGCGGTAGCGGTGTTGGTCAACTGTTCCGACATGTAATTCGTAAAGTGGTCGTCGTCGTCCTCAGACTCCGAATCGCCCTTATTGGCTTCCTCAGACACATCAAGATGTCTGATGTCGTTGTCAGTGTTAGGATCAAGCACAAGACCTGGCTTATAATCGTGAACAAAATCGGTCTCCTGTTCAAATGTGTTGCTAGCATCTTCATCTTCATCTCCTCCGCCCAATATGGCGTTGTATTTTTCCCGCGTGTCGTAAAGAACATGGTTGACATATTCCTCCCACACTTCGTCCTCCACTTTCTTGTCGATCAATTCACTCAACGAGTTCACAGGGTATACTTGGATGAACTTGACCACTTCTTCCGCAATTAATGTCAAATGTCCCATGTAGCCCAATCTCAAACCTTTGTTGTTTTCTTCGAATTCACTGCACAATTTTTGGCCCTCGATAATCTTTTCAGTAATAGAACTTTGATCGAACAAGTCGATGGCCAAAAACTTGTTGAATCCGATATCCATGGACCCATTTAATACCTGTTGCACAATGTCAAATACAACATTGTGTAAGAAGTTGTTCCATGGAAATTTGAAGAACATGGCAAGGATACTTGATATTATACTGGTATCGAGTAGCGAGACTTTCAAAAAGTCACCAATAACGGGATTGGCTCTGATTTGTTCTTCGGTGAGGTTGGCATTGGCATGTGGCTCGTTTTCGTCAGAGTTGGCGCCATGGAAGATTGAGTCTCCATCGCTTTGGGATCTAGAATTGAATGAATCGATAGTATCGTTACCGAAGTCATCGTCACTGTTATGATTAAATTCTGAGTCCGTTTTTTCGTCCGAGGGCAACGCGATCACCTCATTGTATTTGAAGCTGATCGGATCGTATTCCTTCATCTTGTTGCGAAGTTCATCACGCTGTTTGACGACGTTATAACCTTTGTTATCGTTGAGCAACGCCATGTTGGAACAATGCAACAATTCAGCCACCAATTCGCAAATCTTAAATCGTTCAAATCCTAAAGGCTCGATTTCACCAAACGGAGTTTGAAGTTTTAAAGTCTCTCGGATGACCACCAAGAGCTTGTTAAAATCGTCGATCTTGCTTCCGAATATTTGTAACAAGTGACCCAAATAAATAGGATCACGTCCGGTAGGTGGATGACTCTCAAGAGTAATATACAAGACGGGGAGAGCATCGTAGTCAGAATTGTTCTTACGAATGATCTCGATGATGATTCCCACACCATTGGCCAAGGCGTAACCTCCCTTCAACATAATGGTGCATAATTTTTCCATGAGGTCGTAGGAAACAAGCTCACGGGTGAGCTCGTTTGGTCCTATGGTAGAACTGTCAGTGGTAGAATTGGCAGAGATGGTAATCAAAGCCTTTAGGAAGTCCGCGGCTGACAGCTGCCTGACAAGAGCAAGCTCAGAGTCCGAGCTGGTCAGTTCATCTATGTCAAGGGCATCGATCAAGTGGGTGATGAGATCTTGTTTCTGAAGGAAGTCAATGATTCCGGTGGAATTGTCAGGTTTATCAGTGGATATGAGCTTCAAGAGGAAATCCATGAGTGGAGGGTTGGATAGGTGACGAACAAACTTTTCCACCAATCTGGGTTGGTTTTCGATGAGATAGGTGACCATTTCGTCGCACTTCATGTCCAAGAGGTGCTCCATGATCTTCATGAAGTATGTGGACAAGTTTATGGAGAGAGGGTTGACGCTGTCGAGAACGGACCAGAGTTTGTTGAGATTGGTTGTGGAATCCATCACCGTATCGGTAAGTGACCACACATCTGCACTCAAGATTTCTGCAGCCAATGCGGCATGGCGACTGCGGCGCTCTTCTTCTGTTTCATCGCTGTCGAGCTTCTCTTCATTATCATCGTCATCATCATCGTCATCGTCGTCGTCGTCATCGTCGCTCCCTACGTCTTCTTTGGATTCCTTTGTTTCGCTGTCTTTTGTTTTAGGCGTCTCTATGGTAGCGTCGTCGGCTTTCTTAAGATCAAGACCTGCTAGCTGTTCCAGAAGATCCAAGTGTCCTTCGTTGACCACCAATTCTACAAGCAATTCAAGCACCTCGTTCGTGCGCAAAAACTCCAACAACATGGAGTTGTTGGCAAGGAGCTCTTGTAGAAGGTCGGACTCGTCAAGGAGCTTCACGAGAACCTCCTGGGTGTTCCCCTTGGTATCTCCGTCGTCGCCAACATGACTTTCGATCAAGGAGGATATGTTGGAAAGCGACGTGAACCCGTTGCTAAACTTCCAGAAAGATCCAGACATGTTACTGTGTGAGCCCTGCTGTGCTCAAATCAACGAGTGTGTCAGGAGAACCACTAATTCCAGCTCTGCGTGTTCGGCAAGCCACCAGTGTCTCCGTCCGTCGAGGTTTTCAGTGCGGTGCAACAAAAAATTTTGAATCAGCGTGCGCGCACCGTCTCACGAGCCAACTCAATCGACCTGAAAAAGTTTCAGTCTCCCATGTTCAGTGCATGCAAGGTGGGCCCACGGGTCTTCTGTCGACAGTTGAGTGGTGCTAGGCTGCTCTCTGGAGCTGTAGATGCCCAGAAAAGTCCTTTGCTGCTTCTCAAGTTCAATGGCGGAGCATCCAACTTGTATGCTGTGTTCCGTCTTCACAATATGCCCTACTTGGTCACCAAAGGTGATCGTGTCGTGCTTCCTTTCAAGCTCAAGGGTGCCGAGGTGGGTGACCAGCTCAATCTCAATGATATCATCACGGTAGGATCACCAGAATACACATATAACGACACAAACGGTGTGCCCAAAGAGTGGGTGGATCTTCGAGCCAATGTGGTGGAGATCACGAAAGAGCCATACTACGAAGTATACCGTAAGAAACAGCGGTGTCGGCGCCGCAAGACATTTCCCGTACAGCCGTACCAAACCATCTTGATGATAAACGAATTGAAGTTGACCTAATTGTATATAGACTACCGTTTTCCTCCCACGCTTCGCCGGGCATTGTACTTGATGTTCTGTGCTAGCCGGGTGCGTTGAAACTCAAACTCTAGATCTTCCTTAATAAACGGATGCTGCAACAACTGCTTTACTGTAGGACGTTGTTCCGCGTCAATGGTGAAACATTGCCGGATGAAGGATTTGGCATGAGGAGACATGAGCTGCTCAATGGCCACAGGTATAGGTGGAGCCAGCTTGGTCTTTCCGATCTTGTAGATGGCGCTCACCACAGCTTCGTTTGACCAAGGACGGTGTCCTGCAAACATTTCTAGCACAACACATCCTAACGACCAAACATCCACCTTAGCACTATACCCTTGCTTCTTATCCTCGACGATGCTGTCAATCACCTCAGGCGCCATCCAGAATACTGAGCCTTGCATGGACATGTCGGCGTTATTGACGTAGATATCTTGCGACCGCTTCGATATTCCAAAGTCGGATATCTTACACGTTCCGTCGATCTCCAAAAGCAAATTGTCAGCTTTCAAGTCTCGATGAAGGATTCCGTTGGCATGTAAGTACTCAAGACCCACTAGCACTTGCCGACAAATAAATCTGATTAGTGGTTCCTCAAATTTACCGTAGAACTTCATACACGATGCTATCGATCCTCCACCAACATACTCGAGAAACAAGCTGAATGTGCGTCCTTGTCGCTCAAAACCCAAGTACTGGACAATATTTTCATGATCCAAATCTTTCATGGTCTCAACTTCCTTGTTCAAAGCATTGATGCTCTCGAGATTGCCGTCCATATTTGACACCACCACCTGTTTCACTGCCAACATTTCTCCTGTGGTCACATTCAATGCCAAGTAAACTCCTCCAAAAGATCCACGTCCTATAAGCTCACCTTTAATCCATGCAAACTCTTCAAACTCACCATTGTAGTTCCGAATCTTTGAAACAAAGCCCTTCTCGATTTCTGTAGATGTAACCTCAAATACTCGTTGACCCCACATCTTTGTATTGGACCTTGCAAGCAGATTGCCAACGCCAGTAGTGTTCTCAGCATTCCGTCCTTTCATCGAAAGACGCTTCCTCTCTATTCTCTTCCTGTGTGCTTCGTTGGCAACCACACGAATTGTTTTCATCCTTCTTCTTGAGAGTAGATTACCGCTGCTCGATTCACCGTAGTAAACCTCATCATTGTCGTTATTCGCATGAACAGGTGACATATTAGCATTAGAAAAGGTTCTCGAGATTGTCATCCGTTCAGGCTCACTGGCACCCTTCGTTACTGGGGACGTTGGACCTGCTTCGATGATGGGCTTATCCAAGTTAGTGTTAGGGAAATACTTCTCAAGATTTCTGTACACCTCTTCAACCGGAGGACGAACATCCATGTTAACAGTGTCAATGTTTTTCCATGACTCGTCCATTTTAAAGCTTTCATCTTTTAATATAACTCCTTTCTTCGAACCTTCGCTGCTCTGGTCAGATCTCTTAAAACTCTTCATGAAAAATTCATCGTCGTTCATTGGTTTGATGAAAAACTCTTCTTCCGAGTTGGTCTGTGAAATCTCAAGCAGAGGAGCATCATCAAACGATATTTCATTCTCCTTGAATACATCCACACTGGTAGTTGGCTTCCGCAGTAATTTGGATGAGTTCACACGTTTACTTGGCACCTTCCGAGGCAAAGAAAATGACCAATCACTCAGCATTGTAGAATTGCTTGACATCGAAGTATCCGACATACCTGGCAGTAATTTAAGACTTGCCTGTCTCACCGAGAGATGGTTGTGATTGTTAAAGCTGCTCTTGTTCAGTAATGGCGGCAACGGTGCTGCACGGCGAGCAACAATGCTATTTTGCTTCTCAATTTCAGCAGGTGGGTGAATGGAATCTTTTAATGTCGAAACAGTGGTTGCTAAGACCGGTGATATCAGCGCATCAGAAACTGAAGATGAATAAATATTAGGTATAAGCTTTGGTGCTTTTGAGTCGTAAGGAGACTTTCTTCTTTTATCAAAATCGATTTCCCTGCCCTCTCTTCGCAATACTCTGAAAGAAGCTTCCAGCTGGGACTTTTTGCTATCCACCAGTTCTCTCAGTTTCGAGGAAGCAGTTTTGTCAATGTACACCTTGAGCAGCGGGGTAGCAGGTTCAGGCTTTTCTCGTTTTTGAATAGGGAACGAAAGCTTGAGTGGTACATGAGGAGAGTGTCCGGAATCCTGGTTCTTGATTTGTTCAACTCTTTGTGGCTCCTTAATTTTGGAGAGCTGTTTTTGTTGTTCGTCTTTGAAATTCCAATAGTCAACTTGACGATCATGATTTGCTTGTAAGAGGTACTGGGGTGTTGCAGGATATACTTTCTCGTCATATTCACCCTGAACCTCATATGATTTGGTGTCAGATGAAGTGGTGGAGTATGTGTTCGCGAGAGAATCACCAACATCTTGGTGCACAAGAAGCAGAAAATCTCCTCTTTGAACGAAGTATATCAAAAGCTCATCTGTTAATGGAGGACCTTCCTCAGACCCCGCTTGTGTCAAATGGTATGTCACCTTTCCTATATCAATCATATCGAGGGCACTGATAACCTTCTGTTTGATTGAGGAAGAAGAAATGTCGTCTGTAGTTTCAAAAGTGACAGACTTAAAGTTCAAGTTATCACTCGTAACAAGAACTGATTTGCTTGCTGTCTTTCGCGATGGTAAAAACGAACTGATATCCGTAAACTGCAGTGAAGCTGACGGGATTTGTGGAGATGGCTGACTAAAGTATGATTGTGATAATCGTGAAGAAGCAGACTTCGCAGATACGCTTTGTACAGTTTCGGACAGGTCCTTACGAGACGTTGGAACGAGATCATCGTGAGCAGAAAACGATCTCAACGAGGTATGTGCTGGTGATTCCTTCGGCAAACTTCTAGAATGCTCCTCTAAGCTAAATGAAGATTCCGTCGGTATTTGTGATGACGAATGTGAACCAAAATGTTGTGCCTGCTTGACGAGTCCGGCAGCACGGTCCCCTCCATATCTTTTGATTGCACTCAACAACTTTGACTTCTTTGAACCATTATCTTGTGTATACCCTTGCCAGGTCATTGTCTTTTGAAGATTTTCGCCCGTCGACTTCGGGTCAGGGAGTAAGGACATGCGCTTCGTATTTTCCTTGTTTATCGAAAATGACCTAGGCTCGTTGTCCATAGAGATTTTGCTGTCCGATGGTGTTCTATGATGCAGTTTTCGGAATAGCTTATGGGCAATATCTCGGTCCCGTTGCTTTCCTGAACTTGGATCTATGTAAGAATATGGGCGCTGTTTGAGCGGGACTTGTGAGTTGTTTGGAGATGTCGATGAGGAGGATGACTTCATCGAATTGGAACTGTTGTGCTTCAAGAATATTGGAGTCGATTTGCGATTGTCTGCTTTAGAGTTCTGAAGTTGAAGTGAAGATGTGTCATATCTGAGGTTGGAAGGCGAATCAGGAAGGAGAGTTTCGTCTTCTTGCGAGGTGGCCGGCTCGCATTCCGCCTTGAGAAGTTCAATAAATCTCTCTATAGTGTTGAGATCATTGTCCAAGCGAAGAATCTTACCGAATTGTTGCCAGATCATGGAATTTGGCTCGTAGTTTGCAAGTTCGAGAAATCGGTTGCCAGATATTTCGTTCCGCTTGAATGTGTCTTTCCAAGATGAATTGAAATCGTTCAATTCGAGCCAACGAATCACATGTTCCATTTGCCATTTACGCTTAGAATAGTAGCTGTTGTTAGACAGGCCCATGGCATATCTGACGAATCTTTTGTCCTTGCTGATGGTTGCGGACGAGGAAGTTGATATTGTTGATGATTCGGAGCTTTGTCTTGTATGAAGGTGTTGAGGTACATTGGAGGGATTTCTGCTTTTAATTGAGGGTATTTCGCCTATAATGTCGTCCCCATTGACCGTAGTTTCTGTGTCATTATCGCCACGAGATCCAACCTCGAGAGAACTGGCGCTGTAGGCATAACCACCAATGATCAGTCCCAACGGGTTCGAATTGGAGCTTGTGGTTGACTTTGGTGGTGAGTAAGATGATGGAAATGGTTGTGTAAACATCGGTTTATTTATAGGTGCTTGTCCGTTGGAACTGGGTATGGATGTTGTGTCTTGGTCCCTAAAACTTAATGCACTATTCATATTTTGGGTGACTTCACCCAATGGGCCGTAATCAGGGTTGCTATCTATGGGAGTACCTACTTCAGGAACTGCTGACGATGCAGCAACAGTTCGTCCTGATCTTATTTGTGCTGATTTTCTGACATCGCCGTAGATTTCACCATCTGAGACAACTCTCTTTGAGTTTTCTGGTGTTGAGACACCTAGGAAATCAAACTCGGCCATTTCCGTATCATAGCTAACAGTACGACGATCCCCCATCTTGTCGCCTGAGCCAGTAATTTGTTGTAGGATATGTTAACTGTAGATACTATTTTAAGCTTCTCAGCGCACCCATCGCACCTGCCAAAAGTATACAAACCTGCGGACTTCCCAAGACAAACAAACCCTTGCAATTACAAAACAAAACATGCGATGTCGCTGCTGATAGAACTCAACAACATTATCCACAGTATCAGGAGCATTCATGAGTGGTCTGGAACTCTCTCAGAATACAGAACGGCTGTAAAAGATGTCATTTCGCAGATACTACGACTACTTTATTATGATGATTCCCAGCAATTGGCTCTCAAATGTATCGTAAACCACCACCAGCATGAAATTGACGACTTGTTCTTGACATATGCTCGAATAGATGGCCATAAAAACCAGCCTGAGCCGTCCAAAGTGCATCTTGTGGAGATGATTCTGAACTATAGGTATCAACATATCGACAGCCATACCCTGGCTTTGTTGCAATTGCTCAACGAGGTGGACTCAGACCAGCTGGAGATACTTACTAGTCTCACAAATGTTTTCGAATTTTTCGTCCAGATTCATAGAAGAGCCGAGAACTCACTCGTGGACTACTTAGCTTCGTGTATCGACTACGAGATTCAGTGCAATGATATACGGAAGTCAGCCGTTGGTGGGACTCTCAATGAGGATGAAACGGAACAGCTCATTCACAAACTAGATCTGATAAACGAACCAGATGCTAAAAATTACGACAATGACATCTCGAATGAGATTCAGCCTTTCATGCCTCCTTCCTTGGAATTGCTGTCAAATGACCCTGTATTTCTCGAGCTATACCATGTTTTTCTTGAGATCATATCTTTTAAATACAACAGGGATAGAGGAAGCATACGTGATTATAGGCGCTATACTCGTGTAATGGTCAATCTCTACATGCGCATACGAACCATTGGATCCCTTGAGTTAGACACATTCGAAGTCCAAGAGAGTAAGGTGAACTTTCTATACGAATTTCTTTTCAACGATATTGTTAATACTGAAGATCAATCGTTGGTGCGGGCCGCCAATCAAGCATTTGATGAACTTCAGTTATTAAACACTAAATCATTTGACAGACAACAAACTAGTATTGAATCAAGTCCACCAAAGGACTTTTTCCTATCACAAATTGAGCGCGGTGAGATCATTAATCATATTCGTGAATTCATACCAGATCTAAATGATTTCAACTTCTCCTTTGATTCCAACTTCCCCCACCAATTGGCTACCTATTTCGACCTTGCGTTTTCAGAGATGACTGACAAAGTGACTTCCGGTGATCAGAATTTCATCCTCAGTCTCAATACATCAATCAGTGAAATTGATCGTTTTAACTCAGGCAACGACGATAATGTGGATATTAAGGATGCTGTCATTCAGTTTCACCATCTTCATACACGCTTCTACAGTCCTGAATCAACATTTCTTATGAAGGTCGCTCAAATGCTCTTTGCAAGATCCATATCTGTCGTGCATACCCAGTTCAAATTATGGCACTTGAAATTTCTCAAGTACGCTCATGACGAGTACATTTTACAAGTCAAGTACAAGCCAAACCAAAGAATCAAAACTAAGACTCTTCAGAAGTGGTTCTCAAAGAGTAAACGCAGTCGTGATGTATTGGCATTAGGTGTTAAATATAATCTGCGTCTGATACAATCTTTGTATTTTGCAAAGTGGCAGGTCAAGACGGAAGAGCTTGATGGAAAAATAAAAAATGCAGATCAACACCTCAAAAGAAAACAGTTCAACTGCTGGCTGGAAAAATACCGTAATTTCTCAACTCAAATGGAAAAAGCTGATCAACATCAAACTGGCAATACACTCAAGAAAGCAATGGCCAAGTTACAACTACGAGATCAGAACCTTAGAGAATTGGGACAAACTGCTGATTCCTATGCATTAGCTTCTTCATACAAGGTGAATGCCTTATTACTTGACGTTTTTTTCAACCAATGGATTACCAAGGTGAACGAGTTGTTCTCTGGCTCACATATTACCGCTCATCAGATAGAGAATGGAAGCCGTCTATTAGAAAACAGTCCAATTAATCCCAAAGTGAAGCTTTTGCTCATGGCTGAGAAGCGTTTTATCAAGTCCAAGTTTCTTTCGAAGCTTTCTAAAATGCAAAGTTTGGCCACGATCTTGAAAGCAGTTGAGAAAAAAAACCAGAACCATATTGTTCGAGTATTTTTTGAATTGTGGAAGAGGTTATCTCTTCTTAATAATGCAGCTGCTAATTTTGATGCACGAAAAGTTGTCAACATCAAAGCTGATTATTGGAAATTATGGAAAAATGAAATGCAAGTGAGAATTGTACAGCAAACCTATTATAGAGATAGGTTGTTGAAGTGGGCATTCCAATTATGGAGAGGTAATTTTGAATTGCTCGGGAGAGATTATGACAAAGTTTCCAGGCCTGTTGTGTCCATATTCATGAAGAAGTGGAAGCTCAGTTTTCAAATTCTGGTATGGAACAAGCACAAAGAGAATAAGCAATTTGAAAAGCTGTTCGCCAGTTTTCAGCAAAAACGTAAGCAAGTGTTACATAACGTCCAATTGGCTTCTGAGAATGACGAGGTACGCCTTAAGAAAAGATCACTAGTAATTTGGAAGGCGAAGCATAGCAGAAATGAAGCCCTCTTACAATATTCGGATGTATTCACACTCGACAAGTTCTTCAATAAGGTTGTTGCTCGTGAGTCCAAGATCATAAGCTTACGGGACGCAAAGAGTGAATTGGGTCCTATCTACGAAAAGCTTCTTATGAAGCTTTACCTCAAGGTTTGGTTCAAAAAAAGAGAAAAACGATACTCGATCGAAGCAAATGAAAGGATAAACTTTTATTTGATTACAATTCAAAGGCCATTAATTCAAGCTAAATTTTTTAGGCAATGGATCAAACAAACGACTGGCAAGCAGAGGTGGGAACAGATGATGGAGCAGAAGTGCCGAGCATTCCAGAGCCAGAGTTATTCATTAAGCACTTTTTTTTACCAGTGGCATGATTTGACCTTGGCAACGTATGATTTGCAATCTGATGCAATTGATTTCCATCGTAGGATGCTCATGAAGAAAGCATTAGTTATTTGGTATGATCAATATTCAAAGCAATCGCAATTGAATGACATCAGCACAGAGTTCAAAGATCAACGAGACTTTTCAAAACTGCGAGAAGTGTTGAATCTGTGGTCGATGAAAGTTCTCAAATATGTCAACAGGAATCAGCAGAGTTGTGACTTATTCATTAAAAAGTGGAACCAAACAAGAACCAGAGACTTTTTTGATTTATGGCGATCTAATCTTTCGAGCAGTCGCAAGTCTCGTCCGGAAGAAGGCGACTCAACTATTTCAAACCAGTCTCCCTTAGCTAACAAGTTGTTGAGAAATGGCTCGGGTAGCCCCAGTTATCTCAACACCCCACTCAAGAAGTCTCCTACCAGGGGTAGTGCTCTCTCGACTTCAAGGTTGGAGTCTACCACGTTGAGAGTTAAAACTCAAAGGATTGATGCTCTTAAGCGGCGCTTTGGTGGCGCCAAGTCTCGGATTAATGCTTTAAGTCCACGAGAAGTATCGGACTCATATCAACGAAATCCAGTACGACTTCTGCCTCCCAAAGTAAGAAGTTCCCTAAGGTCGATACTGCCGCCAGAGCCACCAAACTTTGGTATCCAGGGTATGAGTACACCTTCTTCCGATAATCAGATCGATGAGATGTCAATGATAGCAACTGCCAAGAAACTCAAACGCATCACACCTATATTTATTCCTACGGAAGATGATACAGCCGAACTGCAAAATCAAGTCGCCGGCACAGATGTATTTTAATTAGTATGTACCCCTTCTAGTTCATCAATTTCATGATTGAGATCGTCTTCTACTTTCTGAAAGTCAACTTCCGGTTCCTGATCTTGTACTTGTGGAATGTAGTTAATTATTGGAACGAACGAGTCTGCTTTGATCCGCTTGTAAACGTAAATATAATCCGTCTGTGCGATCATTGCATTGAGAAGGTTTTTGAATGTGTCGAAATGACCCTTGGTCAATTCACTAAATAGTTGTAGTAACATGGCCGGAAGCACAGAGTTATCCTTTTGGTTTTGCTGTATGAGAAATATCAAGGGATGCAAATTAATGGTTTCGAACTTTTTTGCAGCATACAAAAACAGCCAGCTAGCTCCGTCAAATGTTATGTGTCCGTTGTCGTAAGGCTTTGAAGTCAAGCGTTTTTCAGTAACAAAAATAGAAAACTCTCCCCATATCTTTGCCAATTCCTCCGGATCTTCAGTTTTGTCATACTTTATTTCGGTAGACTGTGTAAATTTAGTAATTCCGGTCATGCAAGGTTCAATATCAAGGTGTGCAAATCCTCCGTGTTCGAGCATGTACTGATTAGTATATTGGATCACATCGCCGCCAGGATAATTGAAACTTGAGACAAATCCCATAAGAAATGAAAGAACGACACCTGAGCAGGTACCCACGAAAAGTAAGAAAACCAAACCCTTATATGCCAAGCCTTTGTAGGTTTGGCGCTGAAATGAAGCCAAAGCATTTGCGGCCAGCATGATGAAAATTGGGGCAGTATAGATGATGAATCTCCATTCCTTATGTGGTTGGAATGACATGAGCAAGATGTAGAGCAAGCTTGACGTAGTCAAGATTCTAAGAGTGTTTCTTGATGGATGAATATCACTTTTGGACTTGTTATTGAATGGGTCAGATCCATCGTCAGCAGGGTCGGTTAACAAGCTCGATGGAATCAAAAGAAGTACAATGGGTGGCCTGAAGAGCTTCCATAAGAGCTCAGTAAAGTAAGTTGGGAAAGGCAGTGTTCCCCACTGGGACGATTTTCCTTCGATCACATTGAAGAAAAATGCTTCAAACTCTGGAATACAGAGTCTACCCCAGAAATACGAGTCAACAGCAAAGGAAACAGCTAGTCCCGCTAAGGTTCCCGATATCAAGAGGAATGTACAGAAGCTTAAGCTGTATTGGCCGAAACCAAGAGAGGAGACTATGGCGATAATCCCACCAAAAAGTCCAACTTCCAATCTCAATGTAATACCCACGAAAGCCAACCACGCCAAGCCAGTAATATCTCCGCTTATGAGTCTTCCAAGTGCAAAGTTCACTACTGGAAGGGCGATAAAGTTCGGGAGTGTTCTCGAAGAATAGAAAAGTAAGTGGAATTGTGACAACAAAAGTAACAGGAACCAAAACCCAATGACACCACGCTTATGTTTCTTTTCAACAAACGCCACACTGTTCATTTGATCCTTAAACCGTATCAACATCAACCCATTGGCCAAGCCAAGAACCACACGAACCAACCTTTGCAATGGCAATTGGGCAGAGTCTGAATTAGTGAAATTCACCCCAAAATATTGCAGTGGCACAACGATTACTTTTGTAATTGCTGCAAGTACCAAGCTTCCCACAAAAGACCGGGGAACCGCTCCTGGAAACGATACGTGATCATAGTTTTCATGGATAACTTTGTAGGGGAAGAATCCATAATTTAGAATGTCGTGCACAGCTTGTATGTTGAATGACTCTTCTACTTTTGTGTATGGTGCCAATGCTACAAAGTAGACAATTGCACATATCACCAAGCCATCAAGAATACGGGCTTTTATCATCGAAGCAGTGATTTTCTGTGTGCGAATTTACGAATCTACCATGGATGATATACCAGAATTGGTAACGGATGTCAAAGAGACCGAGGGAAAACAGTATTCTCGGCCATCTGGAAAGGACAATTACATACAGAAATCAGTGGAGCTACCAGTAGATTCCACAAGAAAGATCCCGATTACGATTATCACTGGGTATCTTGGATCTGGCAAGTCCACTTTGTTGCAGAATATTGGTAAAAACTCCACAAAGAAGCTTGCCATTATCTTAAACGAGTTCGGTGACTCTTCAGAAATCGAAAGGTCGGTCACAGTGCAAGATTCCAACGAAGCTGTGCAAGAATGGTTGGATTTGGGTAACGGATGCTTGTGCTGTACTGTCAAAGATAATGGAGTGCTCGCCATAGAGCAGCTTATAGAGCGCTCCAAAGGCTCCATTGACTACATCTTGTTGGAAACTACTGGCATAGCGGATCCAGCACCAATTGCCAAAATGTTCTGGTTGGATGATGCCTTGTCTTCAAATGTATATATCGACTCAGTCATCACCGTTCTAGACTCAGAGAACATACTCACATGCCTAGATGATGTCGGTGGGCACTGGCATCGAGAGAACAACCATCTTAAGGCTCTGCAGAGTGTCAATCCCGAAGATCTTACCGAGGAAGAAATACGGATGGAGAGGCAGCAGTTGGAAGAAGGCATCACCACTGCACACCTCCAAGTTGCATTGGCGGATGTTTTGCTTGTCAACAAGATGGACCTCATAGACGAAGAAAAGCTTGGAGACATAAGCTCACGAGTGCGCCAGGTCAATTCAACTGCACCAATATATCCAACTCTGTTTGGCGATATCGACTTGGACAAAATCCTCGACCTCCATTCATTCGAGGCCAATGTAGAAAAGCTTACCTCGTCCTTGAGTTTTGCTACCAATGCCTCGTTCCACGACGACAGAATATCCACCATTAGCTTGCTGTTTCCATTTTTTACGAGTGACAAGTTTGAGGTGGTGGATCTGTTCCTCCGCAGCGTCTTGTGGGAAAACAAGGTGAATGGAAAAGACATAGAGATCCATAGAGTGAAGGGTGTATTGGTTCAAGACGGCGAAAAGAAAGATATAAGAGTCATTCAAGGTGTTCGTGACACATACGATGTCATCAAAGGTGGAGAGTTGGTTGAGGGCTTGACAGAGAACAAGTTGGTATTCATAGGGAAAGGTTTGGACAGAAAGGATTTCGAAGTTGAACTTGCGAAGCACATATAGCGAAACTTTTAAAAATTGCACAAAATACAAGAAAAGAAGAATAAGAGACGGGAACCTAAGAACGAGATACTACACCCGAGTGTCATGGTCAAATGAATTTGTAAGGAATGATGCACGTACTTTAATGATGGTTCATCCATCCTGGAACATCCGTACATCGTCTACAAAAAATTTCCATCGCAGCTGCGAAAGTAACATGACAGACAAACCATCTGCCTCTCCCAAAGTAGATGCCGAGGCTTCCAAGCCTGCAGTAAAGAAGCAATGGAGAAGCCCTGCATTGAGAATGATGGGAATCCCCCATTTTTCACTTCCATCTCGTAATTGGATGATCTTCTGGACGCTTTTAGCGGGCATTGGTGGAGGAATCGCCTACGATAAGTACGAACAAAAGCAGATCAGAGCTAAGTGGATGAAGCACGTAGAACACCTCAGTAGCGAGGCGTATCCTAATGACCGAATACCCAGAAAGGTTTCGATATTCATCGCTCCACCACCAGATAACTTTTTGGATGTGTCGATGAAGTACTTCAGAAAGTACATCAAGCCTGTATTGAATGCAGCAGCGGTGGACTACGGCGTGTATAGCGAGAACCGCCAAGGAGACATACGTGCGTCGGTCGCGGAGAAGATCAGAATGTTGAGAAGAGAACGTGCTGGTATAGCCCAGCCTGAAGAGAGCAGTGAGAACAAAAACGTACTCAGTTCGTTCCACAAGTTGACCTCGGTAGGAACCAAGGCCACAGACGACGACGAAATGCTTGTGAGTCGCCAGGATTTGTACAAGCCAAAAGATGTGCTTGGTTTCTACTACCTCAACGGAACAATTGACCCTAAACGGGACGATGAGCTCGAGCCAGAACGGGCTGGAGGAGTCATCTGCATTGGCCGTGGTGCCTACAAGGAGTACGTGCATGGAGTACACGAAGGGCTTTTAGGACCACTAGAAAAGCCTGAGGAGCCAGAAGTCATCGAACCTCCCAAACCAGAAGCCGATGCGGCAAGGCCAGAAGATGCCCCAGCTGAAGGCGAAGCCCCAGAGAAAGAAGCTAACCCAGTTCCCAAGCCGTATATAAGCCCAGCCCAGTATACTGAAGCAGAACTTGCACCGGAACTCAACACCAGCGGACAGGTGTTGAACGACAAGAACGTGCCAGTGCTCTTCGACCAGCCCATCTACGTCTTCGCGTTGCCCACAATTGTGGGGTTCAAGAATACGCCCCGCAAGATCTACCGATTCTTCACGCAGAGATACGAGGCCGAGGACTTCTGCAGACGGGCAGCCCAGCTTGTTGACAACAACTCGAGACCATTCGAGTACAAGGACCAGTTCATGGCCAAGGAGGAGGAACAGGAGTGGCCCAAGAAGTGGGTGCAAAAAGGACAGGAGAAGCAGTCGGAGTGGGTACAGGAGTTGGTGATGGACGACCGCATCGCTTGTCGTAGTCGGGTATTTACGGTGGACGAATAGTGTATATAGGGTCCGATAGAGAATGCAACATTACCATTTGCCGAGCCGGAGCACTCTGCAACTTCATAACGGCGGCGGCCGGGCTGGGCAACGCCGCACGCACCACCTCGGGCTTCTGCGACCAACCCGTGATTCGATGCTGATTAGCCTGAGTCAGATCTGGTGTCTGGATGTATATAACATCCGTTGATGAAACTCATGAAAAAAGCGACAAAAAAAGCAAATCGAGAACACTAGTATAGTAACAGAACATGTAGAGGGGTACATGATCAGCCTTGAGCACTTAGCTATACCATAAGTCCACTTTTCGCTCTGGTGAACCACCTCGGGCCCGTGACCGCCCCTGCATATAGCCAATCGCCCCGGTAGCGGCCCTGTAGGCGCCGGCGTGTGATTGGCTGGCGATATCAGCTGCAGATGACATCTGCAAGGTTGCAAATTCACACAATACCGGGCCACTATAAATGGGAACAGGATGTCCATTCTTCGGCATCAAACATGGTTTTGCCACACGAGCCTGAATTTCAACAAGCCTACAACGAGTTAGTTTCCGCTTTGGAGGAGTCTACCTTGTTCCAAGAACACCCTCACTACAAGAAGGTGATTCCTGTGGTGTCTGTTCCCGAGAGAATCATCCAGTTCAGAGTTTCCTGGGAAAACGACAAGGGCGATATCGAAGTCAATAACGGTTTCAGAGTCCAATTCAACTCGGCTCTTGGTCCATACAAGGGTGGTTTGAGATTCCACCCCACCGTCAACTTGTCGGTGTTGAAGTTCTTGGGTTTCGAGCAAATCTTCAAGAATGCCTTGACCGGTCTCTCCATGGGAGGTGGTAAGGGTGGATGTGACTTCAACCCCAAGGGAAGAACCGACTCGGAAATCAGAAGATTCTGTGTCGCTTTCATGAGACAGTTGGCCAGATACATTGGTGCCGACAAGGATGTTCCTGCTGGAGACATCGGTGTTGGAGGACGTGAAGTTGGTTTCATGTTCGGAGCCTACAAGCAGATGCAAAACAACTGGTCTGGTGTCTTGACCGGAAAGGGTTTGAGCTGGGGTGGTTCTTTGATCCGTCCTGAGGCTACCGGTTACGGAACTGTCTACTACGTCGAAAAGATGATTGAAAAAGCCACTGGTGGCAAGGAAACTTTCAAGGGTAAGCGTGTTGCCATCTCAGGTTCCGGTAACGTGGCCCAATACGCCGCTTTGAAGGTGATTGAGTTGGGCGGAACTGTTGTTTCGTTGTCCGACTCCAAGGGAACCCTCATCTCGCAATCTGGTATTGTCCCTGAACAGGTGGAGGCCATCGCTGCTGCCAAGCTTAAGTTCAAGTCGTTGGAGGAGATTTCTAAGGAGTCCGCATCCATTTTCTCCGGCAAGACCGAGTACATTGCTGGTGTTCGTCCATGGACCAAGGTTGGTCAAGTCGACGTTGCCTTGCCATGTGCTACTCAAAACGAAGTCAGCGGTGACGAAGCCAAGGCTTTGGTTGACGCTGGATGCAAGTACATTGCCGAGGGTTCCAATATGGGATCCACCGTCGAGGCCATCGATATTTTCGAGGCCAACAGAGACAAGAACGTCTGGTATGCACCAGGTAAGGCCGCCAACTGTGGTGGTGTAGCTGTTTCCGGTTTGGAAATGGCCCAAAACTCGCAGAGAGTCAACTGGACCGCAGAGGAGGTCGACCAAAAATTGAAGAACATCATGTACACTTGTTTTGAGAACTGTTACGACACCGCCGTGAAGTACTCCACCGAGAAGAGCGGCGCTGGCTTGCCATCGTTGTTGCAAGGTGCTAACATTGCCGGTTTCATCAAGGTGGCCGATGCCATGTTCGACCAAGGTGAGGTGTTTTAATGTATATTACGAATAGTCATAAATAGTGGAAAAGCAATAGATTGCGACTTTACAAACAGCTACTACTTTGTATCCTTGCCTACTTAATTGCATTGCCTATGTCTTGCTTCAGAAGCACTCCATAGATTCCTCCGCACTTTTCGCATATTCTCACCATGGACCTCCACATCAATGCCAGCCTACCGCTGTATATTCCACTAGACCTAGAGTTAGTACGAGATGTGGAGACGGCAGATTCTAGTTACCTGCTAGCACTACAGGAAGTAAACACAGCCATAGAAGATGTATCAGCACAGGCGAAAGCGTACATTGATTTTGTACTCAGCGACAACAACACGGCTCAAGTACAAGTAAACCAACAGACATTAGATACGTTGCTCGAGACGTTGAGACAGCACATAGTCAGTAAGCACGAACTAGAATGGTGGAAGCTGTCAGCACACAACAGTCGAGCGAAAATACGACAGAATCAGCGCACAGAACCAGAGTTGACTCTCGAGACGTTGGACTCCTACCGAGAATATGCTGATAGGCCGCAGTTCGGCGACCAGATCATTGCCGACTATCAAGAAGAAAGACAACTTCGTCAGCACGAAAAGACGACGGACCAGCTTGTGCGCTCCAATGTAATCTACCAACAGCTCCAGAACTTGGTCTTCATCCTTCAGGATCCGTCCAATCCTCTTCCCACAGACGCAGATAGCGACGATTTAGAAATGGCCGGAGGAAAGATTTCTTTGCGAGATCCTCTTTCACTCGACTACTATGTCGAACCGTACATTTCAAGAAAGTGTCTCCACGTGTTTTCCAAAAGCACCATATACGAGTACCTCGACGGCACTAACGCCCGACGCCAGGAGAACTGCCCTGTGGACGGCTGTAATGCTACACTCAGTCTTAACGATATGCAGCCGGATCTGATAATGCAACTCCGCATGAAGGTGTATCGCAAAAAGGGCCGTGAGCAGCGTGAGAATATTGAGAGGATATAGACGGAGAAATCATAGACGAGGAGAGAACAGACGGAAAGGAAATATACGGAAATAAGGCTCAACTTTTGTACTGACTATACTCGTTATGTTTTCATACTCTTAATATAGATTCGCAGCCATCGCACTGAATATTAATTCGCAGCTATATTTACACCGCAGCTCCATGTCCGTGAATCACCACGCTGTAGACATTCCTGTCACCGATCTAGACGATGAAGATGACATCCTATTTGGTGAGCAGGGCAGCACACTCAATGATGTGTCAGATCTAGATTTCGAACGGCCACAGTCGAACTTTAAGACGAAAATGAAGAACTGGTTCTCCACACCGACACAAAACAGCTACGAAATGGTCAATTTTGATGATCTTGGCCTGACTGATAGCTTGGAATTGCATGAAAGCACAAAGAGTCTACGGGTGAAGAAACGTAGACGGTTTATGATCTCCCTTGGCGGACTCACTACTATCATCATGGTGGCCCTCGTGTTCTACTCCTTCGGAAGGAAAAGTGCTTCTGGCCCTGCCCACTCTTTCAAACGCAAACTATCCAATTCTACTCACGAATATTACCCCACCACCATCGTGGTCTCTCTTGATGGATTCCATCCTCATTATATCAACGAAAAGCGCACACCAACACTCCACAAAATGATGACCAATGACTACGGTGCTCCCTATATGATCCCGTCGTTTCCGTCGTCTACCTTTCCTAACCACTGGACGCTAATCACCGGTTTATACCCCTCGGAACATGGCATCGTTGGCAATACTTTCTACGACCCCAAGTTGGAGAAACAGTTCGTGAATACAGATCCCTCCAAGGGAGGATTGGATCCTGATTTCTGGCAAGGAGGAGAACCAGTATGGAAGACAGCCCACACTTTTGGTGTTAAGTCTGCTATACACATGTGGCCCGGCAGTGAAGTTCCAGGCGTGGGGATTGATGGAGGTCCTATGCAAGTGGATCGTTACAACGGCAGTGAGTCATTGTCGTCTAAGGTGAACAGAATCATCTCATGGCTCGACAGTGATATAAAGAATCGTCCTGAGTTGATTCTTGCCTACGTACCCACCATTGACCTGGTGGGCCATAAGTACGGTATTTCTGGTGAACACTTAGACAAGTCGCTCCAGGAGGTAGACGGATTCGTGCAGAATCTTACTGGCGAACTCGAGTCTCGCCATTTGCATGATATCGTCAATTTGATTGTGCTCAGTGACCATGGAATGGCACCAATCTCGAACGACCGCTTGTTGTATTTGGATGACGTAGTTGATTTGCTGAAGATCGACCATATCGATGGATGGCCATTGTATGGACTTCGTCCCAAACCTGAGTTCTCAGTGGAAGACATATACAAGGAAGTGAAGCTGTCTCTCAAGGACTACGAAAACTTTCGGCTATATAAACTCGACGACTTCCCACCGGAGTGGAATTTTGGTGCTGGCCACCAGTTTAGCTACCGTCTAGCACCCTTGTGGATTGTGCCAGAAGTAGGATATGCTGTCACCACACACAAAAACATGGAAGAGAACGGAAATGATTACAGTCCAAAAGGAGTACATGGCTATAATAATACCGAATTGTTGATGCGAGCTCTCTTTTTGGGAAAGGGCCCTTACTTCGAAACCCTACTCCATGAAAACAAAAGAGTCACACCTTTCCCAAACACCGAAGTCTACAACATGATCTGCGAATCGTTATTCATAAGTTCGTCGCCAAATAATGGCTCCACCTCGTTCATGGCGAAAAATATTCTTCCAGCTGGCTGGGTTGATAGCCACGATTATCCTAGTGTGCTGTTTGAGATTGAGCATCTTGTGCACAACGCAACGTACGATATAATTTTCAGAAATGACAATGTTGCAGCAAAGCCAGCGACTCAAGCTGCGACTACACCTGCAACTACACTTTTTACAAGTAAAAGTTCAAAGGCAGAGTCCACAGTGGCATCTACAGAGTCGAAGAAACCTCCGTCCTTCTGGCGGCCCTTGCATGATATTGGCGAAGGCTTGAGTAACGTTGGGCATAAGATAGAGGAGGGTGTTGGAGAGATGATGGACGAAATCGAAGATACGTTTGATGATTTATTTGATGATGATAAGCGCTAGTGTATGACAAATAGATAACTACCACGTTTCGTATGGATCCTTATCGGTCTTACTGATCTCAATAGTAGCAGAAGGAAGTTCCAGCTGTAACTGTGTTTTGAGGTCGGAGAGAAAAGCACGTTCGGTATTCGAGTGGTTGCATACAATGACAGAAGATCCTTGTTCCTTGAAGTATAAAGCTTCGTGGTGGGAAAGCTCACCCGTAAAGTAAAGATCTGCTTCCACTCCACGAAACACCGAACCGCCAGAACCAGCGCAGATGGCCACGGATGTAACTTTCTGGTTTCTTTCGTTTCCGTGGCCCAAAGCCACCTGGACGTACTTCAATCCAAGGCTCTTCTTGACGTTTTCCACCAAAAGTTCTAAGCCAACTGGAGACTCGAAGCGAATGATTCTTCCCATGCCGCAGTCTGGATCTTTAGCGTCTGGTTCAATTATTTCTTTGGATTTGACATTGAAATCACCAGCAATACCACGAGCCAAGAAGTCGTTTACGCCGCCATTGGCACTGTCCACAGCTGTGTGAGGTGAATAGACACTGATTTTATTCTGGATAAGCTTGATTAATGAACCTTGCTGCGGGTCCTGTGGAGTGATGGATTTTAAACCACGGAATATAAATGGGTGGTAAGCCATGATAATGTTTGCCTTGGAAGCAATTGCCTCTTCTGCCACTGCTCTAGTCAAATCAATTGTCAATAAGACTCGAATATCATTGGGTTCGTCATCACTGCTTGCATCAACGAGCAACCCAGTGTTATCCCAAGACTTATCAGCAAGTCTGATAGGGTAAAACTTTTGAACTATGTTAGAATTGAACCTTATAAGCTACAAAAAAAAACGTACTGGCATTGACAAATGTCTTTACAGCTTGCTTCGACATGATGAAAAACGAAAAAAAGATGCGCAAACCCGGACTCGAACCGGGGGCCCATCGATGGCAACGATGGATTTTACCACTAAACCATTTGCGCTGGGGTTTGCCTCCTGCCAGAATTGAACTAGCGACCTTTGCATTACAAGTGCAACGCTCTACCACTAAGCTAAGGAGGCACAACTGTTTACAAAGCCACCTAACGACCTTAAGGCTGTACATTGAAAACAGCTGCAAAAGTCACTAAAAATTTGTTGTGGGAATGTGCTGTGGCAGAAAAGCAACAAAGCATTAACCTCAATTGCAATTGACATACAACCAGGTCTTGATTACAGATGTCCACCTGTATATCCATCTCATTTACAAATCTTCTTGCCGAATTTCTCCCCACTCTGCATACAGCATTTTTTGCGAATTTGCGCAAAGTATGGGGAAGGTTGCAGCCACATTATAAATACAAAAGGAGAGCTTCCGTGCAGCTTATGCCTTTTAGAGAAAGCTTAGAAGAAGAACTTTTGTCTCATGACACACATGAAACCGGAGATAGCTCGTCCACACTTCCTAAGCCCCATTTGGACCGCTTAGGATCGGCAGCTACGGATTTTTCAGCTGTGAAATATAATATCGAGTATGAAAATGAGACATTGTTCATTGATTCTACCGATTGGAGAGAAAGTCACTTGCTTAAGTGCCAGATCATCACTTCCTATGTCTACTTTATCATTTTTGGCATGGCAGACCAGACTGTTGGCGCTTTGATTCCGAAATTTCAAGAGCACTATAAGGTGAACGACATAATGACCAGTTATCTTTTTTTGGCTACGGTTTGCGGATATATGATTGCCGCTGTGTTGAGTCTGGCAACACACAAACTCATTGGTGTGAAAGGGGTACTCATGGCTGGGGGTCTGTTTATGATAACTGGGTACTCGATGATCTCGCTCAAACCGCCATTTTTCCTTCTTGTGGGGTTTTATCTTTTCAACGGTATTGCGCTAGGTGCACTTGATGCGGGCATCAATACGTGGATGGGCGGGTTGAAGGATTCCAATCCAATCATGGGCATTTTACATGGATGTTACGGCATTGGCTGCATGATTTCTCCTCCGCTCATCACTTACTTGCTTTCACGTAAGAAAAACCAATGGCATTGGAACCAGTATTATTACTTGTTGGCGTTGCTCTCCGTACTATCACTTGCAGCTGTAGCCTTGACTTTCAGATACGAAACCGCCAAGAAGTACAAGTACCAGACTGTCATGAAAGTAGCCGCTAGAGCTAATATTGATGGTCCATTGGAAATGCTGGATCTTGAAGATGGAAATTCAGTCAAAGAAGACACCCCACAGGAGTCTGCGTCGTTTTCAGAAACGGTCAAGTCCAAAATGGTGTGGACTTTTGCTATTGTTCTCTTCATTTACGTCGGTGGGGAATCAGCGTTCGGTGCTTGGTTAATCTCATTCATGATGCGGATCAAGAATCTCAGTTACAAGAAGTCGTCATACATGGCCACCAGCTTCTGGACCGGTCTTACCGTGGGAAGAATTTGCTTAGGTTTTGTTACCGAAATATTCTTTTCCAATGAGTTGATTGCTAATCTAGTATATATTGGTGGGTCGTTTGGCGGCATGTTCCTCTTCTGGTTGTTAGCATTTACCAACTGGATCCCCCTATTGTTCTTGGTGGTATTTCTCACAGGAGTAGCCATTGGTCCCATCTTCCCTACAACGATTGTGGCATCGCTCTCGATTCTTCCTGTCAAATACCACACAGGCGGCGTTGGTTTTATATGTGCCTTTGGGGGAGGTGGAGGAGCAGCCATTCCGTTTTTGATCGGCTTGATTGCTGAGTCCAGTACAACAGGCTTGAGAGCACTCCCACTCGTCATTTGTATGCTTTATGGATTATTGTTGGTGGTATGGGCTATCATCGCCAAAATGTACCACCATACCGGTTAATAGAATAAAATTTTTGGTTCTAGTTTCCTCCCTGTGCTTTCCATTCCTCTGGAGTAAACCCCTTTTGCGTAAATGCATGTATGGACGCTATTTCTTCCTTCAAAGCGCCGTTGACTAATCGATGTCTCGCCAACTTATTCTTGCCAGCAAATAATGGAGACACTATTATGACTGCGAAAGCTTGGCCACATCCGCCAGACATATCTTCGACTTGTACCAAGGTTGCCTCAAGTTTTTCCTCTATCAAACTCTTCAAGCTGTCTGTGGTTAAACTCATAGTTAATGAAGATGAATAAATTTCGCGAATAATTATATTAGGCACTAAGCTACAAATATCATATACACCGTATTATGTTTCGTGAGAGGTCTCTCCATGTGACTCGGGCAATACTTTGGAGTGGCCACGAGACACAGTGTTGGATCGTACCTCCAGATTGGAGTATTTGCTGGGTTGATGTACTTCAACTGAAAAATTCTTGAAAAAGTCAACATTGTCTTTGCTTACCTTTTCAATCTTGTTCATCACTTCCTTGGTGGTGATGTTGGCCGACTTGGTATTGAAGTCACTCTTCTCGTAGAACTGCCACAAATCATCTGGTATAATACTCATCTCTTCATGTTGTTCAATCAATTGGTTCACCACTTCGATTGCCAAGAAGTAGGTCTCGCCGGGTGCGGAAGCATCGGACTGACTTTGCTTCGATACGAGGATGTTAGGCGAGATAACAGTCGCAAGATTATGGACGTCCATCTTGGATCCTGTTTCCTCGTCAATTTCAGCAAACGAGGCTACCCAGCTGAAAAAGTAAAGCAACACCTCCAACAAGTTACGATGGCTTCGAGGAAGCATGCAGTAAGTTAATTGTAAGAGCCTCTTGCGCAAAACTAAATCCTGTTCTCTTTGTGATTGGATCCATAAATCATGCAAGTTGAACGTCAAAAGCGGGTTCGGCAATTCTCTGATCCACTTCTTCATCAAAGCTGCCAATTGCACTGCGGATTGTGAAGCAAAGTCGGGAGACTTGATTGGATTCTTATTGATCTGATCGGTTAAGTCCTTTAACTTTTTGATGTTACCATTAAGACGGAATATACCTTCAACCGACATGTCCTTTTGCCTTAAGGCAGTAATAATGTCGTCAACCACAATAGGTATGCGAAGTTTAGATGGACCGACTCCCAAATCGGAATCTACTCCGTACTTCTTAGTCAAATCTTGTAAATCAACTCCGAAAACAGACAAATTCCTGTCTTTCTTACCCTCACCTCCACCGATTTTCAACTTTTCCCAGAATGTAGGTGCTTTTCGTGTTTGAATCAATCCCAATAACTCCTCCTTGTTATATCTGTTATTCAGAATTTGAACGAGCGCTTCAATAGCAACATGCCTCAACACGAAATGCTCCGTCTTGTTGAGCTCTGAATAGTACTTGTTTTTCTTCGGTGGCTCAATAGATTCAGATTTCTTTCCACCAGTTGGTAGAGTAGACGCAGCTCCTAGTGATACAGTTCTCACCGAATTCATAGGTTTTTGCTTCTCATACAATAAATTGTGATGTCTGTAAGCATTAGGTCTTTGTTCCCTTGCTTGTTCGGCAGCGACAATTCGAGGAATATCATCTAAAGTCAAAGACTTCTCATTCTTCAACAAATCACTTGTCCTGTCGAGCGGAGTGTTGCTAAGATTCCGTTGTGGTTCATCACGGATACGCAATGACTTCTTTCTGGCGGTAACATTGAAATGCTCACTTTCAACCTGTTGGGTAACAAATGAAAGTTGAGATGAAAAGCTCGATTTTCTATGACCTGGTTTTATTCCCTCATCGTCGGTAATGTCTGCGTTTTGGTTTTCCTCCTTAGCTTCATCGGCGTCAGGGGCCTCCAAAACAACAGATTTTCGTGCCTTCTGCTTCAATGAATTCGATAATTTTTGACTTTGACGTGTAGTACGCAATCTGGTAACGTCGTTCAAAGTTTTAGTGTAATTCTCCTCAGCCGCATCTCTGACCGCACGTTCCTCAGCAATTGTAGCCATCTCAGGCTGTGATTGTTCATTAAGATCTACACTCATGATAGCCTTGGAACGAGAAAGTGCTATTTTGAGTAGATAGATCAACTGGGAGAGATTAGACACCTTTTCAAAACCAGGAACGGATTCAGGTGTAGCACAGTTGCCACAGTATATCTTGCCATCTTTATAAGTTGACGTCTTGGTATCGTCGACTATTGAAGAGTTGCATTTTGAGCAATTGAAACAGCTCAAGTGCCAACGATGGTTATTGAATTTTATGCAAGCTTTTTCGATACTCTTTTTACATTCATGACAGGCATCGGACGCATTTGGAGGAATCAAAAGTTTTCTTTCGATAGCTTCGAGGTTACTTTTGGTTGACTCAGCTTCAATGATTGTGAATTGTTCAAATACCTTGATTTTGGCAAAAAAGTTTCCGGTGGCGTTGGATGTTCCCTTGAGTTGATTGACTTTCAATGAGTTGCTCAACCCAATCCGTATAAGAAGCTTGAGATAATGAGCACATCCAGTTATCACCGATAAAATTTCAGTTGACAAGGGGCCCGATTCAGAAATCTGTTTAGAATTTCTCAAGATGGCCAAGTAGCTCATTATCTTGCCCAGTATGTTACGTGGCTCCCGTTTTAAGACTTGAAATGGCGACTTCATTGGAGGATCATTATCTGATACCATGGTTTCTTCCATGAGGTCGTTATTGATTGAATCACACATAGCTTGCACGTAGTCAATCGCATCGAACAAAATGTCCAAGTACACAATTAATTTTCCAGTAGCAATGAGCCCACCAGCTTGATTCCCTGTGCAAGCGTTCAATAACATATCGGATATACATGCTGCCGTTGCTTCCTCGTAACCAGAAAGAGTCAACCAACATGTCATTACGGTAGCTTCAATCTGGTTCTCAACCGTGAGCAATGTGTCTTGCAGTATGTTCGAGTCTTTCAAATTACTCAAGTCGAGTTGGGTAACGTTAAGCAGTTTTTCCAACCCCACCGAGTCAGCGGTGATACACACATTCCAGAACTTATGCACCATGTAACATTCAGGATGCCACTGTTGGTTGCGGCCACCACGAAAGAGTTCCACAAATTGTTTGACAATCGAGGAATGACAACCTTCACAGTGAGATGCGTACATCTTGGAGAAATGGTAATGACAGTAGATGCTCCCTGCGTGTTCGTAGTAACTTTCATCGGACTCGAACACACGCTGACAGACGACACACTTGAAATGCTCTAAATGATATTTGTTGCCCAAGGCAGTAATGTATGGGCCACGTAGGGCTCGGTTACAGTTGAAACAAAGCAAGTCCAACTTTTTAAAGTAGTCGAACTCACAAAGAGGCACCTGGTGTTTGACACCAGCAGCATCGGTTATCTCGTAAGGGAAAAACTTGGAAGCACATTGCTCTCCACACTCTGCGCAAGTGAAGCAATGGACGTGATATGCATGCGATAAAGCCCGCACAAACTGGCCGGTGATCTCGTTATTGCACACATGGCACACCTTGCGCTTTTTACGATAGCTGGAAGGAGCCAGTCCTGACAGAGGTGCTGATATTTTGGATGAGCCAGTAATGTCGCGAGATTGCAGCGGCTTGTGCAGAGCATTTTGTTGCGATGGAGGGGGAAAAGGAGGCTGAAACGATGGCTGGGAGACAGGCTGGGCAGCAGGGAACGAGCCAGGAATCAACGGTTCACCTGAACCGATTAATTGTGACGATGTAGGTGGATTCTGCGGAGATGACGAAGCGATAGAATGCCGATTTAAAGGCAGATCGCCGCGCTTAGGCGATGCATGCGCAGCCGGCGGATACGACGGCATCGGGGGTATGAGAGTGGTCCAGTTGGCCGAATCATCTTGTCGAAAACTACTCGTGTGACTATGACTTCGTGAGTGGGACGTCGGCAGCGACGAATTACGGAGTTGTGGCAACGGAGACTGGGGTATTTGCTGCATCTGGTGGCCAGCAACCGCCCTGTCAAACCCCAGCGGACTTGGGTAGTCGGCAGAAGGGCGATTATTCGATGCCGGTTGTGGCTTTCTTGGACGAGACATTAGTTAAAAGAATGTAAAATAGTTGGATTATTGGGTTATTAGATCAAGTGGAAATCATAGACGGTGCCGACAGCACGGTCTCGGTTGCAGAACTCCGCCAAGTATATGGAAATCACCAGTTTTTGTTGGCAATCAACCCGGACGAGTTCCACCAGCACTAAACGCGGAGACTTTTAGGAGCAGTGGGTGTGTTCAGAAGCACGCACAGCGTCTGGAGTGTAAAAAAAAGTGCCCCAGAAACTTCAGAGTGCAGAGTGTACGCTGGTAGAGGTGGCTTCTGTGATTGTGAACCGTGATGTTGTTTTGAACCGCCGGTGCGATCCTTATGTAAGAGCTTAACTAAGACAGCCTATAGGCGGTTGAGCGCTTTGTATTGTCTATAAGTGAAAGGTAGAGCGTGGAGGGGAAGTATATGTTTGGTCGTGCATGGTTTTTGTCTTGGCGGTTATGAGTGGTGCGTTGTGCTTTTTAGTTGAATTGTAGTAGCTATGCGCAGTTTTTTTAGGGTCGTTAGTGCAATTTTTCAGTAGTTTTCACCAGCCTGGACGGTTCCAATTGCTGCTAGCATGTCACTGTTCGGTGGTCAAGTCTTCCATGCTGCACTCGCGGAGGCCATGGCCTGGAACTCGCCGCCAGTACCTACGAGAAGTGCCAAAAAGCACCTGGCGGCTTTGTTTCCACACCTGGAGGAGGATGTCTTTTCGTGGGAGCAATTGGGGGAACACGATCTTCAAGGGCTTCTCCTCAAGGTCATCCGACTGAGACCGTCTTAGTATGCACATGTAGAAGATCACCTGGCCGTAGCCATGGAAGCCCTCGTTGATGACGATGTCCATGATGTCCTTCAGAGGAATAAATACGCTCTTGTCGCTGCTATTGGTGAACCACCAGCTCAGCACAGAGTCCAACTGGATCCCCACGTCCCGTATGACCGTCATGGAATCCTGCTGCTGTCGCTTGCACAATAGTATACCCAATAGTATTACTAACACCGCTGCCGCATACCATCGTTGATTCTCTGTTGCAGGACCAAAAGTATGGTTTACGAACAGCGGTAATGTGTTGTTGGTGCCGTCCAGACGACCCCATGTACCCTTCCATGCATCCACGGAGGGCATATCGTAGGTTAGAACCGCTACAAGCGCAGCTATGATCGCTAATGCTACCGGAAGTTTCACATAGTGGAATAAACTCAATGGCGACTTCACAGTGAACTTTATGAGCCCGCTATCCTGGTCCTGTGCTGCGGGAGAAACCTCCAACGCATAGTCCTTGGGCGTGGACATGAGTTTGGGTTGGTATCTTAGCTTGACTCACGGCTCGAGTCAACACGTGATGTTGCGAGACAGTAACACAAAGCTGTCAAACGGGCTTAAAGAGCGGGCAGTAGAAGAGAATCACGAAGCTTTGGAGATGCTGTAGTTGGCCGATTCGAGTAGTGCGTATGATTTTGGTACAGTTTTGTTCTTGAGAAGATGGAGATGAGCTTCTGTAGCTGTGAATTTGAGTATTAAGCAATGTGCTCCGTACAGGAATGAAGTACGATAAGAGAACCATGAACACTAAAGATTGTTGAACATGCGATGGAAATGGGTAATTATCCCCAAAGAAGAAGCAAGGAGGGCTCTAGTAGTTCTCAGAGCTTGTCCATTTTAGATCTCATTTATTGTACATATCTATCCCATTACCATTCCAATACATCTCGTGGCTGCAAATTTGTGCGGCATCACCTCTTTCATCTCTCATCTTTCTCATCTCTCGTACCGCTTTCCTGTCCACTATCAAATCACATTGCTCCCTTATACCACCTCCTCCTTCTTCTTATCGTCTATCAGCCCCACAACCATCTCGTTTTTCCGGAGCTCCTTCAATTTCTCTGTCCGAGTCATTGGTTTGGATCCCGTTCTGATTTCAATTTCACGACGACGGTTTGCTTCGGCATCCTCCTTGAGGGCACGTTCACGCTCTTGCTTGATCAATGTCATATGCTCTTCATGATTCACTCGCACCTGGCGGAGTTGTTCATTATAGTACTCCAACGTCTCTATTTTGTTGTTCGATTGCACACAGTACTTCTCGAAGTCCACGGGAAGCTGTCGTTTAAGAGCCAACTCCACGATCTCAGGGTACTTCTTCTCCTCCAAGTTGAATTTCAGCTTGATCTGCTTTCTCGTTCGGTATGGAAAGAGCTGTGCAATGAATGTGAAATCAGTGCCCCAAGTACTGAGTGCATTGTAGAACTGGACGGCTTCATCTGGGGTCCATCGGTCAGTATGTTTACGACGAGAATATGTCGAAGACGTCACCGGGTTTTCAAACGGATTCGATTCCTCCCTCGACATCGTCAGGTTGGTGGTGTTACGATGCCTGTTCACAACAGTCGATTCCTCGTCCACTCCCAATTTGCCGGACTTGTCGAGCTTGAGTCGCAAGCCTGACGACTGCGCAGGTTCGTCATGGTTCAAAAGCTCGTTCTGTGCTTTTCTTCGTTGCAGTTCTTCAGATTTTATTTTTACGTTGTCGGAATCGTTCAACGCACGGCGCTCCAAACGAGCTTGTAACCTTTCCAGTCGTCTCTCCTTCCGCTCGTTGCGTATACGCTTCTGTGCTGCCTTGACCAAATTGAAATTTTCACTTATTTGTCCGATTTCCAATGTGGGTTTACACAAGTCTGCCATGGTTATGTCGCTGACATCAAGCTGTACTTGTTGTAAGAGTGGCACATCCTCCTCCCGGATCATTCGAGGAAGCTGTTTTATGCTGGTGATACGAGTCTCGAGGTTCTTGGGAGCCATGGGAATCTTTTCTGTGCCGTCGTAGTACTCGTCGGCGTCGTCTAAGCCTTCAGAGGCCGAATCGGCCTCTACATCGGACCCGCTGCCACTGACTCTGAATTTGCGGAGCTTGTTGGTCTTGGGATCGATGCCCATTACGTACTTCTTGCCGGATTCGAGCGCTATTTCAGCCACTTGCTCAACATTGGTTGGCACATCGGGCACTACAGCTGCTCCCATGCTTCTCAAGAGCGGCTTCTTCAACACGGCTGGTTTGGGAGCCACCAGGGATCTCCGTCTCTTTGTGGGCTTGGCTACGGGAATGGAAATTCGCATTGGGGGAGCACTTTCTTCACCAGAAACAGCAGAAGGTTGTACCAAAGACACAGAGCCGAGTCTCTGACGAGCGGCAGGTGGCACTATTCCAGAAAGACGGCGCTGTGAAGCAACCAGGGATTGTCGTCTGCTGACAGTGGGCTCTTTGAAGATATCGTTATCGCCGTAATCGTCCTCTGCATCGCTGTTTTCAGCAACAGCGGAATCTGCATCATCAATTACAACACCCTGTGATGCGTCTTGTGGATCTAACGCTTCGTCGACAACATTTCCAGCCGCTTTTGTGGGCTGCGAGATCCGAAAAGTGACGGCCTCATCTTTATGTTCGACCACCTGGGTTGCTGGAGGTGTCAACGGAGTCTTGGGGGTTACAGACTTCCGCCGCAATACATTTTTCTTGATTTTGGGCGCAAATAGCGACTTTTTGACAACACTACTCATGCTGTTATCTCATCGAATAACATCCCAACTGAGGTATGCGGATGCACACCCAGTGCACCGCATCGCATGAGCTGCAACCACTGTCAAGACTCGATGAGCAGGGAAGACATGCGGGCCCAATTGCAGCACACATGGACCTTGAGTAAGGGCGAGTGGGCCTTGGCCATCTTAGAGCTATCAGGAAAGGTGGTAGTATCCTCTAGTGCAGGAAAATTGTACTATTATGATACGAGCAGCCCCCAAAGCGAACCGTTGGTAGTTACAGCGCACGAATCTAGCATCAATGCCATTGCCAAAGTGGATACAACCAGAGTAGCGTCTTGTTCTGGGGACGGTGTCAAGATATGGAACGTCAACTCGCCACAAAATCCGGAAAAAACCTTTTCTGGTGCCAAGAACTCGACATTTCTCTCGTTGGCATGCTGCAACAACTTGCTTGCAGCCGGTACAGAATTGGCTGGTCAGGACGCTGAGCTACACGTGTGGGAACTATCCAAGGATACCTCTGACCCCGTTCGCTCGTTTATCGATTCCCACCATGATGATATTACCTACCTCGAATTTCATCCATCTATGCCCCAGTATTTGATGTCCGGTTCCACCGATGGATACGTGAACATATACGACTTGACCCAGGACGACGAGGACGAGGCTCTCCATCAGGTGATCAATTTCGCTTCAGTTCACTCATGTCAATTTACCCAAGAAAGAAGAATCGCGGTGTTGACTCATATGGAGACGTTGGGATATTTTGAATTGAACGACCAAGACTACGAAAACGCCCAGGAACCACAGCCGTCCTTAATTGGAGACGTGAGAGCAGTGTGGCCAGATTGCGAGTATGTCATCAAGTTGGGTCCTGAAAAAGGCTTTGTCGCCTATGGTGCCAATTCTCAGCGAAAACTTACCCTCTTGCCTTTCGATCCTGCGACCGAACAGGTAGACTTGTCACAGCCCTGCTGGTTTCCAGGAGCACACGACGAGGAAGTCGTGAGAGATATAGTTGCGCTTTCATCTAACCTCGTTTTGACTTGTGGGGAAGATGGTGCGATCAGAAGCTGGCTCTTGCCATGGAACCTAAAGGAACGAATCGTGACACAGCACGATGCACCAGAGCACATAGAGAAGAAGCCACGCAAGGAGAAGAAGGAAAAGAAGGACAAAAAGGACAAAAAGGACAAAAAGGAGAAGAAGGACAAGAAACACAAGAAAAAAAAGGATGTCAAATTCAAGCCGTACTAAGTAGCTCTAGTTGCTTTTATAACCACCGGAACCATACCACCAGTAGGAACGGTAAACTTGCGATGTCCTATCACCGAGATAAATGCTCGAATCATGCCGGCATGGCAAGTTATGGACACGAACTCGTCATCGGGATGGTTGCTGAATAAATGCTGTAAAAATTGATTGGCTCGAAGAAACTGCTCACTGAACTGCTCACGACGCTGGAAAGACTCGAATATCTCATCTCGTTCAGTGAAGTTCTCCTCAAACACAAAAGCAGGATGCCGATTAGCAATTTCCGTTTTAGTGCTACGCTTATGACATAAATGCAATCCGATAGTTTCTCGCACGAGTTCTGTGACAATTGGCGGAGCTATCGGGATGTCTTTCCAGGTCTCCACAAGTGTTCTGCTCGATCTTTGAAGCGGAGAAACATAGTGTACGGTGGGGATGGGAGCATGCAATTTCAACTGCTGGTTCCAAGCCAAACGGTTTTCGTCGGCCTGTTTTATGCCCAAATCTGTGAGCTGCGGATCGGGACCCCAGGTGATTTCACCGTCGTAGCCCAAAAAGCGCCACTTATCATGCCATTCCTGCGCCAAGTACTTTTGGCTGGCAATATTGTGCCAGCCTTGGCCATGCCGTGCCAAAAAAACTACTTTGTAGTTGATGTTTTCGGCTGAATTTTGGTTGAGTAGCTTGATAGCATCCACCAACTCTGGCCACGGCATCTTGCGACCGAAGTCCTCGTTGGTATACAGAAACGTCATGTCGTCGGTTTCGTCATCGGACTGCTTGAAAAATCCAGACTCAGGGCTAAACGTCCACGGGAAGTTTTCCCCTTCGCTTTTTTTCTGCTCTAGTAGCTGCCTGTACTCATCATCAGCTTCTAGGTACCCATGAGCATCGTGCCAGTCTCTCGTATCTGCAGTAAGCAGCGTGGGCATGGTGTAGGTCGGTTAGGGTTCGGCCTGCATACGGCGCCCGTCTTGTTTCGTTTTTGATGCACAATGCATGTTGGAACGTGCATATGCACGAAGCGCATCGGAGAGCGAAAAGAGCAACCATGTTTTGGTCTACTTTCTACTAGGCAGCCGGTTTCCAGTGCAGACAGGCTGTACACATTGCCGGCATGGCCATGGACAAGTCTGCAATTTTCTAGCTCCGAAATAGCTCCCCGTTCGTCTCAGCTGTCAAGCCCGTAGACGCACGCGAGACGCACACCGCTGTAGGAGAAGAAGGTTCGGAAATTGGTGGAAACTACCGTCCCACGATATCATACCATATAGGAAAATAACAAGTCTCTCATCGTAGCCTGATCTGTCCCATGTTACAGGACCATCTCCAAGTCTCTCTCTAGCCGTAGCATCACCGGATTTATGCATTCGCTTGGCATCTGGTCAAATGCGGTGTACGGGTGCGTGCTGTGTCTAGCTTCAGATTATCCGGCAGCACAACCAAGATCTTCTTGCGGATTCGTGTGTAATTAGGTGTGAGTTTATTTGGAGCTTTCGTCGACGCATCACACAGCATACACGTACACTGCCGATATGTCGCAGCCAGAAGATGCATCTGTAGTGCAAGATACGATTGTGGCCGATGCAGTGCAAACGGCCGAACAACTGGGCAAACATCCACTAGAGAACAACAACGTTGCGGCTAATGGAGGGGACCACAAAAAGATCAAGCTTGAGGAGCCCAGTCTGGTGGACAATGCGCCAAAATTGGAGCCGACACCGTCAACCGTAGTGCTGAAAAAAAATGGATCCATGGTGGTGGTACCGCCAACACAACCACAGCTCTTCTACATACCGTTAAAGACCGGCTTGGTGTACGACGTGCGTATGCGGTACCACGCAAAGATTTTCACGTCTTATTTCGAGTACATTGACCCTCATCCCGAAGACCCCCGCAGAATCTACCGTATCTACAAAAAACTTGCCGAAGCCGGCTTAATTCAAGACACCTCGCTCTCGGGCAGCGACCACTTGGGCCCGTACATGGCCAAAATCCCAATCAGAGAAGCCACGGCAGAAGAGATTTTGGAGGTGCACTCCAAAGAGCACTTACAGTACATCCAGTCCACAGAAGCCATGTCCCGGGACCAGATGCTTGAAGAAACCGAGAAGGGTGACTCCATTTACATCAACAGCGACTCCTATTTGTCGGCAAAACTCTCTTGTGGTGGAGCCATCGAAGCATGTAAGGCGGTTGTTGAGGGTTCGGTGAAAAACTCTATGGCAATTGTGCGCCCGCCGGGTCACCACGCCGAGCCAGACTCGCCAGGTGGGTTCTGCTTGTTCAGTAATGTGGCCGTGGCTGCCAAAAATATCCTCAAGAACTATTCTGAGTCGGTAAGAAGAATCGTCATAATCGACTGGGACATTCACCATGGAAATGGAACGCAGAAAGCCTTCTACGACGACCCAAGAGTGCTCTATATCTCTCTCCATCGGTACGAGAACGGAAAGTTCTACCCCGGAACAAAATACGGCCACTACAGTATGGTCGGTGAAGGTGCCGGCGAGGGCTACTCTGTGAATATACCGTGGAACTGTCCTGGAAAGCACGACGGGGACTATGTCTACGCATTCAACAAGATTATCTTGCCGATTATCAATGAGTTCGATCCCGACTTGATCATTGTGAGTTCGGGATTCGATGCTGCCGATGGAGATATCATTGGTGGCAGCCATGTTACCCCAGCCGGTTACGGATACATGACACACATGCTCAAGGGAATAGCCAGAGGAAACCTCGCTGTCATTCTCGAAGGTGGCTACAACTTGGATTCGATCACGAATGGTGCGTTGGCAGTCACAAAGGTTCTCCTTGGTGAACCTCCAGAGAACACAATCTCGACATTGCCGCTGTCAGACACCATTGAGAGTGTTGACGAAGTGCAGAAGGCTTTGGCACAGTACTGGAAGTGCATGAGAATCGGTATGCCCAAGCAGGCCTTTGAAGATGTGTTTGATCTCTCGACAAACTCCAACGCATTCAAGCTCACTAATATTGCAGAGACCATCCGTGCCCACCAAGCCAACGAACTCTTTGAAAAGTACAACTTTGTTAATCTCCCTATCGTCACAGCAGCATCCGCTGATACAAAGAGCACGTACTTCACAGATATGCCTAGTCGGAAGGAAGATCTAGTGCTTGTGAGCCCGGACATCTACAGTGCCGAAACGTTGATAATCTCGATCCATGACCCCCATGAAGTATGGGCCAACATCGACCCCAACTCCGGAACAATAGACGGCGGCTCGTCAGTGGTGCTTGAACACCCCATGGTGCAGATTATGGAAAAGGTGAAGACGGAGTTGGCAGAAAGTTCTGAACCTTCCAATGAAAAGTTGGGGTTCATGGACATCGAAATTCCAGCTTTGGCGCTTCCCTCAAAACCTATTGGCTCGTTGGCCAGTCCTTCTGTTTCAACCTACAGTCCGATAATATTTTCCCAAGAGTTACTTCTTTACATCTGGGACAATTACATCACCTACTTCACCGATGTGAAAAAGATCGTGTTTGTGGGACTCGGCGATTCCTACCAAGCAATAGTGCATCTATACTCAAAGCGCCCTCCACAAGAGATCAAAGAACTCGTCAAGGGTACAGTTGCATTTGCTGGAAGGTCCCAGTTGAAACCATTGGTGTCTGTGATGGATGAGTCTATGGTGGATTGGTTTTACCAGAACTCTGTGGTATTTACCAGTCATCTCAATACTTGCTGGACATCAACTGGTCCAGGAAGAAGCGGAGATAACGCCGAGGAAAACAAGAGGCCACGACGAAAATTTGGAAGGGTCCTCAAGTCAGATGCTGATAATTTGTGGGACGTAATAAGTGACAAGTTCAAGGAAGGTATGGACTTCGTGTTGGACTCCATAGAGGATTTCAGCAGCACCGAAGAGTCTACATAACGTGTGTATTGTGCTAGAATGATGGTAAAAAATGACAGATCTATCACGGATCTTGTGTGTCTATACGTAACTGGGGAACCTTTTCGCAAACAGCTTTTCCAAGTCGTCGATGTCAGGAACAGCAATATCGTCACTTGATATGCTACTATGTCTGGTCTTTTCTTTCAAGAACGTGGGCTTTTTGGGTTTAGGTGGAGGCTTCTTCGCCGGTTTAGGCGGAGGTGTTCGAGACTCAGCCTTCTGGAAACCTTTATACGAAAGACTTTGAGGAACGGCTGGAGGCTTAATGCTTCTCTTGTGTGTTGTGGAGCGACTGCGTCCGATGCCAGCTTCGGACTTGGCGGCTTCCAAGCCGTTAATGGCGTCGATATCATCCAGATCAACAAAGTCCCGCTTGTCGGTGAATCGACCGTAGCCCTCGGCTGTCTTCTTGACCTTCAGCTCCTTGGAGCCGTCCAAAAGCTTGGCCATACGCTTCTGAATCAGCATGGTTGGCTCGTCGTTCTCAACTTCGTCGGGGCTAGTGCTGGCCCTGCGGAACGAGCCCCCGGTCAACACTTTCTTTACGCTGCCAAGAGTGCTCCATTTGTCGGACTGGTTGTTATGGCCAGTATTATGGACGCTACTGCTACCGGTGCTGATGCGTCTGATGCCTTCTTTGAGCGATTGGCGGAAACTACCGCCGGTATTTTGGCGCAGTCCCACAGTCTTGGTCTCTTCTTCCTTGGTGCGGAGGAAGTCAAGCGTGCTCGAGTCGTCGTTGAAGTGGCTGCTGTTGGTATCGCCGAGCTGGGAATGCACAAATGACTTAAGCGAGAGGGCGGAGTTGGAGTCCACGTAGCTCAACGGGCGGGACGTCAGGGCAGTCTTGGTAGCATTGGCGCTTATGTAGGTGGAGTGCGGGCGGTGGAGCGGTTTCTTCAGCTCGATGTCGCTGGTGGAGGACAAGAGCTTGGACTTGTCGATGGATGCAAACGGGTCCTTTGGCTTGTCGGACACCTTTCTCGGCTTTGGTTCTGGCGGAGCTTCGGGCGCCTTGATCGGGAGCGACGGGTCCAGCTTCGAGAACTTCTCCCGCATGGTGAACGGCAACACATTGGGCACGGGCACGTTCTTCATCAAGCATATTTCCTGGAGCAACTGCACGGCGTTGGGACGGCGTCTGGGGTCCTCGCGCAAGCAGCACTTGATGACGTTCTTGAGGCGGGGCAGAAACGTCAGGCCCGGCTGGTTGGGCGGGATCTTGAGGGTGGTGGAAGCGTGGAGAATCAGGCGATCCAAGTCGGCCATGGACGCATGGCCCGGAGACTCGAATGGGGTGGTGTAGTAGCACAACTTGTAGAGAAAGCAGCCCAAGGCCCAGATGTCCAGTTTGTCGTCGATGGGGAACCCGCGGGCGAGATCCACCATCTCTGGCGCTCGGTACTGGGGTGTGGTGTAATGCAAGATGTCGTCATGGAGCACCAGCAATTCGTGGGCATTTTGTGGAACTGGCGCATAGGGCACAGCCAGGCCGAAGTCACACAACTTGTAGGTGCCGTGGGAGTCGATGAGGACGTTTTCGATCTTGATGTCTCGGTGAAGAAGCGGCGGCCGCAAATGATGGCATATCGCTACTCCAACAGTAACATCCCGCATGATGGTGAGGATCTCGGGCTCGGTGAGCTTGTAGGAGAGCCGGGTGTTCATGAAATCGATGAGCCCATTGCGCAGGCAGTACTCCATCAACAACAAAACTTCGTACTGCTGCGCCGACGACGACACTTGTCCGTTTTCCGGAGCCAACCTGGACGCATGCGAGTCGATATAGGACACAATGTTCTCGTTGCCCTTGAGGCGTTTCATAGCATCCACCTCCTGCCGCAAAAGATTGAGCTGGAGCTTGTTCGGAACCACCACCCGCTTCAAGCAGCCGACGGTTTGTCCCCGAAACGGCGGGGAGATCTCGCAGGTGTAGACATGGGCAAATCCGCCTTCGGAGATGTACTTGATGATGGCTATGGAATGCGTACCCACAGTAAGCCGGGTTCCCGGTGTGTATGCATTAGGAGGAACGGGACCCATGGCGAGGTGCTGAGAGTCGGTGAGATTTTAGAATCGAGTGCGACTCCATCGCTGCGATGAAGTTGTACTTCGAGGCCGAGAACTATCTTGGCGCCAAGGGAGGGGGGCTCAATACCCAGATCTTCAACAACAAGCGGCTCCTGCTGTCGCCCAAGCACATCTATGCATTGGTATACTCGACCATGATGTACAAGCCGTACATCGATGAGGTGATCAAGAAAAGCAAGATCCGCCAGTCGCCCAAGATCGCCCGTCTCAAGGTCAGCGACAAGCTTCTCGCCTTGCTCGTGCATGACCTCCTCTTCTCCCCTCGTGGCAGAATCGAGCTGGGCAAGCATCCCATCAAAGACGCTGTGCTCGAGCACAAGACAAGACTAGCCGCCGAACTTGTCAAGCTCAAGCTCCGCTACAAGGTCAAAACGTTGGCGGACCTCCCCAGCCATGTCGAGCAGGACGAAACCCCGGTCAGATGGTTCCGGGTCAACACAATAGTGTCGGACGAGCAGGCGGTGATGGAGGACGACTTTTTCAAGAACCTCGTTTCCGTCGACAAGGTCGAGCACATAGCCGCCGGAAAGATATACGCCGACACCACCGTAGCCAACTTGTACGGCATCCACCCGTCGGAAAAGATCACGGCCTCCGAAGCATACAAAAACGGCGCCGTCATCATCCAGGACCGAGCGTCTTGTTTCCCGGCCCAGATCCTCCAGGGCGACCCAGAAGACCACCACGATGTCGTGATAGATGCCTGCGCCGCTCCGGGCAACAAAACTACCCACTTAGCGGCGTTGGTGTCGAAAAACGGCGTTGTGCATGCATTTGAACGAGACGCTAATAGGGTAAAGACGTTGAAGATGATGACCAGCAAAGCATTGGGACCACACAAGGACCGCATACAGATCACCCACGCCGATTTCATGACCATTGACCCCAAGGACTTCCCCCAGGTCACAGGAATAGTCGTCGATCCGTCGTGCAGTGGATCGGGCATCTTTGGCAGAGCTTTGGAGGACGCACAGCTGGAACAGGACAGGGAGTCCATAGACACAGAGCGGCTCCAGAAATTGGCCAGCTTCCAGTTTAAGATCGTCAAGCATACCATGAAATTTCCTGGCACCCGCAAAATCGTCTACCTGACATGTTCCATTCATCCACATGAGAACGAGCGGGTGGTAATGGACTTGCTCGCTGATCCAGAGGTCAAGGAGCAGGGTTGGAAGCTAGCACCGAGGGAGAAAGTGATCCCCAATTGGCATAGAAGAGGATGGGCCGACGAATTCGTAGCAATGAGTAGGGACCCAAAGGTGTGTGAGCAACTCGCCGGAGGTTGCGTCCGAGCCGTGCCCAAAGAAGATGGCGGCATTGGTTTTTTTGCAGCATGTTTTGTCAGGTAGCTAGTACTATTTACAACCTTCTGATGATATCGTCAATCACCTCTTGTGTCGATGACGATCCACCCAAGTCTGGAGTCTTGATCTTGTTCTCCGATAAATTAGCGTCCACCGCCTCGTAGATGGTGGCAGCGGGTTCAGGGTAGCCCATGAACTCCAACATCAAAGCCGTGGATCTGATGGTGGCCACAGGGTTGGAAATACCCTTACCTTCGATGTCCGGAGCAGAGCCGTGACATGGCTCACCAATAGCAAAGTTGTCACCAACGTTGGCAGAAGGAACAACACCCAAAGAGCCCACAAGAGCAGCAGCTCCGTCACTCAAGATGTCTCCGTACAAGTTTGGAGCAACCACGACATCGAAGATTTCGGGTTCTCTGAACATACGGTACACCATCGAGTCGACAATTTGCTCCTTGTACTCCACAGCACTGTACTCAGCTGCGTTGGCATCGTAGACACGGCGACAGGTCTCTCTGAACAAACCATCAGACTGCGAAAGCACATTGGACTTGTGGGTCACAGTCACCGATGGAGTGGTGTGCAACGAAGTAAGAGTAGAGGATGCTTCTCTAATGGCCTTTCTCTGCAACGCAATATCAAAAGCCATCTTAGCGATTCTGGTGGTGGCCGTCTCGGTAATTCTCTTGATGGCCTCAGCTACCTTGGTTCCATCTTCCTTCTTGTAGGTTTTTTCTTCCTTGACATACAAGTCCTCGGTGTTTTCCCGCACAATGACCATGTCCACTGGTCTGTCAATTCCCTCCACAGACTTGACAGGACGCACGTTGGCGTACAATCCCATCTTCTTTCTCAACGCAACAATTGGCGACGAGTAGCCCTCCACCTTCACAGAAGGAGAAGAAACTGCTCCAAATAATGCACCATCGCATTCTTTTTGTAAGACCTCCACAGTCCTGTCGGGCAATGCCGTTCCTGTCTTCTTAAACAACTCGAAACCAGCTTCCAAGTTGACGAAATCAAACTTCAAGCCATACTTGGAGGGAAGACTTTCAAGCACCGCTTGACCGGCAGGAATGACTTCTCTACCAATTCCATCTCCAGGAATCAAACCAATTTTCAACGTCTTGGACGCTAATGCAGCCAGAGTGTTGGAAAAGTTGCGTCTAAATACTGATGCAGCCGTCATGAAGATATAGAGACTATGACTCAGTGAGCCGATTTCGGCACCGCCGTGCGGGTTACGGTGTACGGATGTGTCCTAGGTCGGCAGAAATAGGCGGTGCAAAAAGTGTAAAAATCAGGGCGCAAGTGGCTGAAAAGAAGCATGGAGGCTTTAGGACGCGAAACGAGTTCGCCTCTGGATACGGAAGAAGATTGGCGACCCAGAAGAAAAACTGTAATACATTGGAAATTTGTGGTTTGCATCCATACACCCATATAATAGAATCAGCCATATCAACTACTCAAGAACAAAAGGACTAACTACACTAACAATATCGTAATGCAACACTGTGAAGCAGTCCAGATCATATTTGAGAAATTTTCCGCTTTTTCTTACAATTTTTCTTTCCATACGTCCTCCCTTATTTTCTCTCTTATTTTCTCTCATTCTTTTTACATTCCTCTGCTACCTATTTACAGTTACTCTCCCTTCACCAATCCCACCTTGGCTGGTCTCAACACTCTGGCATTCAACGTGTAGCCTGGCTGTTGCACATGGAAAACAGTTCCGGGCTCCTTGTCGGGCTGTGGGATTTCAAACGTCGCTTCGTGCTTGTTGGGGTCGAATTGTTCGCCCATAGGGTCGATCTTTTCAATGCCGTGCTTGCCCAATGTCTTTTCAAACACATTTCTCGTCATGTCCACACCCTCATACAAGTTCTTGACCTCGTTATTGGCAGCCAATGTTTCTTCTTTCACAGCGCTGAGGGCCAAGGTGAAATTGTCCACAGACTCCAACAAGTCCTTGGCAAACTTTTGCAAGGCAAAATCCCTTGCTTTCTGCACCTCTTTCTTCGTAGACTCTTGCAAGTTGCGGAAATCAGCTACGGCTCTAGCGTAATGATTCTTCATGTCGGCAAGATCCTTGTCCTTTTGCGACAATTTTGATTGCAAATCCTGGATCTGCTGCTGCTCCTCAGATAAATGAGTGCTTTGCTCATTAGCCTCCGCTGCTTGTTGTTCGTTTTCAGCGGCTTTTGCCTCATTTTCAGTGGTTTTTGCCTCATTTTCTTCTGGTTTTGCCGCCTGGGATGACGAATATCTGACCCACGTAGGATATTTGTTTGTTAGGGCCGAGGGACGTACCGTACGTACACATAAGGATGGTTGGCGAGCACACACCGCTCTTCTGACTCCGAATAAAACTCTGTTCATGGTGGAGTTGAAGTTGCCGAACGAAAAAAAATGTAGCTCGGTGCTTAGGTAAGCAAATCGGAGATGGATTTGCAGCAATTATCTGTTCATTATATATATACGAAAAGGAATGTTATCCAGATTACCAAGATGAGGGACCAAAAGTTTCTCCTGTCTTAAGCATAGTTCTGATGGCCAAATTGTTTGACTCAAGAGTTCCAGCGACAACGCTGTTTCCCCACCAGCTGGGGAAAGTAGCATTGGTCAACGACAAACACAAAAAGACCATCAAAAGGGACCATGCCAATCCAATGTCCAAACCAGCTGACAAGGAGTAATTGTACTTACTCCACCAGTGGAACCACCTCTTCTTAATAAAGTAGTTGAAGGTCAAGCCCACCACACAGTAGGATGCGTAGTTGAAAGGAGTAGCTGGAGGAATGTAACCTGTGGCAGAGAAGAACACAGGCCAGTTGATGTGTTTGACAAGACTGTTGGGCCATTTCTTCAAGATCAACCAGTTCATAAGCGGAAGGAGAGCCCCGATAAGGAAGAAGAACAAGAGCCCGTAGTAGATCTGTCCGTGGGAGAATTGACGTTGTGGGCCAATGACACCCCAAATGATACTGGCGTTGAAGAAGACTGTACCGTTGGGACAAGTGTAGTGGTTCTTTTGGTCTGGTTGACACAAGTCACTAATTGAGCCATAAGCCCACTTCAACACGGCGATTTGCACTAAACTACCCCATATGGTAGCGATAAATTGACCAAAGAATAACACACGAGGCAGGAGCTTCATGTAGTGACCGAGTTTCATGTCGGCCACAAAAGTAGTTGCCTGGTTGTTGGTAATGTAACCGAATGTTTTAAAGAACATCATGGCCATTGGTTTACCGGGAAGCATGTATCCAACAATGAACTCAGTGACGACATTCAAACCCACAGCAATGTTGGTAATAGCATAGACGACACCAACGGGAATAAGGAACACAATGGCAATGAGCAAGGCTACGATCAAAGCCCACACGGGCATTTCAGTGTCCCAGGCACGGATACTTGCGATAGCCATACCGAAAAAAACCAAAAAGGTTCCAGCAAACCACCACATAGGGACATCTCTGTAGTTTTGCTTCATGAGTCTGGTGTGTACATCGGGCTTTTCCTTCATTTTGATCTGATTAATGATATCTTTGCCGTGGAACAAAACTGTGTGGACAATGGTGGCTGTGGTGGATGCAAAAGACAAACCATAACTGAGAGCGAAAGTGGTAGAAAGAAACAAAGGCGAGTACTCTTCGTAGGCTTTCCTATTGAAGCTCAAGTTCTTGCCCACGATTCTCAGCACATTGTATCTTTGCTGCGTGTTGTCGAAGGATCCACTACTGGATATTGGTAAGTATTGTGCGTACCATGTGTTAGAGTAGTGGATAGCTGGCACGATGATCCAGAACATTACCACGATGGAAACGGCAATGGTGAAGATAACTGGTGCTGGGGGGATCAAAGGTGAACCAATGTAGGCGGAGATCTGGTTCCAGTCGAAACTAAAACAGTTGGGGAACAATCCCAAACCTGTTTGAGAGCCAAAGACTTGGTTAACGATCACGTTCTTGGGTTTAATCCAAGTAATCCATGAGAAGTAGGAAAGGGCAGTGAAAATGAAGCCGGGGAAAAAGTACCAAACAAAACTGGCAGTGAAAACGACTCCGAAAAAGGCCATTCTACTGATTCTCCAGCCGTTGGCTGGCACATTCTTGTTGATGTGCATGTTCGTCAAGAAGGTAGCCGTGATCAATTGTTGAGGGTAAATCATAGCAGATGGGTAGATCAAAGTCTTTCTGACGATACCTCCAAGGGCAAAACCAATACATTGGGTACTCCAGATCGCCACAAGCGCAAAACCCCAACCGAAGTCTTGCTTGTAGAAAACGTTTTGAGCAAGCAAGATGTCGGTCACATAGGCAGCACCGGGAGAGCCGAAAGAAACGTTACCCATGATGGTGATAAGAGCATGTTCTTTAAGGTTGAAGGGTCCAGGGTTCAACTCGTGGCCGAAAATTTTTACATTGGGCATGACTTTGTACCATGCCATACCGATAGGCCAGGCCAAAATGGAGGTCACATAGGTGGTAAGTTGGGCTTGAGGACTGTGAAGCGAAAACAACAAGTTCAAGGCGTTACCGATGGTAGTCAAGATCATACCAATGACCCACATTCTGATGGTATTTTGTGGAATGGTGGGATCATCGGTGGAAGGAACAGCGGCTCTGACTTCCGGATAAGGCGAGTCGTCCTCCACGACAGGAGCGGCATACTCATCCTCGAGAATAACGTTCTCAATCTTGGAGTCGATGGGATCGAACTCGAGTGATCTTACCGTGGCCAACTTGACGGAGTGAACTGGGGAAAGACGTGCATCGTCTGAGTCACCCACGCTCTTCTCGGTAATCTGCTGTTTCTCGTTGCCCTTAAAGTCAAGGGCGCTCTTGAGTTTGTTCATGATGACGACGAGAAACTAAGGGTCTTGGATGAAAAGCAGGATTATAAGATCGTCCACGGGTTTAAATTGATTGGGCCATACGGCATTATGTGCCGTAGATCCCCGCCGTCCATACGAATTATGGTCCTCACCGGCGCACGGCTCTAATTTCACGATAAGACTAAAATTAGCGCTGGACGACATTCCGTGGGGAAGATAATAAAGAAGCGGTCAAACCGACAGGAGAGGAAAAAATCTACAGATCCAAATACATGCCACAGCCCATGCCAAGGAGGCCAAGAAACGACATACTACTTTTCCACACATCGACTGTGGTTTGACACATTTTTGACAGCTGACGTGTGTCACCCAATTAAAACATTCGTATAGTTCGATGCAGGCGAAGTCGAGGGAAATTTTTACGTATGTACGTCTGTGCATAAAAACGCACTCTTCCTTATCTGGTCACAAATTTTTATTACACCTGTTGTCTCAAGATGACAGTCACACTCAGTAGGTACACTTGGAAGCAACTGCGACGTGATTTTTTTCCCGCAAATTTGAGTCACAGAACTCGCTTATTCTGCGATACAGAGCCAATTTGGGAGGTTCCCCGCGATGGGGTATTACACTCGGCTGACGGGATAAAATCGCGACGGGATACAATCGCGACGGGATACAATCGCAACGGCATGTCTGAGAAAATAAAAACAGAAATCTATAGGTGATGTGCTCGTACAAAATGAGTTAGATCTGGTTCCTGGAGAGGCTTTTAATGCGTCCGTTGGCTCAGTGTCGATCATCAGGCTGTTCGTTAGCATTTCGTTAGCATATACGAGCATCAGCATAATGTTCTGCCTGCAGGCAGTCGCTAGCACGAGAAGACACTTTCAAAGCAATTTGCGTCGGCAATTCCCGTGATGTCTCTGGGACCACAAGCGATGCCATGAGGACTACCTAAGTCGAGTATATTGGCGATAAAAAGCATCTGAAACCAGAAAACGCAGTCGTCTTGTTACACTGCTTTTCAATGTGTCGGGTTCTGTGTTTGGGTAACCTTCGTGTACATGGTCCGTATTTGGGATCTGGACGCTGAAGTGTTTGGCCGCAAAATAACTTCAGCTGTCCCAACTGCCATATAAGCCATCTACGGTGATCTGCAGGAACCAAGGCTGTCTCGGTAAATTAGTTTATGTCAAAAGTGTGGCTCAGTCAGCGCTCATAACCGCGCATCAAAAAAGATACTTGCCTTTTGAACAAACAATTGGCCTGGTCTTCTTGGCCCGCCGTGCTCGCACTGGAATGACAAAGCGAAACTAGAGAGGCTTCGAGCTTCTGCTGCTCGAAAATTTGCAGTCATACGACCCAGAAAATGCCAATCCATTGGCGTAGGGCCCCACTGTGCTGACACATTCCTATTATTACCGTACAATTCCGTTCCTGTACTTCTTAGTAACTATGGCGACATTACATCTCATCGTGCATAAATTTAAGCTTCGAGTATGGCTGATTTTCACTCCCTGCGATCTTTTTGGAGAAGACACAATGGACACTAAGGAAAAGCAGGCTGAAGTACTGGTCCATCAGTACACTTTGGAGGAAGAAGAGTACTTGACCGCTCCAGTGCAGCCCCAGAGATGGTACCAGTGGTTCTCGAAATCTGACACTCACGAGGAGAAAAAGTTGATCATAAAACTAGATTTGTGCATCTGGCTCTATCTCTTCCTTTCGTCGTTCGTCAAGACGCTCGACTCCACGGCTGTGTCCTACGCCTATGTGTCCGGAATGAAGGAAGACTTAAAGATGTATGGCAACGAATTGACATACCAGCTGTCGTGCTACATGGCCGGTTTCATCATCGGGCAGATTCCGCTCACGATGCTTGCAACCAAATTGCCGATCAACTTGTACCTCCCCATTATGGATAGCTTGTGGTCTCTCTTCACCCTTGGGATGTTCAAGCTCAGAAATTACCACCAGCTCTACGCGTTGCGTTTCTGCATTGGGCTCTTGGGTTCGTTCTTTTTCCCGACAGTCCAGTACATTCTTGGCTCTTGGTACACCAAGTCTGAGATCACCAAGCGTAGTGCTCTCTTCTTCTGCGCATCTCAGATAGGTTCCATGGCTGGAGGGTACATTCAGGCTAGTGCCTACGACCACTTGGACGGCGTTGGAGGATTAAAAGGGTGGGAATGGTTGTACTTGTTGGCGTTCATCATCACCATCCCCGTGTCGTTGTACGGTGTGTTCACTTTGCCGGGGCTCCCCGATGCAGACAATTCGACCGCTTTCAAGGTGCTTACCGAGCGCGAGTACAGACTTGCCAAGCTCAGGATGTTGAGGGAGGGGAGGTCTTCCAACGACAGAATGTCTGTGGAGTCGATAAAGAAGACGATTTTCGGGTCGTGGAGGTTTGGCATGCTCGTTGTGTTCGCCATTTTCTTTAGCCAGGCCGACGGACCATCGTCCAACAGCGGCTTGCCAATTTGGCTCAAGGAGAACAACTACTCGGTGTCGAAGATCAACACCATCACCACTGTGACGCCGGCCGTGACCATAGTCAGTGCGATCATCAACGGAATTGTTGTCGACACATGGCCCGGCTCCCATCCGTATGCGATTGCAATCACCACCGTTCTCAACTTGACAGCCAGCATCATTCTCACGGTATGGCACGGCGTGAGCAAGGGCGGAATACTTTTTGCGTTTTTTCTCTGCGGTGTGGCCGACGGCATTGCCGCTGTTCTCTACTCGTGGGCCAACATCATCTGCTCTGAGAATTCACAGGAGCGAGCCTTGACCCTCAGCACCATGAACACTTTGGGGAACACTTTTGCGGTGTGGGTGCCCTTGTTCGTGTGGAAGACAGTTGACGCTCCCCGCTACTTGAAGGGTTATGCGTACAACATCGGGTTGTGTGGCATGATGTTGATTTTGCTTGTTCCGTTGGCGTACTTGTGGAGAAGAGACCAGACTTTTGCAGTCGGCGACCGAAGTCTCGAGAGTGCGGACGAAAGGTCGAACAGCGACAAGCGTAACAGCTCCGGCCGGTACAACACCGCCGAGTAGTGTTCCAGCCGCCAGGAGGTGTGTTGTTGTAGTGTGAGTGGATAAGTGCGGGCCAACAAAGCAAATGTACAACAAGAATAAGGTGCTGATGATCTGTCCATGCATGGCATTGCAGCGGTGCAACATAATTGTCGCCTGCTCCACAATGTCTCTCCTTGAGCATAACTGAATCCTTTGCTGGAAGCAACCTAGCAACCCCGATCGCAATGGTTTCCCGCCAGCCACAGAAACGCTCGAAGTAGGAGTACAAGACGATCACGGCGAACCCACCGGTGACAGAAAGCGCTTGAACAACACCGAAACCACCCGGTTTGGCGGCATGTTCCCGGGCTCGAGGGCCAGAACAGACTTGAGCTCGATGACTTGGACGCCGACGATAGCGCCCCTCTACTCGTCCATCAGGAACAAAAGATCCAGGACGGCGTGCTGCTACTCACGGTATGGGCGTGGTGGTGTCTACGATTGCTGCTGTCTATCTATATTTCTGACGGGGTCAACCCTGTGCCCTCCCTAGCGGACTTTCTCTGCCCAGACAGACACAATTGCGTTGGAGTTTATGAAAGCTGACGCTTCCGCAACTGAGTTAATTCCTGCCATTCGAGCGTCTTTTGTCGATCGGCACGATGAGTATCAAATACTGCTACAAGAGAACCACAGGTTCAGAAGTGATGTAAATGAAATTATCATTTTCGGTATAGTCAATGATCAAAAGTGTCGAGGAGAATTGAACCAGTTTCAGTTTTCTAAATGCATTTCTTGCGAGCACAATAAAGTCGTTCCTGATATTCGAAGCATATTGTAGATCATTTCGAAACTAGCCACAGCGTTATCCTTTTTCGAATCAGTACCCTCGTAAATTGTCCATATTGGAAATAGTTCGTCCGGTCAAGAAGATGGTATTTTCTCTCCAAAAGTATACAGTATTGAACTTCTCCTTAAAGAGCTCAAAGCACTGGATAGAAAATTCATGCTTCTAAATCTGTAGATACAGTACTATAGAGGGGACCCCGCGTCCTGCAGTCAGCCACTTTAGTCGGACACCGACGCGAGTCGCAACCAAAGAGGAAGTTCACGGGAGCCGCCTGCAGGATCTCGTATTCCTGAGTGCCGCACTCATCTCATCGCCGAGGCTCATCTTCTCATCGCTGCAGGTTCATCTTCCTATCGCTGCAGGTTCACCGTTCCTCCAACATGAGACAAAAGAGGGCCAAGTCGTACAGAAAGCAGATGCTTGTGTATCAGCATGCTTTCAAATTCAGAGAACCATACCAGACAATTGTTCACAGCGACCTTGTTCTCTTGTGTCAAGGTGCATCGTTCCATCTCACCAAAGGTGTCAACCGGACGATCCAGGGCGAGATCAAGCCCATGATAACCCAGTGCTGCATGCAAGCCTTGTACGCTTCCGGCAACCAGGCTGCCATAGACATTGCAAAATCGTACGAAAGAAGACGCTGCAACCATCCACCAAAAGCTCCGTTGGAGCCGTCCGACTGTGTTGAGTCCATAGTCAACGTGGACGGTGTGAACAAGCATCGGTACATTGTGGCTACCCAGGACCACGAGTTGCGCAAGAAGCTCCGCAAGGTCCCTGGTGTTCCTCTCGTCTACATGAACCGCTCGGTCATGGTGATGGAACCGTTATCCAAGGTTTCTGGCAAGTTGTCGGAGGACTTAGAGACCTCCAAGTTGACGGGAGGACTCAATGATGCAGCCAATGCTGGAATAATCCCACTGGCTGCTCCACAAGCATCAAAAAAGAGAAAGGGTCCCAAAGAGCCCAATCCGCTCAGCGTGAAGAAAAAGAAACCGGAGTCCCAACCGGCAGAAAATGATGGTCCTGCCAAGAAACGTAGAAGACGCCATCACAAGAACAAGCAGGACACGGAGACCGCAAACAACGACACTGACGAATCAGACTAGCATACTACGTAGCATTATACAACAAATTGTTGCTATGTACCATAACTAAACACTTGAACGTATTACTGAGTCGCATTATACAACCGTGAGTATTATGCAGCATTAAGCACTTTTACGTACTATGTAGCCTTCCCTAGGAGCGAAAAAGCATTGTTATCGAGGTTAGCTTCGGTCTCTACCTTGGTCGTATCGGTAGTCTTTGTTCCCAAATCCCCCTTCTCGTTCACCTTGAGTATGTGTTCAACCTCTGCATCCACAAGACAAAGCTTAGCGTTGAACGCTAAAGACTTGTTGCGAATAACATTACGCACTGACTTCATGGCAAGATACAACTTGTTTTCTTCATCCAACGTCATCAGCTTGAAGTGCGTGCCGGAGTAAAACACATAGGTAGCTTCTTTCATCCAATGCATTGCTGGCGCTTCAATCTTGTACGAACTCAATACCGGCAAGATCTCCTGGTCTAATTCTTCTCTGACAATACCGAAGAAGACATCTTGAACCAAAATAGCATTGTAGAGCGATTCTTCCAAATCTTTGTTCTTTAGCTGTTCTTGCTTCTCTTTTTCAAGGCGAGCCGCCTTTCTTTGAAGAACAGCCTCACCTAAAGTAGAACTGGGAACTTTTGTGCGTGGAATCAAGGCAATGAACATAGAATCTTCCGTAGACTCAGAGTACAACAGAAAGCTCGATGCCAAGTCGCAAAGGAATGCTACTTGGGCAGCATTAAGCCCTGAAAACCTGGAAGAGATCACAGCTTCAGCTTCCTGGACCAGTTCATCGTCGTTATTCGTTTCTTCGTTACTTAAGGCATCATCAGCTTCCTTGTCAGTATTGTTTTTGGTGTTCTTCGAGACGAACGAACGCATATTCGCTTCCATTTTTGAGCACCACAGTGTCTGTCGTTCATAAACATCCATGACCGAATCTGAATACGGAAGTTGCAAACTTTGCTGATCTTCGTCCAACAAAGCTTTACGAAGTTCCTCGTCACGGGCTGCTTTTAAGCAGTCGTCATCACATTCAATGTTCAGCAAAATGGTCGATGTGTTGAGACTATTAGCATTGCAACTCAACTGCTTTTTTATTTTTCCACAAGCACATTGAACATGTACAGGTTCCTTGCATAGGAAAGCATCACAGTAGATTGGCTTCCCTGGCTTCTTAAAATGGCATTTAGACTTGCAAGTATGTGGACACTTGGTTCTGGTTTTCTTACAGAACAGCTGACATTTCGCCGTACTGGCATGTATGTTTCGCTGGGTACAGTCAGGGGAGCATACATCCAAACAAGGATGTCCACATGCCTTTGTTTCAGTACACATGGTTCCGCAAGAAACATTGGTTTGCCAACAGAGCACATTTTTAATGTCCTTTCGGCCACAATTGCACTTTTTGGTGACGGAGACCGTACACTTTGGACAGTTTTCATCGTCCAGATGGCACTCGTGTACTTCTGGGGCATGACCACATGATTTAGGGCGAACACATTGCTCATGACATTCAATAACAGTTCCGCATCGAACTGGAGCTTCAATTCGGGTCTTACCACAATGACACACCAAGTCTTCGGGCGAGGACTCTAAACAAACTCCACAGGATCCAGCATGGCACATGGCCTCACAGTAGTGATGGCCACATGATTTGAGCCTGTTACAGGTTCGTGTACAAATATGAATGGGTTCCATCGTCATAGTTTCGTCTTCGTTGCGCACGGTACGGGTTCCGTTTCTGATGGCCTTTTTCTTTTCTCTTTCCCTCCGAAGCGCTTCCTTTTCGTACGGACAGCACACCTCTCTATGGTAATGTTTACGGCAGTTGAGCAAGACGGGACATTTTCTGGTGCATTTCGGCTCGTAGCCATCTTGAAGAAATTTACAGGGCACCAAAAAGGTGTAGTTTTCACAAGAGCAGGTGCTCTCTAAGATATTGAAGCAGACACATTCGCCCGAGTGGCATTTCTGAATACATGTACATCCGCAAGAAAGTTTCTTTCCACATACGGACTCACATTCTGGAATAGGGTCAGAACAGTCTTTCCGAGACTTTGGATCGACCGGTGTTTTTCCACAGTGACAGGTCTTGACCATGTCAGGTGAAAGAGTGCACTTTTTAGGGTCTGTGGGAAGCTGCTGGCAATCGACTTCGTCGTAATGCACCCCACAATCGTAGTAAATTTTCGATTTTTTTCCACATTGAAAGCTTCCGATCCAGGACTTGGAGTCAGCACGGTCGTAGCACTGCTTAGGGAAGCGTTGGTAGCATGATATGTTTAGAGTCAGCTGTCCACAGTAACAAGTTTGTTCGATCTGACGGTCACATGGACCACAGAACCCACTGTGACAGGCAGAAACCGGACACGAATGGCCCAAATCACAAACCACAATATCACAAGGGACTTCGCACTTCCATCCTTGCTCATAAGGTGTTATCAAGCACGGAAGCTGACGTTCATGCTTTCCACAATGACATTTCATGAGAGGACCAAGTGCACCACAGACAGGATGGTGGCCAGGATGACAGGCAGATGAACAGCTGTGAACACAGCCAGGGTATTTCTTGTTGCACGGGTTGCCGCAGCTAAACGGCATCAAGCTGTTGGAGCGAGGATTGGTAACCTTTCCACACCAACAGGTGAACTTTTGAGGCAATGAAGCCGTTACGACATTACAGGCGGGACATCTCCAGGTCTTTTGCACCTTGTCGGTTGAAGACCCGTTCTTGGCCCAGTCTTGAATACAATCCAAGTCATAGACTCGAAAGCATTCTCGGCAAGACCAGATTTTCAGGTCCTGGTCGATTTCGGATGTACAAACGAGACAAGTATATGTTCCATCTTGGATCTCCCGTATTATTGTCGAGGCTATAGTCTCGTCAGGCTCAGTTTCCGAGTATGCATCGGAGTCCGAGTCTGGATCCAAATCGGAGTCGAAATCCGATGAGAAGTTGGAGTTGGAATCGTCATTGTAGACGGTTTCCGGAGCATGTTCAGCATCTAGCAGACTGCTCATGTTGTTATTTTGAGTTTGTGAGCTTACAGCGGTTTCAGGATCCGTCCTTAGTCGCTCATTTTGTCGTAGAGGAGACATTAGGAAAGAGAGTCGAAATGAGTCAAAATTGCAAAATCGTTATTGCTGGTGCGTGGGTGCGGGCTACTGGCTGCAAAAACATTATACGTTCATTCTAAGTAATCTTAACACTGCGGCGCTTGAAAAAGTCCATCACTTTACGGGCTGCACTGGCTTCCTTGGAAGAGCCCGCAGAGCCCGCAGACACAGGATGTCGTTTCACAGACTGTTTGTGGGACGAACCGGAATCATGAGAAAGGTTATCACTGGTGGGTTCAAGCGCCTTACGGGAAGACGATTGTGGTACGTAGTTGACGCTGGAAGTAGATGAGTTGTAGGTGCTGTAGAAGGAGAGGATACTGAACCGGTTCTTCTTCTTTGCTTCGCGGTTTTCCTTGTTGTCATGGTCGTCGCGCCGTCTGTCTTTCTTGCTGGCAATGGAAATGGTATCAGCCACGGACTTGTTCCGTGTATGTGCTTTAGGCTTTTTGTCCACCAGTACTTTAGACTCATCAGTGTCTTGGGACTTTTCATGAACGATTTGAATGGCTTCTGTAGACTTATCCTTAGGTGCATAGTGATCTTCGATAAATATTATGGGCTCCTGTTCGGCTGGAAGCTCCTCCGATTCGACCAGCGAATCAGGGCGCAAATCCTCTTCTGGCTTACCAACAACTGGCTCCTCAATGACTTCTGGTTGGGCCTGGGCAGGCTCAACGATGGTATTATCGTTTTCAGGCTGCTGAGGAGTGTCCACTTGAGCATCAAACAACGGAGGTTGGTTGATCTGGGGTGTGATTATCTTGTCTTCCAGTTCTGGCTTATCCTCACGATCAAGCTCGAGGCCGTCGATCTTGTCTTCCAAGTAACTGAGCACCGAATTACGCTTGTTCTCATGACTGTTCATCTCACTGGTCAACACGCCATTAACGTGGACGGGAGTGACGACGGAGTTTCTCCGAGAATCAAGCGAGGTGGTGGATCTATCTTTGGAAACTGGACTGCCCAGGAGCACATTCTCACTGGTGAACGTCATCGACGCATCGGAAGTGGGCGATCCTCTTGTTGGTGATATGTTAACTGGATAGGGAAGGTTTACGCCAGCGGGGAACTTAAAGTAGTCAAACACCAGAGCGTTGCTAGAATTTGCCGAACCCATAGATGACGACAATGAGGAAGGATGGTACGAGGTAGGACGGGGTTTCTTGGTTTGGGGGAGACGGTTGTGGGCTGACATGTGTGTGAATGGCTGCTCGGGGTGTTGCTCGAAATTATCCATGGGTGGAGGTTCGAATGCCAATCTTGTGGGACTCTCGACGATGGTGGAGATTGGGGTACCGGTATATGTGGTAGAGCGAGGAAGTGGAGCAGGGACCATTGCTTTGGCTTTGTTGGTAGCAGGGACGTGCGCGGTAGGCTTCAAGTAGACTTGTTCCAACAGGGTCATTGAGCTTCGTTTGTCGCTCTCTGAAACGACTGCCTTCAAAGCCGTGCTAGCGGTGTAGTATGGGTTAGAAACAGAAGCGGATTTGGCGTGGGAGCGGTAGCTGTTAGCGGGAAGATGTTTCGTGGGCGAGGGTGTTTTCTCGGTCTGGCCCACGGCGGTTGTCAATGAAGATGAAGTGGTAGCGACTGGTGGATTAGCGTACAAATGGCCGCTGTTGCTGATGGTAGAAGACGAGCGGCCCCTTCCTTGCGCACCAATGAGATAGCTGTTGGTGCGTTCGTTGACCATGGAGTATCTCTTGGATGGGTTTGCAGGACCAGCGTTGGGAGTGGGCTGGGCCATCTTTCTTTCCCGGTGGATTTTGTCCCAGTCTGGCTGGCGGATAGCAAGCAAGTTCTTGTAGGGCAGGAGCCATTGGTGGTGACGGATGTCATCAAGCGTGATACGTTTTTTGGGGTCGGGAACGATGATCTTGCGAAGCAAATCACGGGCTAGCGGCGACACATACTCGGGGAAGGTGAGGGGGGTTTTACAGATGTAGTGGTACAACTTGACGATGTCGGAGCCGTCTTCGTTGTCGGGATCGTCGTCGAAGGGGAGGTAGCCAGACAACATGGCGTAGAGAATCACGCCGAGCGACCAGATATCCACCTTTCTGCCCTCGTAGGGCGACTGGGTGAGCACCAACTCGGGAGCAGCGTAGCAGGGCGAGCCACAGCTGGTCTTCATGAAGTCGGACTTGTCGCGGTTGTAGGAGTTGACGAAGCCAAAGTCGGAGATGATCACGTTCTTGTGCTTGTCCAAGAGCAAGTTCTCGAGCTTGAGATCACGGTGCACAAGGCCCTTCGAGTGCATGTAGTCGACACCAGACACAAGCTGGGCAAACAACTTTTTGGCCACGTTTTCCTTGAGGTACTTGTGCTGGAGAATGTAGTCGAACAACTCGCCGCCGCTGGCGTACTCGAGCACAATGCCGATGTACTTGCCCGACTTCATGACCTCGACGAGGTTGACGATGTTGGGGTGGTTGAGGAGCTTCAACGAGTTGATCTCCCGGTGGATTTTGATTTCCGAGTCGGAGTCTTTCTGGATCGACTCCCGCTTGATCAATTTGATCGCTACTTGCGACGGAAGAAGGCCATCTTTGCGCCAGCCGAGCTTGACCTTGCCAAATTCTCCTTCGCCAAGGGTCGAGCCTAGCACATACGAGCCAAAACGGACTTCTCTGTGCATGCGTTTCGTCATAACAGCTGTGAAACAAGGCAGATGAGATTGGATCCAACTGTGTTTACGTATTGGTGGGCGCACAGGTCCCGATGAGGCAGTGGTAAACACCGGTGCCTGCAGGACACCTCACGGGTACGGGTGTACGGGTGTCCAGATCGGCCGCTGCAGAGGCGGTGTCCAAAAAACGCTTTGGTGGGGATGGTGGATCCAGAACAGCACTGTGTGCTTGTTGGTACTTGGGGCGCGTGTTGGCTGAATCTCTGGCCAAAAAAGCTAGTTTTGCGCGTTTGGCTGGTGGCCAAAAATGAAGAGCGTTTCCCGAATCAGCAGCGATGACGCTTATCTATGGACGCATGTGGTGACAGGGTGCAACAGGTTGTGTGGGCGACAGAGAGGGGAGCGAGCCGCGGACCAAGAGGTGTGCAGGAGACAATGGACAATGACAGACAAGAGAATAGGAGAAGGGGTGGAAGAATAAGGATAGGGAGTGGTTAGATCTTGGGACGTAGAGCTTGGGTTGTAGAGTTTGAGTTGCAGTGTATAGCTACAGGTTCTTGATTGTGGAAGGTCAGACATGAATTGTGTGTTTCTGCAGGGCGAGCATCTAAAGAATACGGCAGGCCACTACCTCACGGTTACTCTTGAAACGTGGAATGGTGTCTTGTATACTGTAGTGCAGCAAGCAGCACGGAATTGCATTGATGAATGCAGTAGGACTGCAGTAGGGCCGCAGTAAGTACTGCAGTAAGGGCCGTGATAATACCTTGCAATATATACCTTGCATTTAGTATGTTGCAACAACCTGCAGCTGCATTGGTCACATTGACAAAAGGACGTTGCAGTGAGGAATTGCAGCAAACTATGCATGATGGAATGCAGTAAGTACTGCAATTATCCTTGCTGTACCTTGCATAAACTATTGTGCGACAAGCACCTTGCGATAAGCACCTTTCATCAAGTCATTTCAACAAGTCTTGCAGCTGCTGCCAAGATATAAATCTCTACTGAATTGCGCCCTGATATCAATGAGCCCGGTACTTGTGTCAGACGAAAATGAGCTGGAGGCTGAGTAATCACTCCGTACTACGCCAAGTACAATCAAAGCTTGCTGACCAAACTGAGTCATTTGCAGCACATCGATAACTGGCGCTCTGTCGGAGTGTCGCAGAAAAGTCCGATTGGGTTTTTGCATTTTCAAAGCCACAAAAAACCCAAAGAGCAATACTTCCATAGCAGTGCAACGATAACCGATCTCTCTTCTTCCTTAGTACCTCCGCAGTCCACCCTGGGAAACCTCTGGACCTAATGGATCTCCCACCAGAAACTGTTATTTCCGCTACGGCCGCTATGTCCGGGCCCGTAACCTGCTTTATCTCCGCGATCTCTATAAAGGGAAATGTTGCGGTCAGAGTGCTGCAATGACGACAATCTTCGTTTCTGGTGCCACTGGCTACATTGCGCAGCACATAATCAGACTTTCCCTTCTGAAGGGATATGGAGTCATAGGTTCTGTTCGCTCTTCAACTAAAGGTGAGAATTTGAAGCAGCAATTCAACAGCGAACATTTCAATTATGAAGTGGTGGAGAAACTTGAAAGTCCGGGTGCCTTCGACCAACTGTTGATAAAACACCCAGAAATATCTGTTTTTGTCCATACAGCTTCGCCTGTCACGATGAAGGTTGAAGACCCCGAGAAAGATATCATGATTCCTGCCGTTGAAGGGACCAAGAATGCTCTTGATGCTATTCACAAACACGGCAGAAACATCAGGAAAGTGATATTCACATCTTCCTATGTGGCTTTGTCTGACATTGGGGACTCCACGATTATGGCTTCGGAGGATACCTGGAACAGTGTAACCTGGGAACAGGCTTTGACAAATGGCAGGTATGCCTACCATGCTCTGAAAAAGTATGCTGAGTTGGCAGTATGGGAGTACGCCAAGAAAAAGGATGTGAACTTTTCTGTTACTGTGATCAACCCTGCCTATGTTTTTGGTCCACAAGCCTTTGATGCCGATGCAAAGGGTACACTCAATCTCTCGGCTGAGATGGTTTGTGGGTTGTTGAAGTTGAAGGAGGGAGATGAAGTCGGTATCAATAAACGACCATTCATTGATGTGCGGGACCTAGCGAAAGCTCATGTCATGGCTGTTGAGAACGACTATGGCGGAAAGAGATTGCTCTTGGCCGAGTCCACTTTCTCACTACAATCCTGTTTGGACATTATACGTAAAAACTTTCCCGAGTTGCATCTTCCTCCGGGTCAACCAGACGCAAAAGGCGATGAAGATGTGTTCGACAACAGCAAAACGAGAAAGCTTCTCGGGTTCGAGTTTATCGATCTTGAGACGTCTGTTCGACAGACTGTCGCACAGTACTTGGAGAACAGAGAGTAAAGGAAGAATGAAGAGATGAAGAAGTCGACGGTAAGTGTATAGCGAAAATAGAACTATTGGAAAGGAGTGCTGCCAGCTCTGTAAATAAATTCTGGCGTGACTATGGATTTGCTGTTGGTCGGATTTACTAAAGCCTCGAAAACAAGTACAAGTCAAGAATATAAAATCACTACAAATGCCAAAACAGATGAGAAAAATCTGAGCAATATCATCTTCCAGGCTCAGACTCGCATCCACGACGTATATCTACCTCACTCAGCCACCTCATAAAAGTGAAATCACAGCGCATTCCCGATCTGATCTTTGCTTACTAATATAACCTAGCCGCTCATTACTAATTTCCACCCACACTTTTCCTCTTGAAAAACACGTAACCCTCCTCCAGCTATACATCATAAACTGAATCCTCTACGTCATACTCCTAAAACCCATTACCCCCTATTTCCCACTGCTGCTCTACCCTTTTCAAACCCCACACCCCATCACTTTTCGCAGCCAAACCATCTGCGCGCGCAGCTTTCTTCTCACGCGTATGACACAAGAAGACAACGACAGTGGCCCGTTGGCCATAGAACAGCTAGAGGGAAATGGTATAACTATCGGTGACATCAACAAGCTCAAGAGCGAAGGGTACCACACCATAGAGTCCATAGCGTACACTCCAAAGAAGGCTTTGCTCCAGGTGAAGGGCATCAGCGAGACGAAAGCAGATCGTATCTCGGCAGAAGCGGCCAAGGTTGTTCCGTTGGGGTTCACTACGGCGTCTGAGTTCCACTCACGACGGTCGGAGTTGATTTGCATCACCACCGGCTCGAAACAGTTGGACACTTTGTTGGGCGGAGGAATCGAGACCGGGCTGATCACCGAGGTTTTCGGCGAGTTCCGGACGGGAAAGAGTCAGTTGTGCCACACGCTTGCGGTGACATGCCAGCTCCCCATAGACATGGGAGGCGGCGAAGGAAAATGTTTGTACATCGACACCGAGGGAACCTTCCGGCCGGTGAGATTGGTGCTGATTGCCCAGCGTTACGGTTTGAACCCAGACGACTGCTTGGACAACGTGGCGTACGCACGGGCCTACAACGCGGAGCACCAGTTCCAGCTCTTGAACATGGCGGCGCAGATGATGGCGGAAAGCCGGTTCTCGCTCTTGATCGTGGACTCGATCATGTCGTTGTACAGAACCGACTTCAGCGGGCGGGGCGAGCTTTCTGCCCGGCAAGCACATGTGGCCAAGTACATGCGGACGCTCCAGCGTCTTGCGGACGAGTTTGGCATTGCTGTGGTGATCACCAACCAAGTGGTGGCCCAGGTGGACGGCGCGTCGGCCATGTTTAACCCCGACCCGAAAAAGCCCATTGGAGGCAACATCATTGCCCACAGCTCCACCACCCGATTGTCGTTCCGCAAGGGCCGGGCCGAACAGCGGATTTGCAAGGTGTACGATAGTCCGTGTTTGCCGGAAAGCGAGTGTGTGTTTGCCATTTACGAGGATGGCATCGGAGACCCACGGACGGAGGACGAAGAGTCCTAGTGGCGGCTATGTAGTAATGATATCGGTGTATTGAGCAATGTATTGAGTATGTGAGTGAGTCGGAAAGGATATAGCTGGATTACGAATAATAAGGGTATGTACAGAGCTTTACTCGTTGGCTAGGTTGATGGGTAATGACACCTATGCCCTAACAAGATTCAAGCGATAATTTGATTTGGATTCGCTCATTAAAGCATAGTTTGTCTAACTATTGTTTCATCAACACTACCGTTTGTTCATATACATTCTGAACGCTTCGAGTCTTTGGTACCAGACCAGTAGGATGCTGCTACGGGGTTTCAATCGGAAACCGGCTCGTTGTTATCTTCTGTGCATGCTTCTTCAGTTTTGTTCGTAAGTGAATTATTTTGCTAATTTGCAAAATCTGAGATATTCACTAATCTAAAAAATATTTGCACCCATTATAGCTAGTATGGAAATTCGTCCAGGAGCTATGAAATACAAACAAACTGTAGGCTCTATTCCAGCTATCAACCATTAAATAGTGGTCATATTAATATTTTATTGAGAACCGCTTCTCTTGACTTGAACTATACTCTTAACATTCATACTACACACCAAGTGCAACCAACAGCCCCTTCGAAATTTAACACTGCACTCACACGCAGAATCATTCCAGATGCTCAACATGTGCTTTTGAATCTACGTCCAACTCTTCAACATCGAACGTAGTTTCACCGTCGAAGATCCGAGCAATCTCCTCCAACGAATAACCTTTGGTCTCAGGATAGAAAAGATAGGTGTTGACGCAGATAATAACCAACAAGACGCAGAAGACAATGTAATACTTCCAACCTATTCTGTCCAAAGCGATAGAGTTGCAAAATGCCGCAATTATCAACGATCCGTAAACACCCATCAATTCGGCTGTTACTCCTTTGGACCGCAAGAAGTATGGAAAGATCTCTGTGGGATAAGCCAAGAGCAATGGTGTGTAGGCAATATCGTAATGGAAGTAGAAAATGAAAATGAACCCAACCACGGCCCGGCCAGCAGCAGTGTTCTTCGTATGATCGAAAACCGCCGAACAAGCAGTCCAGATGACATAGGAGATGAGCATTCCAACTCCAGACCAGAGAAATAACGTTCTCCTTCCGAACCAATCCACTAGTAAAGCAGCAGAGGCTGCAGCCAAAAAGTTAAAGATCTGGAGGAGACCGTTGATCAAGGTCTGCATCGAAGACTCGGTGATTCCAATCGTATCCAAGACCAAGGTCAAGTAGTAAGACACAACGGCTATACCATTCCATTGGGCAAAGATGCCGAGGCTAACAGCGATGTAAGTACGTTTTCTGTTTCCCGGAGTGGACACCAAATCGATCCAGCGAGACTGTCTTGCAGCCTTTTCAGTTTCCAATGCAGTGACGATTTCCACCAATTCCACCTTGACTAACTCAGAATTGTGATCACCACCAGCATGATGCTTTACTAGCAGAGCCTCTGCTTCATCCATGCGGTCCTTTGATATTAACCAACGGGGACTCTCTGGAACGAGCCATAAGAATGAGATCTGGAGACATGGAAAACCAGCCTGCAAAATTGTTGGAATTCTCCATGCCCAAGTATCATCTCGACGATCGGTTCCATAGCAGGTCCAGGACGCTAAAATAGCACCGAGATAGTAGCAGCACCAGTAGAGGGAAGTCATTTTCCCACGGAATGATGGGTAGGACATCTCGGCTATCAACAACGGTGCTGGCTGGACAGCCAACATTCCAGCTCCACCAACAATAAATCGCGACACTATCAACTGGGCTAGCGTTGTAGCACTAGCTTGTATGATGGTAGCTATCACGATGCCCACTAAGCCAGCAGCGATAGTCTTCTTTCGACCATATTTATCAGTGCACCAGCCACAGAATGGAAGTACAATAAAGCAGCCGCAGTTTTGTGCTGCGTTGATAAACCCTAGCATGGTCCCTTGTGGATGGTTGAAGTAATTCTTCCACATTGTCATCGATTGCAAACCATTCATCAACAAACCGTCATAACCAGCCGTAGCTGATGAAAGAAGAGGCACGAGCAATAAAAGATTGAGTGTCAAGAGATGTCTCACCCTATACCAAGGCCGCCCATGGTCAGGTAATACACCAGCAATTGCAGGACCGACAATTTCGCTTATGCTAGTTGATTTGAGTTTCATAGTTGAAGTCTTCCTTTTGAACAACAGTTCCTCGGACAATGATCCGCTGCTGCATTCCATATTGCAGCCTTTTATAGATAAGCTCCGCCCCAAAAACCGTGTGAGGAGAAAACGTTAGAGCGTTAAAGCTGCTTGTTTCTATTCATTAGATAAAGCAAGGTGTACAGTCGCCCGTTATGTTCCGTCTCCTGCATGCGTCTCGATCAGATCTCTACCCCACATTTTAGAGGGGTATTACGAGCTCGCAGGGTCCGGTGCGCGGTCTGTACTACTGGCTGCAAATTTACAATAACACTTTTTTATTGTCTTTTAGTATAACACTAAGGGCAGCTGAATCCACCATCGACAATGAAGTCGCTTCCTGTAGTATAAGTGGAAGCGTCGCTGGCTAAGTATAAGTAGATTCCCTTCAACTCTCTTGGATCCGCATCTCTATGAAGAGGAATCATCTTGTACCAGGCTTCCTTCGTCTCAAACGAGCAGTCACCCGAGATTGGGGTATCAATATAGCCGGGAGAAACAGAATTGACCCTTGCAAAGTCGGCCCACTCAACGGCCAAGGATTTGGCCAAGTGGTTCACACCAGCTTTGGCTGCATTGTAGCATGCCTGCTGCTGTGGGATATTGACGATGTGTCCTGACATGGAACCGGTGAAGATGAGGTTTCCCTTACCTTGTTTCCTGAATACATTTCCAGCAGCCCGGGCGCAGTAGTATGCTCCGTTGAAATCGGTATCTATGACATCGTGCCATGCATCCAAGGTTTGGTCCAATCCACCTGCCTTTGCAGCAATGCCAGCGTTGGCAATCATCACATCCAAATGGCCGAATTTTTGAACCACCTTTTCAACACCTGCCTCGACCTGTTCCCACGACCTGACGTCCACTTGAAGTGCGTGAGCTTGGACACCATATTTTTGAGCCAATTCTTTAGCGAGCTCCACAGCAACTGAATTATCATGGTACCACAAGCTGAGATCAGCCCCGGCCTCCGCAAGGGCTTTGGCCACCTCTTGACCAATTCCTCCACTTCCACCAGTGATTATAACAGTTTTCCCTTTCATTGAGAACATGTCGAACACACTGTCGGGTAATTGAGGATTGGGCTTTCTAATGGATTGCATTTGAATCTAGTAATCTTATTTTCGATCCCAGAAATCCTGGGGTTTTATGGCCAAGCCTACGGAGTTCTGTGCACCCGAGCAGGGCTCAAGAATTTCCCCACAAAATGCTTAATGGAGAGAGTTTCGGAATGTTGCTGCAGACTTTAACATTTGCTATACACGATCCCTATATCCTTGAATAACTACCTTGATGACATCCGTACGGCCCTCTTTGACAAGCTCAAATGCTTTTTCCGCTTCCTCAAACGTGAACCTGTTGGTGATCAATTTCTTGACCTTGACTTTTCCGGAAGAAACTAATTCGACAGCTTGAGGATACACCCCAGTAGTGTAGCGAATACTGCCCGTCCAATTGAGCTGTTTGATAAGTGCTTCAGTCACTGGAAACGAAACAAACTCGTGTCCCATTCCAGCCTGAACAAAGCGTCCTTCGGGACGAGCCGCAAATACTCCGACCTGAATGCAAGGCTCTGCCCCAGAAGCCTCTAAGACCACATCTGCCCCACTGCCCAAGCCAAACGTGGATTTGATATCCTTAGATATCCGAAGTGCAAATTCCTCGGGCGATTCATTGTCCTGTTTGAAGGGCATCTTGTAGACATGATCGGCTGCAAATTCTGATGCAAAAGATAACCTTCCATCGGAAATATCAACGCCAATAACTTTTCTGCATGCATAAGCTTTGGCCACCGACTGGCAGAGAAGCCCAATAGGACCACAGCCAAATACTAGAACTGTATCCACAGCTTGAAGCCGAGCACGCTTGCAGATTTGCACAGCAACAGCAACGGGTTCTACCAAATCTGCCTCTTCCAAATCCATATGATCTGGGATCTTGTAGCAGTAATCGTAGGCAACATTGTAGTACTTGGCCAAAGTTCCATCCCACGGTGGGGTGGCTGCAAAGACCATATCGTCACAGTGGTTGTATTTTCCATCTCTACAGTGATCGCAGTATCTGCAAGGAACACCCGGTTCAATGGCAACTCTATCACCGATTTTCAAGTTCGGAACCTGCGAACCAATTTCTGCCACTACTCCGCTAGACTCATGGCCCAATACCATATCACATCCATCCTGTAAAACGTACTTTCCAATTTTTCCTCTTTGCCAGTAGTGAACATCACTGCCGCAGATTCCCGTTTCGGAAACATGAACTCTGACGTCTTTGGGGCCCAAAGTAGCTATTGGCCTGTCTTCAAAACCCACATTCTTCACAGATTTCAATACAAAGGCAGGATTGGTGAATGAATCCATTGGTACTGAAGCTTGTGCCCCCCCCCCCGCATTTTTATATGTGTTGCCGGAAATCAGTGCCCCTAATGCCCCGTCAATCTCTCCGCTCGCGGAGCTCTCCCTCCGTGTTAAATAGCAGAGCTGATGGGGTTAGAGCATGATTGAAGACTTTGCTGTGCGTGCTCAAAAGTGCCTTGAACAGTCCGGGAACGATAGGATCTTAATTGCACTAGCAGGAGTGCCAGGGTCCGGCAAATCAACGGCTGCAAATAATATTTCCAAGTACGTCAATGACACCTTGAACGTAGAGTGTGCTGTGGTGGGTCTTGATGGTTTTCATCTTTACAGAGACCAACTAAAGAAGCTAGCAAATCCTGAACTCGCCTTTGCTAGAAGAGGAGCACCATTTACGTTCGATGCCGAAGGCGTGGTACAGTTTATCGACCGGTTGCGAAAAAGCTGTCAAAGTCCTAATCGCGGGGTAATATATGCACCTTCGTTTGATCACAAATTGATGGACCCTATAGCCAATGGAGTGACTATAACACCCGATACTAGTATAGTTATTATCGAGGGTTTGTATCTCCTATTGGATATCGAGCCCTGGTCCTCAATTGCTAATTTGGTGGACGAAAGATGGATGATTGATACCGATCTCGAAGTCTGCCGCAGTCGACTTGCAAGAAGACACCTCGAAGCAAGTATCGAACCAGACATGGAGCTGGCATACGCACGAGCCGACAACAACGATATCCCGAATGCGGAGTTTATTTTGCAGCATACAGCACCGGTAGTGGATGCCACTTTGCGATAATGCGGACTTCTGTCACCCTGTCGGAGATTGCCGGGCTTTCCCCACTCTAACTATAAAAGATGTCTTTGCTATACACACATTAATGCTTTACCAGAACGAAGACGCTCCAGTGCAGCAATTATTCAGTCTTGCAGGGAAGGTCTCGTTTGTGACAGGTGGATCACGAGGAATTGGGTTGGCAGCAGCCATTGGACTTGCGGAAGCAGGTTCTGATGTTGCTATAACCTACAATACCACTTCAAGCGAGACTATAGAACAGCTAGCTTCCAAATTCGACAGTTTAGGAGTCAAGTTCAAAGCCTACAAGTGCGACGTCTGTGATAAGAAGGCAATTGGAAAGTGCTTGGACGAAGTTTTGAGCGACTTTCTGCGGTTGGATGTTGTTGTACCCAACGCTGGAATTGCAACACATGTACCGGCTGAAGATTTCACAGAGGAAGAGTACCGTAACATTATGTCTGTGAACTTGGATGGTGCCTTTTTCACAGCACAGGCTGCTGCCCAAGCATTCAAAAAACAGCAGGCCGCTGGGATTTTGCAGCAAGGTCGTATCGTATTCACAGCTTCTGTTTCTTCGTTGACGGTTAATTATCCCCAGAAGCAAGCACCTTACAATGCTTCAAAAGCAGGTTTGGTACGCTTGGCCAAATGCCTTGCTGTTGAATGGGTCGACTTTGCCCGAGTCAATTGTGTTTCCCCAGGTTATATCGATACAGATATGTTAGACATCCACCCGAAGGAATGGAGAGACACCTGGTTCGGCATGATACCTGCCCAGCGTCTTTGCCTGACCTACGAACTTAAAGGAGTCTACGTCTTCTTGGCTAGCAATGCGTCGTCATATGTTACAGGTGAAGAAATCGTAGTTGGCGGCGGATACACCTTGCGCTAGGTTAGATTAAATTGCTGTTCTAGATCAAAAGAAACTGGCCAGAGCATACTGTGTAGCTGTAGAAGCTGGGAAGTAGGACTCTCATCAGTCGCTGCTGCTGCTGGTGAAGTTGCATCTGGCTGGACGTACAAGTATCCATTACCAAGAGTCGAGATAAGATCCAAAAGCTTGGTTGCAGATGGGCATATGCTTGTCAAACTAGAAATGATATTCTGAGCGACAACAACGTCATTGCGCCAGCGGTCAGCATCCACAGAAGAAGGATTATTTCTTAAACAGACCAACGGCATGAGCACCGCTGGAACCACAAAGCATAGTGTGTACCATGTGTCCATTCTGTTATGGCTGGATTTGGAGCGCCAGAAGCGGTCCATGCTCTTGATCAGCTCGGAGCACTCGTTCAAGCACAACTCTCCAGCCTCCACCTCGTGCTGGTCTTTCGTGTCCTGGTAGCTCTTGGAGTTGATGACAACCCGCTTCAAGAGAAATGTACGGTACATCAAGATCCGCAAGTTTCGAAATCTCCACTCAAGCACACACTTGCTCAAACTGTACTTGTCTGGAACAGCAGCATCCTCGTCATAGTAAGGAGGAACAAGCTTCTTCCAGCGCTCAAGATATGCTTTGTCCCATGCCAAGAGCTGGTGTGCAGAAGGAAATGGGTCCGTGATGATTCGTTCGTATATCCCATTAGTCAATAAATGGAGCTGTGATTGGAGCCGGACACTGGTGTATATCGTAGGTTCGTTTTCAGTAGCTGGCATTTGTTTCGTAAGAGCTGTCAAGCAGGAATCAGGGATGTTCGCAGGAAGATTGGTATCGATTCCAGCACAGGGAATACAAAGTGGCCGTCCAAAGGTGATATTCTGACCGCAATCAAATATGTAAAAGCACCACCATATGCGCCGACGCATCTCTTTCTCCAAGAGCGATTCGCCTTGGCGGTCTATCTCTCGATGTATTCCTAAACCTAGAGCCATGCGTACTGCGAGCCCCAAGTAACTGTAGCCTGAATTTGGTCTTTCTCTCTTTTGGAGGTAGTTGGACATTAGTGTGATTGTGGTGACCAACGTAAGGTTTCCTCGCTCCATGATATCTATCGTGAGCTTGGACTTGGCCAATTCGAAGAGATTCAAGTCATCATTCTGCTCTGGAGATACTCCTGACATAAAGGAGCCTATGGCTGCCACCATATACATCTGGCTCTCCCAGCCCTGTGGCGGTATAACGATTTCATTGAAATGTGCCATGAAAATGGGCTCATAAATAATGGGATACGAAACATGAAAGGTTTTGAAATATTGCCCGATGTAGTGCTCCAACGTGCTCTTATGTATGTTGGCCTGAGGCTCTTCTTGAACTGTATTACCATCGGCAACATCATCGAGCAGATTGTGAAAGAAGAATCCTCCTCCCACTAGATTGATAAGGGCAGCACTTGAGGGTGATCCTAAGTAGCCAGTAGTATCCATAGTTGCTATGCCGTCAATTATAGACGCTTGTCTATTTCCATGGTGAAGATTCCTCTCATCCCAGGTATAAGACACTGGTGAAAGATCTGTAGTAGGCTTGTGGTGGATCAATTCCGAAACACTCGAGGGAACTAGCTGGGGTACCTGTAGGTCTTCAGAGACTTTTTCGTCTGTTATTAGGTGCTTTATGTCAACGTTACCATTTATATGGCTCTTAGGCGTGGTGAACAGATCAATTAGTCGATCCACATCGGAGCCATTCTTGATCTCTTGCATGATCTTCGATATGTCTACAGCAGGGAAGTGTTTCTGAAACACTATTTTAGCGATACGAAGCTCTTCTTCCACCTGGGTAAGGTACTTTCTTGTCAATGGACTTCGATTTGTCTTTTCATAAAGGCAATGCCGCCGATGCTTCTTGCACAGTGTACAAGTTGGAACGTCACGAGAACATTTCAGACGTCTTCTTTTGCACTCATTGCAGGCAAACTGCGAGTCGCCGTCCTCTTCACGTATTCGTTTATGGTTGGGGGATTCGGCCATGAATACCGTTGGAACAAGAACTGCTATTATGCAGTCACGTGCCACCCCGCATTTCGGTGCACAGTGCACCTGGGGTAGTTGAAGAGAGTATACGATTCGGAGAGAGGTCGGAGAGGTAAATGAAGTCTAACAGCACACTTTTCCAGATTAGTAGCTTCCTTGAATATGAGCTTACTATTAATTTTGTACATTACGGTGAATCTTCGACGGGTTTTAAGTTTTGACAAAGATAAAACGAACCCTCTTGTTTTGGGACCCTATTCGGGGCCGAACCCTGAATCTTATTTTGGACGAACCTCATAGTGGGTCATAGTTGTTATTTAAAAAGGCTGTGGGGCGACCTATTGTGTATTGTATCCACAATTCGAGAGGTATAGATATATTACTAATACACAAAATACACAAAATTACAGATGAAGCAATTCTTGGCTTCCTGCGCACAGCTTAAATACTGGGAATGAAATTTTGCACGAAAATACCGCATGACTTTTTTATCTAAACCATCTCCTGCAGCGAGTGAGCGAATTTCCTGCACACGGACCACGCAAATTTTATCTTTTTCATCAGTCGCCTAAGCTCAACATTTTTGCGATATTCCTTTTCTCCGGCTCCTTCTAGCCGTCTTGCGCTTAATAACATGGAGGCAAGAGTCAAGTCTATTCTCCCAAAACCGCCAGTAAAACAGGAATCACCGTCGGGCCAAAATAAGCGTCTGTCCGAATCGACGTCGATATACACGGAACAGACTAAACGGCAACGGTCGCTTACTGGTTCCGAAAGACATTACCTGGTAGGCAGCGACATGCAGAACGATCCAAGTGACAATTCCAGACCTACAAATACTGGTCATCGTCCAGTTACATCATGCACGTTTTGTCGACAGCACAAAATCAAGTGCAATGCATCGGAAAGATTTCCCAGTTCGTGTCTGAGGTGCGAGAAAATGAATCTCAAATGTGAGATTGATCCACAGTTTCGCCCCAAGAAGGGTTCGCAGATCCAAACATTGAAGCTGGACGTCAGCGAACTCAAGGCGAAGATGGAGATGCTCGCACGCAACGAAAAATTGCTTGTGGAAGCATTGAGTCAGAATGGTCTTGGCGGCGGTCAGCAGTCAAGCCAGTTCTTGCCGCCTACGGACTCTCCAGGACTTTTTTCAGATGTCAATGACATCAATGATTCCATGCCCAACTCTTCAGTGCCTATTTCGTCCTTCCGTGCAACTCCTACAGACAACCATTTGGAGCACGCCGATATCTCTCCGTTTAAGGAGCCTGAATACCCCGTTCTTTCTGAGTTTGTACTCGGCGATGTCGTTCTTTCTGCAGAAAAGGCAGCTGAGCTTCACGACATCTTCGTCGAACGCAGACTTCCGTTTTTGCCAATCATGCTGTCTACGAATGCCAACACCCTCTATCACAAGTCCCAGCTCTTGTTCTGGACGGTTATGCTCACTGCAGCTCTTTCAGAACCAGAGCCCGCAATGTACATGTCATTGACCTCGCTCATCAAGCAATTAGCGATCGAGACATGTTGGATACGCACGCCACGGTCCACCCACGTTGTTCAGGCACTCTTGATCTTGTCTATGTGGCCCTTGCCCAACGAAAAAGTGCTCGACGACAGCAGCTACCGATTTATTGGCCTCGCAAAAAACCTTGCGCTCCAGCTAGGACTCCACCGTGGTGGAAAGTTCATCCAGGAATTCTCCAGGACCCAGGTAAGCTTGGGCCCAGACTCCGATGTTTGGAGAACGAGATCTTGGCTTGCCATATTCTTGTGCGAGCAGTTCTGGTCATCGGTATTAGGACTTCCACCATCGATTAATACCACCGACTACTTGGTGGAGAACGCCCGTGTGGACCGCAGCCTCCCCAAGGACTTCCGCTGTCTCATATCGTTGTCGATTTTCCAGTGCAAGTTGGTCAACGTGATGGGCATTTCTGTGACTCGGCCGGACGGTCTCATGGAACCTCTGAACAGAGCTGCGTCGCTCAATATTCTCGAACGAGAGCTCGACAGACTTCGGTTCAAGCTTGAATTCGATGACGGTTCGCCAGTGGAAGTGTACTTCTTGTATGTCAAGCTCATGATCTGCTGCTTTGCGTTTCTTCCAGGAACGCCCATCGAAGACCAGGTTCGCTACGTGAGCTCTGCGTATTTGGCAGCCACTCGAGTGATCACCATAACGTCCCAGATGCTCCGTACGGGCACCCATTTGGTGGAATTGCCCATTTACATTCGCCAGTCTATCACCTACTCTGTGTTCTTGTTGTTCAAGCTCCACTTGAGCAAGTACCTCATGGACCAGTATGCCGACAGCGCCCGACAGCTGATTGTTACCGTCCACAGACTCATGCGGAATACGCTTTCTTCATGGAAAGACCTCCAGAACGACATATCGCGGACAGCCAAGGTGTTGGAGAACTTGAACATTGTGCTCTACACATGTCCAGAGGTGTTCTTAGCCGACAGTATCGACACTGGTGGTGCGATAATCACCCGTATGCGGTCCCATTTGACTGCTTCGCTCTTCTACGACTTGATTTGGTGTGTTCATGAAGCCCGTCGACGCACACAGGAAAAAACAAATTCAAAACAGCAAAAGACAGACATCGACGACAGCGTGTTTGAACAGCGAAATTGTCGCCGCCCGGTCCCCCTTCCCTTCTACAACCAAATCACAAAGGACGACTTCAAAACCATCACCACAACTACGCCCAATGGAACAACCGTCACGACCTTAGTTCCTACAGATCAAGCCATGAACCAAGCACGCGTGAATGCTACCGAAAACAAACCCCTCGAGATCAACGGTATCACGTTAGCTATGTTAGAAGCTACCGGAAGCACCAAGGTGGGTGCAACCACTCTGGCAGCCGTCCCTGCAGGCCAGACTCCCTCCAATAGCGCCGCACACGCGGCGGCGCCCAACGATATGGGCGTCGCACTACCTGAGCTCGGTGCTGTGCCGGACCTGCCTCTTGGCTACAACATCACCGACCAGATGGACAACTTTTTCCAGCAGCAATCGCACGGCTGGCTCAACGACTACAGAGATGACGACTTTTTGGGATGGATCGACGAAAACATGGTGGACGAGTAGTCACGCGTATTTCACCACGTGATCACTCGCAATAGTATATATATATAATGGAAACTTGCTTTCGTTGGTAACATGATTTCTCGTCAATTTTTGCGTGCTTCGACTCCTCTTTCTAGAACCTGGGCATGGAAGCAGCCTACGGCTTCTACCTTGAGACGCTTTTACAGCTTTAAAGCTCAGGACCAGCCAAGAATCCGTATTGGTTCGACGGCCCCAAACTTTCAAGCGGACACCACGCAAGGAAAAATCGACTTCCATGAATACGTAGGGGACAATTGGGTTGTGCTTTTCTCGCACCCTGCTGATTTCACTCCTGTTTGTACAACAGAGTTGGGAGCTTTTGCTAAACTCGCACCTGAGTTCGAGAAGAGAGGTGTGAAGATGATTGGATTGTCCACGGAAGGAGTAGACAGCCACAAGGCGTGGATTAAGGACATTGAGGACGTTGCGACTGACGGTGCCAAATTTGGATACCCAATTATTGCGGACTCCAGCAAGGAAGTTGCTTTCAAGTACGACATGATTACGGAAGAGGACTTTGCCAAGCTCGACAGCGGTATGATTGCCACTGTGCGTTCCGTTTTCATCATTGACCCATCCAAGAAGGTCAGACTCATGATGACCTACCCTGCTTCGACAGGAAGAAACTCTGCCGAGGTGTTGAGAGTGATTGATGCTTTGCAATTGGCCGACAAGAAGGGAATCGCCACCCCTATCGACTGGTCTGTGGGCGAAGATGTTATCATCCCTCCTACCGTTTCCAATGAGGACGCCAAAGCCAAGTTTGGTGAGTTCAAGCAATTGAAGTCGTATTTGAGAACTACAAAAATCGAGTAAATAGTATATTAAAATTACCGCACAGTGGCATTATGTAGTGTCGAGGACTCTGGATTGCTGCTCTCGTCCACGAGTGGATGCTGGTTGTTGTCGAAAACGACGGTTCCGTTTTCATTGGTCTGGAGTTTCGAGGCGAGCTCGAGCCATATTTTGGACTTCAAGCGCGGTGGATTTTCCACTTTATCATAGCCCTGGAAGTGCAATTGAGCACCCACAATAGCATCAGCCGGCGGAATAACCAACAGAACCTGTTCGTTCTTCTCAGCGGCCAAGAGCATGGCCTGCGATACCTCACCTCTCATTTTGGACGGCTTCAAGTTTCTGACAACAACCACTCTAGCGTCGTGCATGTTCTCGAGCGGGACGTGGCCCACAAGCCCAGAACACACCTGCAAAGTATCACTATGAACATCTATATGCGAAACAAAGAGCTTGTCGGCCTGCTCGTGGTGCTTGCAATCGACGATTTTTCCAACACAAAGGGAAATGGCATTTGGATCTGGTGAGTAATGTTCGCACAGCAGCTCACGCTTACTTACTTTTCAGCACAGCCGAAGTGCTGAAGCGACGAAGCATCGATGGCCTGGGGTGATGGCTCCTGCACTTGAAAAAAGTGTCAAGTGAATATTACCGCATTCGTCTAATGACGCGCGTTGGCAGCTCTTCTTCTTCTTCACCATGTCACATTTTGTTTCTTCACCAAGCAACATCCCGTCTGATGCGGCCCAGCTCCTTCGTTCTTCGCAGCCGCCGTCTTCGATAGGACGCTCAGAAGCTTTTACTCCCCAGCAAAATTTGTACAGTGAAGCAGGAATAAGTCAGGCCGGAGGGTCGCCTAGACCTCCACCCACTGCTGTTGCGGGCAAAAGAAGGAATATAGACGTGCCAAAGGTGGTCGACGTGACTGGAGAAAAGGTCCGGGAAAGTTTCGAGGCGTTTTTGGAGGATTTCGTAGACAATTCCGGTGTGGACGACACCGACAGCTGGCAGGGCCGGGTGTATTTGGCGCAAATCGAAGCCATGAAGACATATGAGTACTCCACGTTGTACGTGGACTACCAGCACTTGCTCCTGCGGGAAAACGGAGTTCTTGCTGCAGCTATTTTGGAACAATACTACCGGTTCTCGCCCTTCTTGTTGAAAGGTTTGCGGCTGGTATTGAAGAAACATGCTCCAGCGCTCTTGTATACGAACGCCCTTGGCAGCGGCGAGAACCAGGAAGACGAGATGGCTACCGAATCATCGTCTGCAAACCCCAGCCAGGCCAACGAGCGGGTTTTCCAAATCTCATTTTTCAACCTTCCAACCATCCACAGAATCAGAGACATACGTACAGACAAGATCGGCTCGTTGATGCTGATCCTGGGTACCGTGACCAGAACCTCAGAAGTGCGTCCAGAACTTTACAGGGCCTCGTTTACCTGCGATATGTGCTCGGCTATTGTCGAGGGTATCGAGCAGATTTTCAAGTACACAGAACCCACTGCCTGTCCTTCTTGCGAAAACCAGTCATACTGGACGCTCAACGTGGCCAAGTCCCAGTTTGTGGACTGGCAGCGTGTACGTATCCAAGAAAACTCCAATGAAATACCCACAGGTTCGATGCCCAGAACACTTGATGTGATTTTGAGGGGAGAGACAGTGGAAAGAGCAAAGCCAGGTGACAAATGTAAGTTTACCGGAACAGAAATCGTGATTCCTGATGTTTCCCAGCTCGGTTTGCCGGGAGTGAAGGCTCAGAGTATTCGTGAAAACCAAGGTTCGTCCGACTTGAACTCTGGTGTCAGCGGCTTGAGGGCTCTCGGTGTTCGTGATCTCACATACAAGGTAGCATTCTACGCATGCCACATATCGTCGTTGATCAACCGTAGCTTCGACGACAAGAACGGCACCGAAGTCGACTTCCAGGGCTCTGGCGACCAGGAGGTGTTCTTAAACTCACTCAGTGACGCTGAGGTTGCCCTGTTGAAGGATATGGTAAAGGACGAGTACATCTACGACAAGCTTGTGAGGTCTATTGCCCCAGCGGTTTTCGGGCACGAAGTTGTCAAGAAGGGTGTGCTTCTCCAGATGCTCAGCGGTGTCCACAAGCAGACCGTGGACGGTATCAACTTGCGTGGAGATATCAACATCTGTATTGTTGGTGATCCATCTACTTCGAAGTCACAGTTTTTGAAATACGTATGTGGCTTTGCTCCTAGAGCGGTGTACACCTCCGGAAAGGCGTCCAGTGCTGCTGGACTTACCGCTGCTGTGGTGAAGGACGAAGAAAGCGGTGAGTACACCATTGAAGCTGGTGCGCTCATGTTGGCCGACAACGGCATTTGTGCCATTGACGAGTTCGACAAGATGGACGTTTCGGACCAGGTTGCTATTCACGAAGCCATGGAGCAGCAAACCATCTCCATTGCTAAGGCAGGTATTCACGCTACGTTGAATGCCCGTACCTCGATCTTGGCGGCTGCAAATCCAATCGGAGGACGCTACAACCGTAAGTTGGGCTTGCGTTCCAATTTGAATATGACGGCGCCTATCATGTCGAGATTCGATTTGTTCTTTGTGATCTTGGATGACTGCAACGAGCGGGTGGATACCCAGTTGGCGTCCCACATTGTCGATTTGCACATGTTGCGGGACGATGCCATCGACCCTCCTTTCTCTGCGGAGCAGCTTTCCCGCTACATCAAATACGCCAAGACCTTCAAGCCGGTAATGACAAAGGAGGCCCGTGACTTCCTCGTCACAAGGTACAAGGAATTAAGAGCTGACGACGCCCAGGGCTTAGGCAGAACATCCTACAGAATCACCGTTCGTCAGTTGGAATCAATGGTTCGTTTATCGGAAGCCATAGCCCGCGCCAACTGTGCAGAGGAGATCACACCCACTTTTGTAGCCGAAGCGTACGATCTTTTGCGCCAAAGTATCATCCGTGTGGAGATGGACGACATAGAGATCGACAACGACGAGACCGAAAATGTGGAAGAAGTGCCAGAAACTGTTCCCGAGGCTGCGCCAGAATCGCAGCCAAGACGCAAGGCTACGATCAGCTACGAACGCTACGTCTCCATGATGAACTTGTTGGTCAAACGAGTCTCTGACGATGACAGCGAGGGCGGTGAAGGACTCACCGGAGAAGAACTCACCAACTGGTACTTGACCCAGAAGGAAGAGGAGATCCAGACCGAGCAGGAGTACTACGAAGAACGACGTATGGCCTTTAAGGTGTTGAAGCGGCTCGTGAAGGACCGTATTTTGATGACCATTACCAACCAGGCCGAAGAAAACGAACCCACCAAGACCGTGTACATTCTCCACCCCAACTGTGCCATTTTAGACTTCTTTGACCAGACACGGACCGAGGAGGCAGACCAGGAGGTGTAGGAGATATGGAGGTTGGGGTTATACAGTTTAATTGGTAATATGGTGAATTAGAGGGACGAAGATGGGATAGTTAATAATAAATGGGAATTGGTATGATGGTTTGGAGTAGACGTAGGGATGGGAAGTGTAAAGAGATCGTATTCTGTGTAGCTGCTTTATGTCTGCTACAGTTCTGCGTTCGTGAGCGGGTCTATGTTTTTTCGTAGTGACTTCTTTTTCTGAGGTAATCAAGAACAATAAATACGACGAAATTATCGTCGGCGAATGAAAACAGCTTCATTTTTCACTTCTGCAGATCTTAGCGTGAGCCCTCTTTGCCTACTTCAGGATCGAGCACTTATCGATCCAGCCGTGAGGCTCAGGTCCACGCCGCAAAGGCTTGCGGCTAAAGGTTGCGGGTTGCGGCTAGACGTTGCGGCGGCTGCGGCGTGGCTGCAAATAGTATACATATTATACATTTAATTATACACTCAACTAGTTTTGGCCTTCTTGGCGCTTCCCGACGCTGCCTGGCCACCTCGTTTTTTGTCCACTCGAAAGTCCTTGACGTCCTTGTCGATGATGTAATCGGCGTGGATGTCTGTGAGCTGGCCATCACGGCCAGGATGGGGTTGTGGGGTCTGGTTGGCGGGAGACGGCGACGTCCTGGACTGTATTTGCAGGTCCTGCTGTTGTGGTTGGCCCGGGTTCTGCTGCATTTGCTGCTGGTACTGCATCATTCCCATCTGCTCGTACGGATATCGGGACGACAACGACTTCCATTCGGCGGGCAGAATCAGCTGCGCACACGCCATGCAGTGGTCGACGAACGCCTTGGACAGCGGGAACATCCGCTGGCACGCCCGGCACCATCCGGCGTCATCTTTTCCGGACGAAGAACGGGCTCCGCCGCCCTGGTGCTTGTCCTGGACGTAGTGGACGAGCCGGAGGTGTCTTTTCAACACGTCCAACCGGTTGAAAGCACCGCCGTTCCGGTGGCAGGTCGGATCGTTGCGCCAGTACGGACAGTGGAACATCGGAGCCGAGTGGGACTTGGCGTGCCGGCGCAAGTCGGACTGCCTGGCAAACGACCACTGGCAGTCGGGGAACTCACAGGTGTACGGCCGGCCAGAGGAGGCGCCCGAGGGCAGGCCGCGGTCTTCTTTGGCCTTGGGTTTCGGGCGAGATGGTTTTTTGGAGGTGGAGGTGCCGTTGTTTCCGTCAAGCGGAGGGGGCGCCGGGGCCGGGGGATTGAAGGACGTAAACTGCTGTACGTGGTAGTCTCCGGCCTGTCCACGCTGGGCCGGCTGTTGCTGCTGGCCCGTCTGCATGAGATACGAGTCTGGGGCTGGCACTGCCGTCATGCCACCTACACCAGAGTTGACGCCGGAGGCCACAGAGTTGACCTGGGAGTTGACGGAGCCCACGGCGGAGTTGGCGGAGCCGACCGAGCCCACGCCGGGGTTCTGGCCATAGTAGTTGAGTGGAGCATAGTTGTACTGGTACGTATGGGGATGGTAACCGTTGTTGTAGTAGTTCAAGTAGGCCGACAGAATGGGCTGGGGCTGTCTAGAGGCATATTGCTGCATCTGCTGTCCCACGGGCGGCTGCTGCTGCTGCGCTTGTGGTACCTGGTGTTGCGAATGAGGGTTTTGTGGCTGGCCGTGCATCGCCATGTTCTGTCCGGGGGCTTGGGGGTCGTTTTTGACCTTCGACGGATCGCCAACATCGGCAAACCCGGTTTTTCCAGAGGGCAGTCCGGTGACTACGTCGGACATTGCGGTGTGGATGGGGCTGAAAAAAAACCTGGAGGTAATGGGCAGGTGTGGAGCACTGCAGGGAGTTCTCTGGGACCTGTTTGGTAGCTACAAATGCTTCGGTGGCTGAGTACTATGGATTTCTCCTGCGTAAACGAGTGGTTGTTGTATTTACCATCAAACATCTGTGTGCGGCGGTGGGGGAACTTACCCGGACGACACGTGACATTGGGTCAGGGTCCGAGCGGTGAAGTAGTGGAGGACGTAGGTTGTTGGTGGTTTTTCTTTTGTGTTTCCTTTCCTTCTCCTTCTGCTTTTTGTATGGTCTGCTCTTTTTGTCCTTTTCTTTCTTTTTTTCTATCTTCTTTTCTCCCTTTCTTCTTTGTCTCTCCTTTACCTGTTCCACCCGTGCACCGGCGTATCCCCCGCCTTTTCCAGCAATCGTAGAAGTCACACCATGTCGAAGGTATGTAACGAGCTGACAAAAGCAGCATTTTTGCCTGTGCAATTGCACTAATGTGAGTTCATGGAGCCACACTATTTATCTCTCTTCTACTCTTTTCTTTTCTCTCCTTAGATTTTCCCCAATTGCATTCTTTCGGCTGCTAACCCAGATCGAAATCCAAAAATTTGCCGACAAGACCGGCGCTTTCAAGCGCCAAGCGCTGAGTTTCCGCAACTGGATCCTGGCCGCTAAAGATGCCGACTTTCCAGCAGAGTCCAATCGCTACCATTTATATGTTTCCTATGCTTGTCCATGGGCACACCGGGTGCTTATTGGACGCCAATTGAAGGGCTTGGACAAGCACATATCGGTGTCTGTAGTTCACTGGCACATGGACAGCAAGGGCTGGAGGTTCCCCAGCAAGGAGGACCTCGAGAAAAAGAAAACTGCCCAGGATGAGACGTTCGGTACCCCAGACCATTTGTATGGTTTCGAGAGACTTCTGCAGTTGTACTACAAGGCAGACCCCGAGTACGGTGGACGGTTTACGGTGCCAGTCTTGTGGGACAAGAAGAAGGAGACCATCGTCAACAACGAGCTGAGTGAGATTCTCCGCATGTTGAACTCGGAGTTCAACGGCATTGTAAGCAGCGACCATGCTGCCGTGGACTTGTATCCGGAGGAATTGAGACTGCAGATCGACGAGATCAACTCCTGGGTCTACGACACCATCAACAACGGAGTCTACAAGGCGGGCTTTTCCACCAAGCAGGAGATCTACGAGCAGGAAGTCACCACGGTCTTCAAGAGCTTGGATCGTGTTGAGGAGATCTTGAAGGAAAACCACAAGAAGGGCCACAAGTTCTTGCTTGGAAACCACCTCACCGAAGCCGATGTGCGTTTGTTCACCACCATCGTGCGTTTTGATGCGATCTACCACCAGCACTTCAAGTGCAATTTGCGGATGATCAGACACGACTATCCGTACATCCACGACTGGTTGCGCTTGTTGTACTGGAAGGTACCGGGGGTCCAAGAGACGACCAATTTCGACCACATCAAATGGCACTACACCAAGTCACATCCTGCAATCAACCCTCATGGAATCACCCCAGTGGGACCTGTTCCTTCCATTTTACCCTTGTAGCGGGAGACGGCTGACGAGCTGGAGTATTGCAGTTGCAGTTACGAATTATTAGGAATATATGAACGTTTTGGTGTTGAGGGTAGTAAGTTGAGATGAGTGTCAGTGTAGAAGAGGGTAATCAATTTGAGCTTCAAGTTTAAGTCGGGACAAAAGAGAGACTAGCAAGATAAAGTATACTGCACAATCAACCTCCTATTACCTTATATCCCACCTTTAATGTATTCTCTGCATAAGCACCAATGATCCATTAGAGCGAATCAAGTCTCTTCGATTTTATTTTTAAAGCTACAAAAGTTTCGAATTGAATAATCTCTACCTCAGGGTACGAGAACACATCTAGTATTCATCACCTACACCTCTAGACACCTTTCAGCCATTCCTCGCTTATCTTTTACCATTTGCAGCCAACGCTCGTGCGACTGTGTACACTCCTCGTCTATTCGCGTATTCGCGTAAACCGTTGAAGTTTATTGATCTGATGAGAGGTATGTGTATATACGCCACTAGTAATAGTGTTGAATGAGCCCTGGCTACTATTTTATCCCCTCCAAGCACGCCTGAATATGATGCATACTTAAAAACGATATAAAAGTCGCTGTTTCTCCGATATCGTGCATATGTACATAACGGTCGTCAAAATATCCCCAAAAAAATACTAACGCAGACTACAAAGTGGTAGTTTTAGGTGCTGGAGGTGTTGGAAAATCCTCGGTAACAGTGCAATTTGTCCAAGGCGTCTATGTGGAAAGTTACGACCCCACAATTGAAGATTCGTACCGCAAACAGATTGAAATCGACGGCCGCCAATGTGATTTGGAGATCTTGGATACCGCAGGAGTGGCGCAATTCACTGCCATGAGAGAATTGTACATCAAAAGTGGAAAAGGATTTTTGTTGGTGTACTCGGTGACCGATGAAAACTCGCTCAAGGAGTTGTTGGCTCTCCGAGATCAGGTTTTGCGCATAAAGGATCTGGACTCCGTCCCCATGGTGTTGATAGGTAACAAGTGTGACTTGGACGAAGACCGTGTGTTGTCGATCGACGACGGTATCAAGGTTTCGCAGGACTGGGGCATGGTTCCGTTCTACGAAACCAGTGCCATGTACAAAACCAACGTAGACGAGGCATTTGTGGACGTGGTGAGGCAAATAATGAGAAAGGAGGCCGAGTTGTCCGAGGAAAAGAAGCAGCAGAAGTTGCAGAAACAGGAACAGGCGAGTGCCGGAGTTGCAGCTGACGGTGCTGCCGCAGAACAGCCGGTGCAGAATGCAGCGGAAAAGAGACGGTCTAAGCAGCGGCTGTCGATCAAAGAGGGCTCCAAGAGCAAGTGCTGCACCATTGTATAGGACTAGAGACGCAGAACACACGATAATTGAGAGATAGTGGTAGGTTAGTTTAAGAGTGTATTAATACGAGAAGTGAGAGGAGTAAGAGGAGGGAGAGAGAGAAAAAGAGAAAGCGGAGGGAGAGACAAAAAAGTAGGCAAATGAAGTAGGTGGTATGTGGGAGTAATAAGTATGTGCTGGATAGGAGCATCATTGCGAGACTGATATGTTTGTCTTATTAGATATAGTGAATTTTTAAACAAACGGTACCAATTGTATTCCAGCTTTAGACGATCAGATACGATGATGCTAAAAAATCAGCTCACACCATCGAATGATAGACGTTATGCTTCCAAAAAAGAAAGGAATTGCTGGTGTGTAATGATACCCGCGAGATTCGAACTCGCGCCTCCGAAGAGACCAGGACCTTACCCTGGCGCCTTAGACCAACTCGGCCAGAGTACCCAATTCCTGGGGGTAATCAGGATTATGAGCATCATAATGACACTTGCATACGAAAGAATTAGGTATAGCTGGAAGTATTGCCGTGACGACTTTATAAGCTTGGATGACGGACTGTTTGTCGAATTGGGGTTGCTTATGTAAATATCTTCTCATTCGCGGTGGCATACGATGAGAAAATTGATAATGGTAACTTAGTGTAGAAAAAATTGGCTCTTAGAGTGTAGTTTAACGAGCCCATACAATTATTTTTTGTTGAGTAATCTGTGTGCAATTGTAAAATCCACATTTAAGAGTGACTACTGAACAAAAAAAGGTTCATATAGTTCCAACTAAATGCGAAAAATGCAGAAATCCGGCAAAATACACAATATCCACGCCCCACTAACAGCAAGAATACAGCATACCAAAAGAATTAGCCAAAGAATTAGCCGAATAACTTATCCAATTAATCAGCCAAAAAATCAGCCAAATAGCTGAGGCCAAATGGTCCTTCCATCGCTTACCCCTTTGGTTTGCAGCCACGGAAGCTTGCCTGCAGGACCCCGTGTCGGAGCGATGAGTGTCGACCGACAGCAGCATTAATTCCGACCATCTTAGTGAGTTACGGCAAGTTCCGGTGCGTCACATCTTCTGCGCGTTGCCAAATACGGGCAAGCATGCTCCAGTTTCATAATATGGCGTCATGGGTGCCGCCGTTTGCCAGTCTGATCGACGCCGAACTAGGCAAGTCCAACCATTCGCCACCTTTTACTCCGTTCCAACTCGCCACGGTCGGAAGTGATGGATTTCCGAGAAATAGGACCTTGGTATTCCGAGGGTTCCTTTTCAACGACCGCAACACAAATGTCTTGACGGCCACCACCGACCGACGTCTGCAAAAATATTCGGAATTGCTCGAAAACGACCGGTTCGAGGCCGTGTTCTATTTCCCCGGAATGAAGAAACAGTTCCGGTTCCGGGGCCAGGCCCGAATCATCGACGAGGACCACACTCCCGAGTGTGATATTCCTCGGTTGTCACCGCATGCCCAGGAGAAGCCACCCTCGGAAAAATGCTCTGCACTCCCACATACCTTGTTGTCTCCGGCTGCGGTGCAGCTGCAGCGGCCGGACTCCTCTTACACGAATTTGACCGAGCTCAATGTCCAGGATTTGCAGCCGCCCAGCAACCGCGAGTGGAAACAGGAAGTCCACCGGCAATGGTACGCATTATCGTCGGAATTGAGATCCACGTTCCGGAAACCTCCTCCCGGAACCGATCTTACGGACGAGCACCAGAAGACGCTCGATTCCATTCGCCGTGGAGTTGACGGCAAAAAGGAGGACAGCGGCCTCAAGAATTTTGCAGTCCTAGCATTGTTTGTAGATGCGGTGGACATCGTCGAGCTCGATAAGGACCGGAGATTTATATGCGAGAAGCTCGACGGAACCTGGGTCGAACAGGAGGTCTGTCCATGATGAGTACATAGTAATTGAATAAAAGAGAAGAGTAGAGAAGATGAGATATGAAAAAGACAGAGAAATGGAAGTGGAGGAGAGTAGAGAGATATGACAAGATTATCGAGATCATAGATGAGAGTGATGCAGATATTGAAGAGTTGAGAGCAATGAGATAGTTAAGAGTGATAGACACATTTAAGAGTGATAGAGATATTGAAGTTTTTGAGATATTGAAGTATGAGATATTGACATGTAATGATATTGACAAAGTAATTGAGATTTTAAAGTGTTATCCAGATATTGAATCAGTAGGGAGATACTGAGAGAGCTATTGACAACAAGAACATTATCGACGACATCGAAACTGAGAGGTGATTAGGAATTAAAAGTAATTGAGAAAGCAGAGCCCTTGAGATATTGAATAATGATTAAAAACAGATTGAGCACTCAAGACAGCAGAAAAGAGTCAGAAGCAGGAAAGCAGTAAGAGGACCTTCTAAACAGTAACAGAGTCATTGCAAAGATAACAGAAATTTATTAGAGTTAATGAGAACAAAAGACTTCTTGAGAACACACGCTTCTTGAGAACAGACTATTGAGAAAGCACATAAGCACTGACACTGACACATCAAAGTGTGACCAACTACACAGAAAGAGCACTTACTACAGAACAATCACAACAGTCCTAACGCTCCTTCTACCTTTTTTCCTCATATCTCGTATTTTGGCTGCGACAGAACCGCGTTTCGCACCCAAATTCAAAATAACAACAACATGGCTGTCAAGAAAGATCAGGCCGCTGCCCCCAAACTCACTTATAAAGGTATGTGCTAGCTTCTGGATTAGTCCGTCCTCTACTAACACAGAAATGATCCAAGCTGCTATTGTCTCGCTCAAAGAACGAGCAGGGTCCTCGTAAGTATATCTATATGACCAACAACCACAATCTAACATTAGTCGTCAGGCGTTGAAGAAGTATGTGCAAGGGCACTTCAAGATCACCGCCCACAACTTTGATTATCTTTTCAACATTGCGTTAAGAAAAGGAGTCGACACTGGTGATTTCTTGCAGCCAAAAGGTGCATCTGGTCCAGTGAAGATGGCCAAGAAGCTGGTGGCAGCCAAGACTGCAAAGGTGACGAAGCCAAAGATCGAGAAACCTAAGAAGGAGGCTGCAAAGAAGGTGAAGGCTGTTGCTAAGGCGCTGCCCAAGACGATAAAGGCAAAGAAGGAGACCAAGGCACCAAAGAAAGAGACAAAGAAACCTGCCAAGGGTGTCAAGAAGGAGGCCAAGAAAGCCTCTACCAAATCTGCCACAAAGTCTGCAAAGACAGCAAAGACCGCCAAGGCAACCAAGGCAACCAAGTCAACTAAGACAACCAAAGCCTCCAAACCTGCAACCAAGTCTGCAACCAAATCCGCTAAGGCTGCCAAGCCTGCAGCCAAATCTGCCAAATCCGCTACCAAGTCTACCAAAACCGCTAAGTCTGCCACCAAAACCGCTAAGTCTGCCACCAAATCTGCCAAGCCTGCTAAGTCCGCTAAGTCTGCCAAACCGGCCAAGTCGACAACCGCAAAGTCCGCAAAGACTGCAACCAAGACAAAAGCTACTTCAGCTGCAAAGGCTGCAAAAGCTACCAAGGCTGCCAAGGCAGTCAAGGCTACCGCTGCCAAACCTAAAGCCAAACCAGCCAAGACCGCCAAATCAGCCAAGGGAAAGGTCACCAAGCCCAGAAAGTGATCCTGTGTACATTATTGTATAGTATGTATAGTATTGATGTTTATTCGCGCGCGTTATTCGATCTATCATGCGTCAACCTCCGGTGGCTCTCATCGTCGCTGCGTTGGTTCCGGATCTCGGCATTGGCTTCCGTGGCGGTCTCCCGTGGCGCCTCAAAAAGGAAATGAAGTACTTCCGCGACGTCACCTCGCATGCCCCCGAGGGCTCCACCAATGCTGTCATAATGGGACGCCGAACATGGGACTCGATTCCGGCTCGATTCCGACCCCTCCCTAACCGGGTAAATGTGGTGCTCTCCCGCAAACACGAAAACAAAGTGGAAAACGGAGTGTTTCTAGGAAACTCGTTCGACAACGCCCTTGACTTTTTGTCAAATCGAGATGACGTCCACAAGATTTTTGTTATCGGAGGGGCAGAACTATACAACCAGCTAGTCGAAGACCCTCGGGTCTCGCATGTACTACTTACAGAGGTGTCTACCGCCGACGACACCAAAGTGGAAATGGATACGTTCCTCCGCTTCCCGCGCCATGCATGGAACCAATCCCTCCACCAGGAACTCATGCAGTTCACGGGGATCGACGCACCCGAAGACCCCATCGAAGAAAGCGGCTTCTCCTACAAGTACACTATGTGGCGCAGAAATAAATAGTCTATGTGATGTAATGACGATTCAAGCGGTCAATCTCGTGGCATAAGGTCCACCAACAATCGGCCCGTGGATGCTGCAAATGCTGTTCATACAAGAACAACTCGTAGAGAAACCGAAGGTTGGGCTGGATGATAATGTTCAACCGACGTACTCGAACATGCATGTAGGCACTGATAAACGACATGTGGTGGTACTTCATGAGTGTGGCTATCACCACAGACGCTGAACGGGAAACTCCAATACGGCAATGGACCAAAGTAGTTGGGCTTTGACTCGGCTCTGGTCCAAGAACAGCATCTTGTACAGTTTGTGGTCCTACTAGCAATGGCCAGATCGAGTCCCGACCGTCGTCGTGGACCTTGTGAACGTAAACTACCGTTTCGAGTTCTGGGTACTCGGCGATTCTGTTCTCGATGTTAACGACGTATACCGAGCTTCCGTCGTACTGAAAGATAGGAGCTATGGTTTCAGTACCAGGCTCATGTTCTTCAAAGTCGAACTTCACCCCCAACTGGTCCAACCACGATGTTTTTTCTCCCATGGATACTATTTTCCTGATGCCCAAGGACCGCAACACCGTCAACGAAGAAGCCTGTGCAAGCGAACCAAGGTAGAGGTTGTCGATAATCTTGGAGGGAAAATTGTTATCCTTTTTCGGTTTGAACCAGTCACCCGACTGTGGATCCGGCAACTTCATTTTCGGCTTAGGAATGGCCGAAATGAGTTTCTTCGAATCGACGTCCACGCTCTTGGCGGCTTGAATATAATGATTTATATGTTTGAGGAACTCGAGGTCCGAGCGGTAAAAATAGAGCCGGAGTTCGTCTCTGGAGAAACACAGCTTGTCCACTTTGCCCATCAAGCTTAACATTACGTCCTCGACGCATTCACAGTTGTCGCTCCGAAACAAACCTAAAGCAATGGTTAGGGTTGACAAACCTGAAAAACCATCGTAGCAGAACACGAACACATCCTGCTTCTTCACCTGAATGAAGTATCGCAAGAGCTGCAAAAGTTTAAGCATGCTAACAACGCCGTCTTCCGAGAGCGACCCAGGCTGTATCAAACCGGATCCAGGGAACTCAATGTACAAAGGATTGCATTCTCGTGGTCCCTGGATCTCGGCGTACGCTTTGTCCAACGATTTGGGATTGGGGAACAGCGCTTTGTCATGGCAATTGACGAAAACCTTAAAGTTGTGGTTTGAGGATCGACTGAGGTACGAAAAATCGGTTGTGGTTCCAAGACAGATCCCAGGGTAGGCCCACTTGATGGAATTGAGCTTCCAAACAGAGGTCTGCTCCCACTGAAGTAATTTCGGATGCTTCGTTTCAGGTGTTTCGTTCAAAAATGGGTCTCCCAATTGGTCCCAGTCCTCGGGTGGAAAATCCACAATGTATACTACTTTATCGGTCTTGGCCAACGACAGAATAGCAGTGGCTGCTTTCAAGTTGGCGTCCCAGTCCATGTTGTTGGTGTAGACGAGAAAATGGGAAAAGTAGGTACCAATCTTCACTTGACCAGCAAGATTGCGATTGTTGATGCCATCGTTTTGTGGTACTGTTGGCAGATTGAACGGCTCGTACTCAGCGTACTCAAAGTGGCCGTCCTCATCGTCGGGCTGAGACCCTTTGGAGGTAAGTATGTCATCGAGGGGCGCAGAATTGACAACCTTGGGCACGGCCGATTTTTCGGCTTCAACCACCATCAACGAAAAGTGGCTATGATGGTTCATTTGCGGCTGTTCAACGTAATGTGCATGGGAAGCAAGTTGAACCACTTGTTGGGGAGAGGCTAGGGACTCAAAAAAAAGCCTCTGGCGCAAATTGTGTAAGCCATGCAAAAAAGGGAATGCCGAAGCCAGTGGTATGAGCGGATTATCCAGACTGTAATAGAACGTAAGTAACTCTTGCAACCGCTCCACCGAATCAATCTTGAGCAAACGGCTGTTCCCGTCTACTTGAGGCAACCTCTCATTAAAGTTGCACAACCATTGGTGCTCTTCCGGTAACACGGCCAAGTCGAATTGGGTGTTCTTGATGCTTCGTGGAGTGACAGGGTCTAATTTGAGGATCCCGGCCAGCCGTTTCCGGCGAATTTCCTTATGCCAAAGATATTCAAGCATGCGGTGATGAGACGAAAATGCAATTATATATGGGGTTCCATGATGCAGCTAATTTGCGCCTGTCAACGCTGCCAGGTGCATAGCTGATGCAGGAATTTGCGCCTAGACCGGGTTGCATCCAGGGTCGCGCCGTTACGGGCTAAACCCCTTCGGTGCAGACGTCAGAAAATATGAAATGAGCAACTAAAAATTGAGGCTTACATTAGAAGCCAGGCAACATTATACACATTCTAACTAGTCTAACCGATCATTTATTTTATCATATACACCGAAAGGTGATACATCACATGATGACACACCCATTTCACTCGGGTCCAATTACAACGGCAACCCCCATGTGCACCAACGTGCATATGCACCTCGGTAAACTGTCTAATTCTCCGATGGTATCAGCGTTTGCGATAAGCGCCTTTCGCCCCACAAGTCGTGTCCAGGGCGATGCCACAGGTGGTATATAACCGTTTAGCAGACTATGACGTCGTCATCAACACTCCTCGGGTAATCTGATGCAGGTGTGCAAGTTGTGCGACTGAAAAATTCACAATTATGTTTCGCCGATTCGCTTCCACGAAGGCCTATGATGCCACCATGAGCATGCTTAAGCAGGATCTCAAGAGAGCTATGCTTAACAAGAAGACAGTTGAAAAAAACACTGTCAAATCGGTGTTGTCTGCCATCAAAGACAGCGAAATCGATGGGCTAAAACAAGACGAATTTGCCGTTTACAGAACTCTCACCAAGATGCATAAACAAAGAAGCCAGCTGGCGCACGAATACGCCACGCAAAACAGACCAGACTTAGCAGACACTGAAAACGCAGAAGCGGCTATTATCTCCAGATACTTGCAACTGCTTCCCGTAGCATCGCCCGAAGAGGTACAGGAAAGGCTCCGCCAGTTTCTCGCTGAATTGCAGGCCAGACAAGGAGATGTGCCTATGAAGCAAGTGTTTGGTTTAGTTAGCGAAAAAGCTGGTGAGTGGGGCACTTCCGAGGAACTTGCAAAGCCATACGTGCCCAAATTGTACAAAGAGATATGGAGCAAGAATTGAGCTGCAGGGAGTATATAGTGACATGAAATTTGTATATAGAAGTGCAATAGAATGCGTCAAACTGCGGCAATATGATTTTGCATCTTTATACATCGGACAATGACGAAGATGTCAGGTAAGCGAATGCAGAAGAATAAAGCAAATGGTTTGAGTTGTAAAATAAGTAGATGAAGAGCAATAGAGCAATTAGGCAAAAACGATACCCCCAGGTCGATTTTCATACCTAATTGCAGCGGTAGGTAGTTGCAATGGTATGGCAGCACAGCCATGTATTATTTATTGGCGAGTGAAAATACTTAGGCGAAACGCCGCAAGGGTATATTGAGCCGAATTGAGTTGAAATGGAGCAACTCAGATATATCCCTGCCATCGAGCATAGCCATGCACGCTGCGGTCCTTAGCTCCCCCTTTGTGACAAATGGATATGAGCGAGGTGCGAGAGGAATGCAACAGAATTGGGAGAAGGACTAATTAAAGTGAGACAAGAGAAGAGATAACGAGAGGAAAGGAGACGAAATAAGAGACTACAGGCACAAGCACTGCGGCCAGTAAACGAAAACCAGAAAAGGGCTGTCTACTTCCTCCCAAACTAGCAAAAAGAGAAAACTTAGAGAAACTAAAAGAAATTAAAAGAAGCTAAGAAACAATACGTAAAGCACTAAGCATTGGCAAGCATCCACCACCTCTTCACCACTCAACCACCACCAAACCCCAGCGCTACCCATCCTCACCGTTCCATTGCACCGTCCCAAGTCGCAGAAAACGAACAATTCGCACGCATTCTTCATGTCAGAAGTCAAAAGAACCATCCGTATCACTACACAGCAGCACATCTTGAAGGATGTGGAGCCTGTGGAGAACTTCCCCATGCGTGAGTGGTCCATAGAAGTGTCTATGCTTGACCAGGCTGGAAACGAGATCCCCGCCAATATTCTCGACAGAGTCACCTACTCGTTGCATCCAACGTTTGCCAATCCCATCCGTACGTTGAAGCAGGTGCCGTTCAAAGTCAAGGAGCAGGGCTGGGGAGAGTTTGACGTGCCAATCACAGTGCACTTGGTCGGTGTAGCAGGAAAACAAGGCGAACGCAAGTTTTCCCACGATCTCAACTTCCTCCAAGAAAAGTACGTGGTGGACCACTCTATTTCTGTTCCCACCACGAAGTCGCCGACTCTCAATAAGCTCTTGTTGGAAAGCGGGCCGGTTCCCAACGCCGACAACATCGAGGCCAGCAAAAGACGCAACGACGGAGATTTGGGCAGCAAGGTGAAAAAGGCCAAGACCGGCACCGGGGCCGTCAAGGGGAGTGTAGACTTGGAGAAGCTCGCCAACGGACTCACCAAGCTCGGCGAAGACGATTTGATCGTGATTGTGCAGATGGTCACCGATAACCGCACCAACGACATGAACATCAAGAACGACGTCGACAACGGCGAGTTCACCATGGACTTGTACACGTTGCCGGAGCTGTTGTTGAAGAGCATGTGGGAGAAAGTACGCCGCTACGTCGAGTAGAGAGTAATATATGTCCGAGTAGAGAGGAGGAAGAGAAGGAAGATGACGGAAAAAAAGAAGACAAAGAATTTATCACCCAGTAAGCTTTCAATACAAACTCTACGATATAAGCGCTAACCTGAAGAAGTGATTGCTTCTTTCTTGTTAAATCCTTGATAATACATATACTGACTGTCCATAGAACCACATCAGACTCTGAATTTGATTCTACTTATGATTCGCTTTGCTCTTAGACTGCTAGGCCGACCAGATCTTTATCGTGTGGTCCCACGATGCCGTCGCTAAAGCCTCACCGTCCTGGCTTGCAGCTACACTTGTGATTCGGTCAGAGTGACCACCAGTCATCACACCTATTACAGCTCCACGTAAGGTGTCCCATACCACTCCACCGTATTCGGCGTAGCAAGCATAGAGCACCCTTCCTGAACGGCTGAAGGCCACGGAAGTCACACCTGGGCTGTCCAAGCTGTCGTTGGACAGGTGCCTGTCGCTGGAAATACTGTGTGGTCTCCGGCCGTAACGCACTGGTGCAATTGCCGGTCCCAGCTGTTGGTTCTGGTGCTGCTGTAACGAATAGGAGCCAATTTCGCTGTCAGCCCTGCGATCAAAGAGACGCACAATCCCATCATCAGAACCACTCGCCACGGCATTCCCATCGGGAAACACCTGCACGCATGAAACATCGCTGCCAACAGCAAACGTCTGCACGGCCGTAGCCACTCGTGGATCCCAAACTTTAACGGTACCGTCACACAGACCCGTGACAAAATACAGAAACAGAGACTTGCCAGATGTCTCCGCAACACCAGAAACACAGAGCACATCCCCCAAGTGATCCACATACTCGCAGGTACGCAGTCCTCGCTCCACGTCCCATAATGCACACGTCATGTCTCCACTAGCGGTGACGATCTGGTGGTTGTTGAGAAATTTGCAGCCAGATATGTATGCCGAGTGACCGTTGAACACAGCTTGAACTCGCTGCACTATGCCGTACATCTGGTCATCGTTGCCGGAATCGTCCGCTAGTGCATACACTGTGCATGCGTTGTCAAGCCCGGCACTAGCGACAAAGCGCCCGCCAGGTGCATATGCACATGTCAAGATCCAGTTATTCTCGAGAGCTATCGCCTGCGTCTTATATCCGGTCACTGCGTCCCACACTAACATGTAGCCGTCCTGGCATGCAGAAAGCAAATGCCGTGAGTCATCACTCCACTCCACCAGCACGATCTTATCTCGATGGGTCTGGAGCGTATTATAGACCCGAAGATTGACTTCTTGTGGCTGCAAACGTCCCACCAGCTGGCAAACGCTCATTAAATCGCCGTCTCTGACACGCCGCTGACATCTTCCCAATTCTGTATAGAGTATCCTTGCATCGGCTCGAGCCTTAGATATCCTCGCTTCAATAGTATCAGCCATGGATGAATAACCACCACCGGAAAACTACCACATCTTACGGTGCGGCGGAAACCTGCACGCAGCCGCACACCTTAAACGCTCAAACGGTGAAAAAGTTGCAGCCATATTACTTGATGCTGGGAACTGGAGCAGCAGCTGTTTTTCGGCTGCGGCTGCGCTTGGCTTCTCTAGAACGGTCTTCCCGCTCGAGATCACCGGTCACTTTTTGAAGGTAGTCAGGAACTGGCATGCCTGTTTTTAAGAAAAACATCTTCCAGTTACGGGCCTTGTCTTTTAGTTGCATTTGGTTCCTGTTTTTGAGCGCCTCAGAGATCTTTCCACCGGCTCCAAACAATTCCAAGATCGTCAGCCATTGTGGTCCCTTAAGCTCTAGGGCTTGGCGAAGTGCCTTTTCTTCGTCTCGTGTCCATGGTCTTCTCTGTGGATTGCGTACTGTCGAGTTGGGGTTGTAGCGAAGGTGGATTTGTTGCTCCTGGATTTCTGAAGGCAACAAGTTCCGTGTAATCTCGTCAATTTCTCCCAATTGCTCAGCATTCCGTGCCACTGGTGCTGCTGCTGGAGCTGAATGGGCACTTGTCTCATTATAATTGTAGTCGTAATTGTTCGAAGAACTTTGCTCATGGCGCTTTTCTACCGGACCAGAAGCCGCTGGACGACGTCTGCGTCCCCAGATCACGTACCCAACATTCTTGCCCACATAATCAAAAAGATCTCGGAGAAAAGCAAACCAGTCGTACTCGTCGCTGAGGCTGTGTCCATCGTATCGCAAAAGTGTGTCCTTACGGGCTCGACAGCGAGATACAAAGTCTGCTTCCACCGGTGTAAGCATTCGGGAATTGCGCCAGGTCAAAAGGATGGGCTCCATATCGGGGAGAATTTCATCTAAGATATCTTCTCGACTTCGATCGCCTACTTCAAACGCAGAAATGTACGCTTGTGTCTTGAGATCAAGAAATAACTGCGCTTGTGGCTTGAGGAGACGTCCAGCATCACCGTTGGCCCCACTTTGCAAATTCATGTTTTCTGCCGACATGTTGGACATCAGGTTCTCGACATCGAGTCCATGGGGCGGACAAAATACATTGAGAAAGCACTCATTAAGATAGAAGAATCCTACCTCGATCGTACCAAGTGCTGCCACTAAAAAGGTAGCCAAATTGACTTTACGAAGCGTGGACTCAATGCTTTGCTCACGACTTTTAAATACGTTGGGTGTGGGTTCCCCCTCCTTCCATATGCCCGGAGCAATGTGTTCTACCGTCAAAAACGGATCTTCTTCCAGGTATAATCGTTTAGTGAACTCAAAAAGCGATGTGAGATCACGATAAGCAGCTCCAGCTGCTGAATCTGGATTGGATGCTAATTCGACCACCTTCTGATATGGTCCTACTGCCACCATTCGAAGTAATTGAGTTGCCAAGTTATCAAGAGTGGGAAGCGAATTGACAAGTAGTTGTACTCTAGGAGCAACATAGTCAGGAGCCACGATTGGAAGTGGAAGCGCAGCTAAATGGGCACTTGTTACCAGTGCCAAAGGCGGTAACGAACTCGAAAGCGCAGTGTAGGCAGCAAATGCCGTATTAGTATTAAGCAATTCTGAATCGGCTGGAATGGTTATGCCTTCATGCACAACCGACTGAGACGGGTGGTTATTTACTGCATTTGCATCGACCGTCGCATTAGCATCGGTCGATGTATGACCTGTCACATTATTATTAGTTACATTATTATCAATCACCCGTGAATCTTTCTCACCCTCGGATCTCGGTGCGTCACCATGTGAGATCGCCCCACTCGGCGAGGAAGATGTAGTGCTATGGTCTTCTGGAGGATTCGTAAGTTCTCGCTGATGGTGTTCTATTGCCTTCTCAAAGTCAAGATGTATATCTTCATTACCCTCGATTCTGGGGCGTTTTTGAGCAGGTTGGTGTTGGTCTGTTCGTTTATTTTCATCGTTGATCGACTCGGAGATCATCTTGTCGATGTCATCCATATTGATTTGCATGCCGTCTAGGTCATGTTCTGTTTTGGGCTGCACCGGCTTCATGTTGACGCGATGAGATGTGAATGATTACAACTGTGTTGGAGTGTGTGCAGGAAGTGAATATTCACAACAACAGTGAGCATTGAACAGTAAGATGTAGTTAATGGAGTTGTGTTTTCGAGGAGGTTTATTATTGTGAGTAGTCATTCAAGTGTAGCAAAATAAGGGTAGTAGTTACTCGAGTTTGTTGTGTATTGTGTTTATTTTTTCGAGACTAAGCACTTGACATTAATTAAGGTTTGTGTTTCGGTTAGACTTGTACAAAGAGCACCCTTTTGGCTTGAGTATCCAGCTGCCGGGTATATAAGCTGGAAACCATATTGGAGCATGTTATGATTTAACAGACAACGTCGAACGAAATTCGACGAATTTGAGCATTTTAAACGAAAAGTTGCAGCCACCAGTTTGCAGGCATAAATGTATTCAAACTTGTGCCCAGACCCGCGTTATGTTTATATGAAAGGCATATAACTCATTCGCTAGGCTCTGGTCGAGTCAAAATCCAGAAATACGAGATTACTCTTACTGCCCAATATGACCGTTGTGCGACATAACCGCTAAAGCTACCCACCAAATCCAGTAATACGCTCAGGTTGCAATCCAAGACTCGGTCAGCCTAAGCTTTTTTGTGAACAAAACAACAGTCCATACATACAGAAGACCACAAAGACTCTGGCATCTACTTCCATGGCAGTCATAAATCGTCTTCGCACTGACAACCAGTGCTAGTGCATGTAAGAAAATCGGAAATCATTCCACTACCAGCACCAAAAGTCAGAACACTACGCATACACCAGAACAAAGAACAAGCATCACAAAACCAGCCGACCCCACAAACCACAGGCTGCCCGCTACTCCGTCATCCATCGGACTGCTCCTGCACTTCCCGATCCGGCAGTAAGCGACTAGCGGCTCTTCCGTTTGCGCAGACTCGGCCCTATAAAAGTAGTCTATTTCACCTTTCTTCCTCAATTCATGTCTGTGTGTGAAAAATACTTCCCCAACGAGCCTACCGCTCCTGTGGTTCAGTCTGCTTCTCCTGGAACTAAGAGCAAGTCGGAAATCGATGCATTGAATGCCTCTTTTGATAGCAGAGCGGCCTACTTCGTTGCCGACTACGAAAAGTCCGTGGGTAACTACATTGCTGATGTGGACGGCAATGTGTTCTTGGACGTCTATGCCCAGATCGCATCCATTCCTCTTGGATACAACAACCCCGAGTTGATCAAGACCGCCAAGAGCGACAAGATGGTTCGTGCCATTGTGGACCGCCCGGCCATGGGTAACTTTCCTGGTTCGGACTTGAAGGAGATCACCCTGAAGTTGTTGGAGTTTGCTCCCAAGGGCCAGGACAAATTGTGGTCCGGATTGTCAGGAGCAGATGCTGTTGAGTTGGCTTTCAAGGCCGTTTTCTTCTGGTACCAGTCCAAGAAGAGAGGCTACAACACTCCCTTCACCGCCCAAGAAAACGACTCTGTGATGGAAAACCAGGCACCTGGATCCCCCGAGTTGGCCATTTTGTCATTCAAGAGAGCGTTCCACGGACGTTTGTTCGCATCTGGGTCCACCACTTGCTCCAAGCCAATCCACAAGTTGGACCTCCCATCGTTCAAGTGGCCCAAAGCCGAATACCCTACCTACAAGTACCCATTGGACGAGCACAAGGAGGAAAACAAGAAGGAGGACGAAAGATGCCTCAAGATCGTCGAGGACATCTTCTCCACCTGGAAGTGCCCTATCGCCGGATTGTTGGTTGAACCAATCCAGTCCGAAGGTGGAGACAACCATGGCTCGGCCGAGTTCTTCCAGGGTCTTCGTGACATCACCATCAAGCACGGTGCTCTCTTGATCATGGACGAAGTCCAAACCGGCGTGGGAGCCACCGGTACCTTCTGGTGCCACGAACACTTCAACTTGAGTCCTCCCCCAGACCTTGTCACCTTCTCCAAGAAATTCCAATCGGCCGGCTACTACTTCCACGACCCAGAACTCATCCCCAACCTCGCCTACCGTCAATTCAACACCTGGTGCGGAGACCCAGCCAGAATGATCTTGGCCGGAGCCATCGGCGACGAGATCGTCAACCACGACTTGTCGGCCAAGGCCAAGCAGGTCGGCGACTACTTGTTCCAGAAGTTGGAATTGTTGCAAGCCAAGTACCCCACATACCTCCAGGATCTCAGAGGAAAGAACAGAGCCACTTTCATCGCATGGACCTTGCCTTCTGGAGACGCCAGAAACAAGTTCCTCAGCGACATGAGAGCCGCCGGTGTCAACATCGGTGGATGTGCTGAAGCTTCTGTGCGTTTGAGGCCCACCATGGTGTTCGAAAACAAGCACGCCGACGTTTTATTGGCAGCCATGGAAAAAGTGTTGGGCGGCTACTAATTGCACGCAAAGTGTGTTTGTGTTCTCCTAAGTATTGAACAAGAATTATGTATCCAGTCGACACCAGCGATTGGCTTTTCTACGCTGTAGTGAGCGGTGCGCTCTGTGCTCTAGATCCACTCAGTTGGCACCGTGCTTTACGCAAGCTTGTCTTCTGTGTGCTATGTTTGTACTTGGTGACGATCCGCCGTGCGATGCCTTTTCCGTATAGAAGCTATTTCAGCCAGCAGGCAACTACTAGGGGATATTTCGTGGTGGAGTATCTTCGCAGAGCCTTTGCTGAGGGCACAGGAGTGGTCAATTGCTCTTCAATTCGTCGTTTAAGCCGCTTTCGAAGGGCTAGATATGCTGCTCACGGTCTTGGCGATGTTGAGGTTTTTGACCACAAAGACTACCGTCTCTTCCAATCGAAAAGCAGAAAGGAAAAAGCCATAGATCTCATTGTGGTGTACTATCACGGTGGCATAGGCTTTGGAGACGGAACTGGCGAGACATATACCGAATTCATCACCGTACTTGTGGTCAAGTTGCTCGAGCAGGGTTTCACGAACCCGGTGATCTCGGTCTCCAAGTACCGCAACACAGAAAAGTATACCACTATACAGAATTTAGTGCCCGAATACGCCCACTGCCGTATAGTAGTGGCCAGCGACTCGCTTGGTTCGTGTTTTGCATTGCACAATGTTGGTGAATTGGCTGCGAAATCTGAATACCAGCCGGCTGCAATGGTGCTAATATCGCCTGTGGTCGGCCAAAAACCGCACTGTTCGAATGCTGGAGACGACTACATCACGCATGAAGTACTTGCACGCTGGAAAAAGCTGTTGGGGCCGTTTTTCGTCACTTCTTCTAACTATGCACCGCCGTGCGGCTGGTTTGTGTCGTACGGATCTGAAGAATTGCTGGCTCCAGCGATCCAAGACTTTGCTGCCACTCTTGCTGGGCCCGTTAAAATCGACTGCCAGCTCGCACAGGTACATAACTGGCCGCTAGTATGCTTCTGGACAGAAAATACCGTCTACGACCGCGAGGTCGGTATCGAGTCAATTGCAGTCCACGTTTCTCGAACGGTACTCTGGACATCCCAGGGCTACTTTAAAGCACGTCTGCGTCCTCGGGTGCCGCCCAACCTCGACGAGTCCGATATTTAGCCGAAATACCACTGCCTCTCCACACCGTAGAGCCACACCCGTGCACCGGAAACAACCGATTCTCACCAATCCTCGGGCCAAAGCTGCAGACCACATGGGGTCGATCTGGACACAAACGTTGTCCGAGACAAAAGCGTTCGTGAAAAACGAGTCCAATGCGTCGTTCATAGCCGGCGGTGTGGCCGGGGCAGTTTCTAGAACCGTAGTTTCTCCTTTCGAGCGAGCGAAGATCTTGCTCCAGCTCCAAGGTCCCGGCTCCCAAGCGTATCAGGGCATGTTTCCCACGATCCGCAAAATGTACATAGAGGAAGGCTGGCGAGGCCTTTTCCGCGGAAATTTGTTGAACTGTGTTCGAATATTCCCATATAGTGCCGTTCAGTTTGCGGTGTTTGAAAAATGCAAAGAAATCATGCTTGAGCACAAACAGAGCGGTGAAGAGTTGCATTCATATGAGCGGTTGGCTGCTGGCCTGGCCGGTGGTATTGTTTCTGTAGCAGTCACATACCCATTGGACTTGATACGAGCGAGAATCACCGTCCAGACAGCGTCGCTCGCCAAGCTCGACAAAGGTCGTTTGGCGCAGGCTCCGGGTATCGTCGAGACACTTGTGCATGTTTACAAGAACGAGGGTGGGTTTCGGGCACTCTATCGAGGAATTGTGCCGACTACATTGGGTGTTGCACCATACGTCGCTATTAACTTTGCACTCTACGAGTACCTCCGAGATCGCATGGATGCCACTCCTGGCCGGTTCGACAGCCCTATGTGGAAGCTAGGCGCCGGAGCTTTTTCCAGCTTCATAGGGGGAGTGCTCATCTACCCATTGGACTTGTTGCGCAAGAGATACCAGGTCGCCAACATGGCAGGCGGAGAATTGGGGTTCCAGTACCGACTGGTGTGGCATGCGCTCTCGTCCATCTTTAAAAACGAAGGCTTCTTCGGTGCATACAAGGGCTTGACCGCCAATTTGTACAAGATCGTGCCGTCTATGGCGGTGAGCTGGCTCTGCTACGATACGTTGAAGGAGGCGATTCGGCAGTGGTAGAGTAGGATAAAGGGAAAAGCCGAAGAAGCTGGAGAAGCCGAAGAAGCTTGAGAAATGCTCAAGCAAGGCTCACGATAGCTCAAGAACTCAAGAGAAGTCTAGGAAAAGCTCAAGAGAAGCATATGTCATGCACCTCCTTGACCAGCACCAGCATATACTACACCTACCGGCCCCAAGATAACAGAGCAATTGTGTATTCTCTCGGAACCACAGGCACACAGCATTGGTTGTTTAATTGTATCCATACTAGATCTATAGACCCAAGGACCTTCTGGTAAAATTGACCATTGTTCATAAACAACCATTGAATAAATAATGCTCTAATCCAAAAGACACTTTCTTCTTTCTGAACTCTACATCTACATGTCCACCTGGACGTTTTCGGCGTCCTGCCCTCGATCTGGGACCATTCCTGCATGTCCGCGGCCAACCATAACGCACGCTTTTTATTTCATCACCTCATTACAATGAGACCATCAAGAGTGTTATTAAATGCGGCCAAGGGTGCTCCTAAAGCAAAGTTACCTGTTGAAATGTACCCCTTGTTCGCTGCTGTGGGTGTAGCATGTGCTTCTGGAGTGTATTTCACTTACAGACACTTCACTTACGACAGGGAATTGCGGTTGTGGAACAACGCCAACTTGTCGAACTTGGACGAGGTTTTGAACAAGGAGGTGGAAAAGGAAAAGAACAACGAGTAATTAGCGAATGCATGAACAGCGTGAAAAGTGTAGAAGAAAAGTGGATAAGAAGGGAGAATGTAAATTGGAAAGAGGAAGAAACTAAAGAGGTGAAAGTGGATAAAAAGAATGAAATTAAAAGGTAAACAAAGGGCTCACTAGCATTAGACTCTGCCGTAGAGCTCAATTGAGCAATTGGCACTCTTCTGGAGAGATATTAGCGTTCAATTGTCCTAGACATGCCTATGTACAGTTTCTCTCCCATGTTCCGATACGTTCTAGTATCTCTATACGTCCTGATGCCTCTCTTCTCTCATGATCTCTCTTATCCACCCACTCCTCCTCTATTCGTCTCTTGCCCGGATGTTCGAGTAGATGTTGGTGATCTCGCTCACTTCGTCCAACAAGTCCATCGCCTTGTAGTACAGCTTTTCGTGCTCCGCAGGAAAGTCCACCTCGGTATCAGCCACTGCCAAGAGGACCGTCTTGGAGTCTCGGAGCTTGTAGCCCCTTTCAGAAAGCAGATTGGACACCGAAAACACATCTTGTGGATCAGTAATCACCCTAAAAAGTCTTTCTCCGCCGTATTCGTCTTCCACATCGTCAAAGACTTCGACGTCTTCGGCACCCACATCAATGGCGGTCTCAAGAACACCGTCAATGTCTTCCTGCTCGTTCAAAGGCTCAAATATGACCGTTCCTTTGCGCTCAAAGAGGTACTGGCATGGGCTCATGCTGGCCGAGAATTTGGACATGGCATGTTTCACTAACCCGACTGTGCGGTTCTTGTTGTCAGTGGAAGCCTCTATAATGAACGCAGCTCCGCCTGGTCCCACAAACTCATAAGTTACGTCGGCGGTTCCTTCTTCCAGCGTCAACTCGCCTGTTCCTCGTTTTACGGCGTTTTCGATGATCTTTTTGGTCACATTGAGCTTTCTAGCCTTTTCCATGAGCGTCACCAACTGCGCATTTCCGTCTACGCCTCCACTTTTCACCGAGGCGGTGATTCTGGTCGCTAAAGAGTATGCTTCTCGAGCTTTTTTGGCGTCGTTTTTAGCTTTATCATGTCGAATATTCTGCCACTTAGAGTGTCCAGCACATACAGCACAGCTGCTGGAAAACGTACGTGCAAGAAAGCGACTCGAAAAACTCTCAATGGGCGAGTAAATTCGAAGTGAAGGAAGCATGGAGATTTTCAGTTCGAATCTGCTGAAACGGTGCACGGGTGCAAGATACAGGAGAACTACGATAAAGATAGAGATAAAGATAAAAGAACAAAGAATAAAGAAAAAACTTGCTTAGCCACAACATCTATGGCTTCCCGCGTATATCAATTCATCAACAGCATCACTAAATAAACATCTCACTTCCAATTCATGTTTCCACTTCCTGCCCTCTCCGCTATCTATCCTGCACTCCTCGCGCCGATTCTCAACACTTTATCATGGCCGAAGCAATGAACAAGCGGGCTCTAATAGCCACAATTGCTGACGAGGATACTGTTACGGGTCTTTTGCTTGCAGGTGTCGGACAGGTTTCCACAGAGAAAGGAAAAGAGTCCAACTTCCTCACTGTAACGCCTGGAAAAACCAGTGTGGAGGACATTGAAGCTGCCTTTGACCAATTTACCAGCGAAAGAGATGACATAGCCATTCTCTTGATCAACCAGCACTTGGCCGACCTCATTAGGTTTAAGGTAGATAGCTTTACCAACGCATTCCCGGCCATTTTGGAGATTCCTTCCAAGGACCACCCCTACGACCCGGAGAAGGATTCGGTGCTCAAGAAGGTCAGGCGATTGTTTGGCGAGTAGATAGTGAAGAAACGCAATGGAGAGCGAGTGTAGATGGAGTGTAGATGGAGATTAAGTGAGAGGTGAGAGATTTAAGTTATGAAGGTCGGTGTTCGAATGGTGAATGGTGAGCTGAGGGTGATGAGAGTTACTCGGTTGGCTATGCTAGTAACAAAAGGTGCCTAACAGCATGGAAGTACTTTCCGTATACAGCAACACAATGCGAGCCAACTACACTCCTCTTTACTACTCTCACAGCGACTCAATGAACCCATTTACTTCTTTATTCGTCTGCTAACTATGGCACTACTTTTTTCCCTTTTTCTTGTTCTTCTTTTTCTTCTTCTTCTTGTCTTCGGTATCCGGCGTGCCCTCCGTACTAGCAACCTCAGCTTCCTCTACCGGTTCGTTTTCCTCTGCGGCATCATTTTCCTCAGTTGGTTCAAGCTCAGCCTTAGCAGCTTCAGCTGGTATCTCCTCTGCTGGCTTGGCATCAGTTCCGACTACTTCATTAAGTGGTGGTGGAAGGGAGCTTGACTGAGATGCATCGGGAGTGCTACCAGGTTCCTCGGCCACAGCACTCTCTATTGCTTCATCTGCAACTTCGTTTGCAGCCACGGAGTCCGAAGAATCCAACGGCACCTCGACAATATCCGACTCAGCAGGAACTGGTGGCTCTGTCTCAGCGGCAACAGGCGGCTCTATCTCAGCGGGAGCTGGTGATGCAGAAACCTTGATCTCTGGTGCATCATTTTTAGAGGGAACGGCCGGTGGTTCTTCAGGAAGGGAATCTGTAGCGGGAACAGCAGCAGGTGGGGCAGTAGGCGGAGCAGGTTCATTATTCTCGGCATCCTTTTCTGCGATATCCTTCTCGACAACGGCTTCAGTGCTTTCAGCATTAGACCCATCAGCCTTTTCCTCCTTTTCTTCAGCTTTTTCCTCAGCCACTTCCTCCTTCTTGCTCTCTGGTTCTACCGGGCCGCTTTGCAGCTTTTGCCAGTAGTTCCGTGCAAAGATATCGGGCAACACGCAGTCCTTGACGTAGAAGTCGCGGACTCCTACAATACGGCGTTCTCTTTCACACGCCTTGAGCCATTCGGGACGAATAATAGGAATGTTCATCTCGCCCGCCCGCACAAACTCCGGGTTCTGTTTGTTTTCTCGTGTGCACAAAAAGTGGGTGGTGTCCACCTGGACCTGTCGTTGTGGAGGATAATGAGCACCCATGTTTTTGAGCACGGCCTCGATATCTGCGTCCGAAAATGGGTCGTTGGGGGTCATGTCGCCCAAGCAAACAGTAATTCCCGACAAGTCGGTCATCTTGTGCGTTGTAACTTCCAAATCCTCGGAGTTGTAGGTGCCGGCGGTGGTGTCCAAGCGCAATTGGAAGTGAAACGTCTTGTCTATGGGCAAGCCTGACAACTTGGTGGTGTGGTTGGTCAACGGCTGCGGGATAGCACCCACTTTGCGGCCGTCCTTATACAACACGAGGTTTTTCAACGTGGCCATTCCCAAATCGAGCGGCTCCCACTCCAAAATACATGACGTCTGGGTGGTGTTTTTGATCTTAAGGACCGGCGCCTTAGGGACGTTCTTGCCAAACGTCTCGAGGATCTCATCCTGGACCTTCTGGAACCGCAGTTTTTCTTCTTGTTCTGTTTCTACGTCTTGATCGCAACGGATCTTGACAATTGATCCTGCTCGTACTCCATTTGGTAGCAAGATGGTTGGAAACTCGATCATGTGGTGGTCCTTGGTGAGGAGAAGTGCTAGAGAAGCATCTAGCTTGCCTACGGTGAGCGATACTTCCACCATGGTGTCGTTTGATACGTAAGAAAAACGGCTGTGCGCGGTGAAATACAGGACGCAGGAAGGCAGGGTGGGTGGTGATAAATGGTCAGATTGGGGGAATGGAGGAAAGGAAAAGGGCTTAATTGTAGAGAGAGTAGATAAGCGACTTAGTGAGAATCGAGAGGTATTTTCAATTGTTGTAGATTTTCGTAATCCATAAATTCACTGCGATCTAATTGCCGTATACAGCTACGATACTAAAATGATTATGCGTGACTGGAAATGTCTAACAGTGGAGGACTGGTGATGACCCGTCTGTAACATAGTGAGCCAGGTGACTTATCTGTAGCGTTTTTGTTCCTTCAGTACTTTCCATGTTTTCACTGGCGTAAGTCACTATCGAAACAGATCACCACTGAACCGAGCCAATTTCCACAAAAACGTACCACCAGTTGCTTCTACGGTCATTATTCCCAATAAGCTAGCTGTATCTTCAACTCCATGCTGTCTATTCGTCTCTCCATCTCCATTTCTCCATCTCTCACCTCCATTCCAAGGTCGGTCTCATCCCTTCATTCCCATAGCCCTCATGTCATCGGCAATCTCATCGTTTGTGGCCTTCCGAAGCAAGAGCTCGGGCATAGGGTCTTTGTCGTTCAAGTTAGAACCCACGGCTGCTGGAATACCTGCAAACTCCACGATTCCGTCGAGTATGCCCAACTGCTGGTTGATGGCATTTCGCTGGCTGACGAGCTCGTAGAGCACGCTCTGTGGAGCAGGAGAGACATGCTCATCTCCGCTGTCTGTGGTGACCACACTGGCCGTGTAACTGTAGTCTGGAACGAGCTGGTCCAACTGGTTGCGCTCGCGGTTGATCTTGTACCACGAGGACGTGGTGTTGGTAATGATGTCGCTCTTACTGTCGTATACCAGCTTGAGGAAGTCCTGGTGGACAGCTGTTCTCGTGGCTATGGTCTCGCGGTCGATGCATTTGAGTCGGTAAGAAAGGTTGGAGTTGGCGAGGCGGAGCGCATCCTGGTGGAACGCATTGATCTTGTAGTATATCTTGGAGAGCTCGGGATGCGAGCCCTCGATGCAGAGTTGGAGCTCGTGCTCCAAAAGATTGAGCTTGTCGTGGTACATCTTATCTCGAAGCTGCGCAAATGCCTTTTCGATGTCGATGAGCTCGGCCACCGCGGCCTGCCGTTTTTCAGACATGTCTGCGTCCTCTTCCTCATTGCTCTCGTCATTGCTCTCATCCTCGTCCTCGGCTTCAGCCTCTTCTGCAGCCGAAAGGCCCTTGGCCGCACCGCTCTCTCCGTTCTTGCTGGATACCTTTTCGTCATCGTGGCCATTTCCTCCGTTTGCACCAAGTTCGCCGTCTTCGCCGTCCTCACCTTCCTCGCCCTCATCTTCACCTTCGTTGCCCTCATCGCCATCTTCGTCATTTATCTCTTGTTTCACCAGCTCGTGCTCTTTTTTCACCTCGTCGGTGTCGTCCTCCTCTCTCTTCGGTTTTTTCTTGGCTGCTTCGTCTGCCAGCGACGGCCGCTTCTCTCCACGGGTAACCAGACCCAACTGCTGGTGTATGCTGTCGATATCGTCCATGATTTCCCGGCTGGCGGCCTCGTTGTCCTTCGGGTTCAACGAGATTTCGTGCTCATCGCTGACTTCGTCATCCAAACGTTTCATGTCATCATCGTCTGAGTCCACGCCTTGCATGCGGGCCATCTCCGTCAAATCGGAGAGCGCCCGGAGGTCCAGCTTCTTCGACTCGCTGTCGCCGTCTTCCAAAAAGTCCATCTGGTCGGTCTCAGCTTCCGAGTCTTCACCCAATTCGCTCAATTCCGAGCTGTCGTCCGTAGCATGGGCCACAGCAGACTCGTGTGCAACGCCAGCGTCGTCTGTTTCGTTTTTGGAGCGACTGGCGGTCGGTTCTTGTGGAGGTTTTTCGTCGTCGTGGCTGTTTGTATCGTTTTCGTCACCAAACTTGTCCTCCGTTTTCACGCCGCCCAGGCGCAGCCCGCTGGAATCGCTACGATTCGAGTTGGCTTCTTTCGTCATGAATATATCCTAGCCTATGTCCTAAAGAGTTGATATTCGTGCCGATATTTTGCGTAAACTAGACTCGCTGACATAAGCAGACCCCATCGGCGCACTGATAATTTTATGGCATCGCATTTCTGTATGTCGACGTTCAGCGGACTTTTTGGCGATGCGCCGGTCGATAGCCACTTGAGTGCGCTCTTTGGCACCAGCAATGCGGCCAAAAGACCAGAACGGAAAAACAAGCCACCCTCGGAACTGAACCGGAAATCACACCAGAAAGAACCGTCCCCAGATTCACCCTCGGATTCGCCCTCGGATCCGCCCTCGGATTCCCCAGCATCGCCCTCCTCGCCATCTTCATCTTCAGCATCCTCGCCAGCACCCCAGCCCGCGCTCGACGACGATATCGAGGGCCGCTACTTCCAGGCACTCACCGCCAAAAGTGAACCAGCTAGCGATGAGGTCCGCACCCAGACACCCACAGTGGCCAAGAAGGTCGATCTCAAGGAGTCAGAAATGGACAAGGCGGAGCGGACAGTTTTTGTGGGAAACGTGCCCGCCAGCGTAGTCATGGAGAAGCCGCTCCAGAAGCAGTTCAAAAAGTACTTTGCTCAAGCCGGGGCAGTGGAGTCGGTCCGGTTCCGGTCCATTGCGTTTGGTGATGCGCTTCCCCGCAAAGCCGCATATGCACAGAAAAAGTTGCACAGCGCTCGAGACAGTGTCAATGCGTATGTGGTCTACCGGGAGAAAGCCGCTTCTCGCGGAGCGGCTGACAGGTTCAATGGAAAAGTATTTGAGCACCACCACCTTCGCGTGGACCATGTGGCCCACCCGGTAGCCAAGGACAACAAGAGGACGATTTTCGTGGGCAACCTCGACTTCGAGGCTCACGAAGAGGAATTGTGGAAGTACTTCAATGCCCACACAGATAACGACGTGGAGTCAGTGCGGGTGGTACGTGACGCCAAGACAAATGTGGGCAAGGGTTTCGCTCTTGTGCAGTTCAAAGATTCGCTCTCGGTGAACAAATGTCTCATGCTCAACGACAAGCCGATGGCTGCAAATTCGAAACGGAAGTTGCGTATTTCACGCGCAAACAAGCACGCTAAGCCCTCTGCCCTCTCCCCCAACCACATAGACAACGTCAAGAAGCCCAGAACCCCGCGCCAGCAACTCACAGAAGCACAAAAGTCGAAGCTTGGTCGTGCAAACGCCGTCTTGGGGAAAGCCGATAAGGCCACGGCCGGAAAAATGAAGGTAATCGAGGGCGAACGTGCACGTAAGGGCACCCAGAAGAAGAAAAAACCGCGGATCACCAAACGGTCGAAGAACTACAAGAAATAGAGTAAACGCACATTAATGACCGTGTTTTATAAAAATGAGCAGCGAAAACGATGGCATACCGGTCACATTGTGATTCATGTCACCATGATGTATGTCACTATGATGTATCTCAAGTAGATCTGTCCCAATCTGGCCATCGCATTCACAGTCCCATCCGGCGAGGCTGAGTGGTGTGCGCAGGAACATGCACCGACGCCGCATTTCGCGCCGATTTGAGCCAGTGCAGAAGCCCGGTTCAGGGGCAGTGCAGATTGACGTGAAATGCCGAAGGAACCACCGGTAAATAAGAAACACCCCATAAATAGAATAAATAAAGCACACCAGCAAAACCTCAGCTACTTCCCGCACTCAGCTCATACATCCCGCTCCCGCTTTTCTACCAACATCACCTCGTTGCTGCTGTCGTCGATTTGTTGCTCCCTGCATACAGCCCTGCCCATTATATAAAGCGCGAAGCGCCAGAAGACCCCGTTCATAACCAGAGGCTTTTGGCTCACAAAACTCATAAAACCCGATCCACTCTTTCCCGTGTGTATCATACTCCTGTAATTTCCACTGTGTTATCCGCTTTCCTGCCTTATAGATGGATCACCACTTTCTTGGAGTTGAGCCGGTGGACCAGATCCATCCCACTTCTCCTCATCTTCCCGTACCCAATAGGGTTATGATGATGTCCTCCCAGACACTTCCTGCGTCTGTTCCCATGACCCAGACGATCCCCATAGCACCCATGGTTCTGTCAGTTCCTCACAAATCGGTCCACGGATTCGATATACCGTCGACAATGGGTTCCCAGCCGTTGATGCTGACTGATTTACGGTACCCTATAGGGTTTCTGGCCGACGCCATGCTGGTACAGCCACCCTTGCATGCTGCTGGACAAGCTCAGTTGCAGCAGTTACAAGCACAGGTTGCTCAGCAACAAGCACAGCAGCAGGTTCAGCAAGTTCAGCAGCAAGTTCAACAGCAGGAACAGATCCTGCAAGCACGACAACAGCAGCAGGAACAGATCCAGCAGCAACAAGAACAGCAACAGCAACAGCAGTCGCAAAGTCTGCTCCAACAACCACTGCTCCAGCAACCACTCCAGCAACAACAGCAGCAGCAGCTCCAACAACAACAACAACAACAACAACAACAGCCGCTCCAGCCACAGCTCCAACAACTGCTTCTCGACGACAAGGACGAGGACAAGGGCCTTCTTTCGAGAATACCGCCGCTCCATGTTCAGCAGCAGATCGTCAACCAGACGGAAGATGTCGCGCTGGACAAGGACCAGAACGGGGACCAGATGCTCCAGCTGTTGTGTTCGCGGTGTAAGAAGGAGTTTTACCAACCGGTGGTGATCCCACAAGCACCCAGGGGCCGCAACCTGAAGGCTTTGGCCGAGCCCAAGCTCTTTCGGTTGTGTCAGCACTGCCGTGATCTCCAGCGCCAGAGGCTGAGAAGATGGCAGATGAAGACAAGAGACAAGACCGGTGCTTGCAGACGTTGTGCCAACGAGATTCCCAGGGACCAGCAGAAGTACGTGCTCTGTCCCACTTGTCGTCAGAGCTTGCGATCGCGTAAGGCAAATCGAGCGGCGCTGGGACGGTGTGTGCATTGCTCTGGGCCCCTATCGCTGTCGATCATCACGTCAGAAAACTCTTCGGCCAACAAGCCCAAGTTCAAGGTGTGTGAGCGGTGTCGAGAAAACGACAAGATCCGACGCAGCAACCTTGAAAAGTTGGGCAACTGCAACCGGTGTGCCAAACCATTGGACCTGGACGACGTGGGCAAGCACAAGGTATGTGTCAACTGTCGTCTGCGCAAGCGGCGCCAGCACCAGAACTCGGTGTCTCCACCACCTGCCGCTCTCAACGACACCATGTTGATGATGCCCATGAACAACTTTGGCTACCAGCAGCAGTATCCGTTGGTGCACATGCCACAGACGCAGCCGGTGGCCTCGGGGCAGTATGGGCAGAACGAATGGCGGCTGTCGTACCAGGGTCGGGTGCTGGACTTTAACATGGTGCGGCAAGCACCGCAGTAGGTGGAGTCTACGAGAGCCCAGGGGGACACAACAAGAAGCTGAAACGAGCTGAATAAGCCGAAGAAGAAGCCGAAGATATAGTTGAAGAGCTCAATGCTGGGAGGCTAAATGCTGAAATACTGAAAGGATCTACTGAAAAGCTGAGCGATGAAAATGAAAGTAAAAATTACCAAAACAGAAAGTCAAGCAGGACTTCGAGCAGAGCACCATACAGAACGATCAACTGGCATCAGGATCTACAGGCTTACCCTTGATGTCCACCACTCGGGCTACAGTATTCAGTCCGGCTCTAACACCTCACCGCTGCTCCATCAATATAACGCTATCTACCTACACTATTCCACCTTGGATGCAACTCCAGTCTTGCACGGACACAAACGCATCCGCCATGCCCACCACACCCATATGGCTCTTTCCAGACTCTGGCGGGCCACCACCATACATCTTACCTCATACATAGTAATTCACATCCGACCATCTGCGCTCCCCACATTCTCACCACTTGCGCCTACCTCGTCCACCAAACCGTTACCGTGTCCACAGAGCTGTTATTGACTCTCCGTCCTTCCACAGCACCATGGTTCCGCTCATGAACCACAGGAACTCGTCCCTGTCCTCGGTTCATTCCAGAGACAAAGGGCTCCCGCAACCGCCCGTCGACCTCCTTGAGGCGAAAACGCTCAAAAGGAAGAACTTCAAGAAGCTTCTGTTGGCTGGAAGCAGCGAAAACACCACCAGCAACACCTTAGCAAGCACCGCAACCAGCGCAGCATCCACAAACACCCACGAGTCCAGTTTTTCAAGACCCGCCAACTTGTCCACGGTCACCACCTCTTCCAGTGCTGCCAATTCCAACGGCCTGTTCGATCTCAAGCCGGTGCCCACTCTCCGAGATCGAGTGCGTCCAGCACCGCTCCTCAACATCGACAAACATGCCGAGAAGCCCGCGGACACCGAGCTCATCGACCACCTCTCCGGAATGAAGCTCCGCAACCGCCCGGCCAGTCTGCACAGCAGTGCTCCCAAGAAGCGACAGACGGTGATCTCGTCGATTCTGCCCACCAAGTCGGCTGCTCCATCTCCGCTAGAACCCCATGTGCTCGCTTTTGCGTCGTCGCCCATGGCAACTACCTCGTCCATCAAGCTCCACAACGACGACATCTTGACGCTCCGGTCGCTCGGCAGCGGCAACCTGGGCACCGTGGCCAAGATCTTGCACATCCCCACGCAGAAAACCATGGCCAAAAAGACCATCCACATCGAGCTGAAGCTGGTGATCCAGACCCAGATCATCCGCGAGTTGAAGATCTTGCACGAGTGCCGCTCGCCGTACATCATAGACTTCTACGGCGCATTCATAGACACCAACAGCACCATCGTCATCTGCATGGAGTACTGCAATTGTGGCTCGTTGGACAAGATCGCCAAGACATGCCGCCAGTTCCCGCTCCCCGTGGTCCGTAAGTTGGCGTTTGTGATCTTATCCGGCCTCACCTACCTCTACACCACCCACAAGATCTTGCATCGCGACATCAAGCCCAGCAATGTGTTGATGACCCACAAGGGCGACTTCAAGTTGTGTGACTTTGGCGTGCTGCGGGAGCTCACCAACTCGCTTGCCGTGGCCGACACCTTTGTGGGCACCTCCACCTACATGTCGCCGGAACGCATCCAGGGCATGAACTACGGCATCAAGTCCGACGTGTGGCTGATGGGGCTCATGCTCCTCGAACTAGCATCTGGCCGCCCGGTGTGGACCGACGACGACGATCCGGTGCTGGGACCAGAAGGCATCTTGGACCTCTTGCAGCGGATAGTTAACGAGACCCCACCAACGATCCGCAACAAGATCGACCCCACCACTAAAGCACCGTACGACTCGGGACTCGTACACTTCATCGACCTGTGCCTCGTCAAGGATGAAACTCAACGAAAACTCCCATGGGAGATGCTCGAGCACAACGAGTTCTTGCAGGGAGTAGCAGAGGGCGTGTACGACAAAGAGGTAAAGGCGTGGGCCAAGGGAATCCGTAAGGCACATAAAGAGACATAAAGAGACATAAAGAGACATAGCATAAGCATAACATGAGATAGCATAAAGCGTTGTAGAGGAAGGCTGAGACGTTGGAGACGTCATGAGGAAAGAGATTATTCGTGTAAGCTGAAGAAGAATCAAATACTTCTTTCCAAACCCAGACAGCTCTACAACTCATTGGCAATTTGACATAGCGGCATTATACGTACATAGGCTTTTAGCGGTTTGAGTCAACTCTCATGGCTTTCTCTCCCTTTTTCATAGCTTTTTAACATTTTTTCATGACTCTTCCCTTCGTTTGTTCTCTTACTTCAAAAACGCACCGTTGGTGAGCTGCACCTCCAACTCAAAGTCGGGCTGGAACTCAGCGTACAAGCTTTCTCCGTCGCCAGTCATCTGACAGGTGTAGTCAGCCACATCGGCGGGAATAATCTTCTTCTTGATACCAGAAGCAGCAGCAGCGTCAGCCACAAGCTGTGCTTGGCATGAGTCTTCCAACAAGCAGAACAAGAACGCAGCTTCGTCCACAGTGGCTCCGGTGGTCAAAAGACCATGGTTTTGTAAAATGGCGACCTTGGCCTCAGAACCCATTGCTTCAGCAATTTCCTCGCCTTCTCTCTCGTCGACGGCAACACCTCCAAAGTTCTCAAACACAACCTGGCGCTTGTAGAAGATGCAGACGTCCTGGTTGATCATTTCCAACTCACGGCCAAAAGTCAGAAACGTCTTTCCGTAAATCAGATGGGTATGGCAAGCTGCTGCGACATCTGGACGAGCTCTGTGGATGGCTACGTGGATGGAGAAACCAGCAGCATTCACAGCCGCCTGGTTTCCGTCCGGCAAAATGTTACAGTTCTCATCAACATGGACCATATCGCTTGCTTTTAAGAGGGAAAAGTGCTTGTTAAGCGGGTTGATCCAAAAAGTTCCAGGTGTAACCGGATCCTTGAGTGAGATATGACCAGCAGAACCCACACAGTAACCTCTTCGTCCGAAAACTCGAAAAGCACAAGCCATATGTTCGAGCATCCATTGGCGCTTTTGCATCATATCCGTAAATTGAGGAATTGGATGTGGGTGAGGCAATCCCTTGGCAAGATTGTGGCTCCCTTGGGACACAGCTTCATATCCTTTGGACGTAGAGTCCTGAGCATTTGCAGTAGGCGACATGATCTGGATGAGAAATTGCAGCCTTTTATAGGGTGCGGGTTCCCAAAAGGGAACTATGCGATACAGGATCGATAAGAACGGTCAGAAAGTACAGGACTTAACGGATTATGAAGAATCTCTATAAGTTATTCTAGGGGTCTATGGGTCTATGGCACTGGCGCTGTTGAACCATTACTATTGCTAATACACCATCTCTCTTTTACACCTTTGGTCTTCATATCAATTGTTGCGCTCACAAGCACTCATCGTTAACTCTACCTCTCGACTTTTCACTAGTTCTGATTATCATTGTATTATTGCTATTAGTCTATTATTATGCGTCGTTAGCAAGCACACCCTCAGTCGTCTTCTCTGCAACCTCTCCTGCCTCCTTGGCCTCTTGGTCAGCCTCTTCAGCCTCCTTGGTTTCACCAGCAGCCGCAGCGTCGGCAGTGGCCTTTTGCTTAGCGGCTGCCAACTTCTTGAAGTAAGCAGCGTAACCGTACTTGGAATTGGCTCTCATCTTGGGGCCGTAGTACTGGAACACAAAAAGCACTGGCACCATTGCCAAAGAAATGAATGCAAAAAGGGTGGTAGCCCAGTCGATGTGCAATCTCTCGTACATCTGCACGGTGAAAAGTGGAAAGACCGAAGCCATAATGTAACGCAAAAGATTGTTGGCAGCGAAGGCAGATGCAACACTAGCTGGGGGGAACGACATGGAAAAGTAAAACAACGTCGTCATGAAAACAAGCACCAATCCGAATCCGAAGGGAACACCGGCAGCGGTAGGAGCCATCCAGTGGATGGAGTGTTTGGAGGTCCATGCCAACCAGAACAAGCCCACAGGCAAAGCCACAGCACCCACCTTTCCTGGCAAGAGCTTGGACTCTGGAGCGTCCCACACGATTTGGCCGTTTTCGTCTCTCTTACCACGAGATCCATCGGGGTTCTTGGGGAAGTACTTGATCTGGTCCAAGATGACGTAGAAGACGACACCGAGCACCAAACCGAGACCCACACCGATAAATGGCAAGCCCGAGATACCGAGCTGCATGTGGTACACACCTCTGAAGATGATGGGGAAGGCCTCGAAGAAACCGAACAACACGGCGAAAATGAATGAGATGTAGATGGACAACACCAACACGATGGGCTCTTCCACAAGCATCTGGATCGGTCTCAAGAATGCGTACTCCAAGATGCCTCTGATTCTCTTGGCGTCCATCTTTGGCTCGTTCAACTTGATACCTCTCTTCTTGGCTCTGGCGGTCAAGAGAGTTGGCTTGTAGGTTTCGGGCATCAACAACACAGGGATCAAGATGGCACCCGAGAACATCATGGACACCCACATGGTCCATCTCCAGTCCTTGTATTCGGCAGCGAAGCCTCCGATGATGGGACCAAGAATAGGACCCATGAATGGTGCCAAACAGAAAAGACTCATGGCGAACGACATGTCATAGGGGTCCTTAGCCCAGAGGTCAGAAATAGAGCCTCCAGCAACAGCCATAGCTGGGGAGGCAATCAATCCGGTGAAAAAACGAAGGATAAGTACCGACCGGATGTTCTGCGACAAACCCACTCCCATGGTGAACAAGATGGAAGGAGGGAGCGAGAGCAAGTAGATCCATCTACGACCAAGCACCTCCGACAAAGGAGCGGTGATCGAGGGACCAATGGCAATACCGATCAAGTAGAAGGTCAAACCAGAAACAGCCAACTCCAGCGAAACGCCGAACTTCACAGTAAGCTCAGGAACTCCACACACGTACAACGAACTACCCAACGAAACACACAAACAGATACAAGCCACGGTGTAGGTGACGTACCACTTCTTCCATGCTGGCCAGTTCATTGGGTTCAATGGGTCGTCTGGTGAGTCCCAGTCCAATGTGGTAACATCTATGCCTTCTTCGGCCAACATCTCCTCACGGGCAACCTCTTCGACCGACTTTCTGGGCGAAATACGCTCCAAGGTTTGACGTCTGTTCAATTGGTCTTCTTCAGCCAATTCGTCCTGACCGTTAAATGGTTCAGGGTGGGAATTGTCCGAGTCCAGCAGTGATCTGGAGAGTTTTCTGGCCTGATCTGGTTGTACGGTCACATCCAGGTTGGAATTGGACTCCACTCTGCCATTGTGGATTTCGTCGTTGACCTCATCGACACCATCGAAGTTGTCTTCTTCGGCAGTTTCGTAGTCGGTGGACTTTCCACCTACAGAGGCTCTTCTATCATCCTCTGACTGCGGTGCAGCAGCTCTGAGCTGTTCCTCTTCTTGTTTGGAAACACTAAAAACACCCATGTTTGCTCGGAAAAAAAAACGACTGTCTTGGTTTATATCTGTTGCGGCATCCCAAACGGGTATCGGCCGAAAGCATACGCCCGGCTGAGAAATATGCATGGTACGCAGCGCTTACAAATGGGCTCTGCGAGTAGCGGGTATATCGTGGACGTCACAGCATGTGCGTTACTACAGGTGTGGACCATGGCCTGTCCTGGGTGACCATAACAAATGGAAAATCATTGAGTCCTGTATGTCTTCGTCTACAGCCGCATGTCAGCCTGGCCAAGATATGCAGCGATGCGACCACAGTGAAATTCGAAAAAAGTCAAAACAGGGATAGATCTGGCTATCGATGGCTGCTGATGCTGCTACCCACTTCAGGGCATTGTTGCTGTCACGGTCTCTCCTCTCTGTTTTCATTTCTCCTCCCTCTCTCCACACTCTCTCCTCTTCCCTTCGGGGCCATTATTACCTCATCTGGCAGCTTTAGCCGGGCCATGTGCACTTCGTACACCGGCACTAAAAAAATCTAGCCGACCTGCTGGAAAAGTCGGCCCGCATGCAACGATGGCCGTTGTGGTCGCTAAGCCTCCTATAGATTCCCGCCGCACACACAAGCGGGTATAGTTGCACCCAGAGAAGAAGCCCATCACATGAAGCAATTGGCTCACCTGGCCTGCAATTAGCTCGCGTAACTGCTGGTCCTGATACTCAGCAAATGTAGCCGAGCCAACACCATGCGCAGAGCATGCACAGAGCATATGCACAGACGGACGACACAATAGCCACAGCACGCACCGTTGGGGGCCGCGGCTGGCGCTCCGTGTCCGAGGACGGAATCCTGCACCTGGCCGCGCAGCAGCCAATTTGCAGCCATCACACTTCAGCCTTCTGCACTTCGTCCTTGGCCTCGCCTCTAGCAGCTCGTTGTGCTTCGGCAGCAGCCTTCAACATCGCTAGCTTCTTGAAGTAGGCTGCATAGCCGTAGCGGGACTTGGCTCGCAATCTGGGTCCAAAGTACTGGAAAATAAAAAGCACCGGCACCATCGCCAACGCTATGAGTGCTAAAAGGGTCGTCGCCCAGTCGATGTGGAGCCGCTGGTACATCTGGACGGTGAAGAGCGGGAAAACCGACGATAAGAGGTACCGCAAAAGATTGTTGACCGACAACGAGGATGCCAAGTGCGAAGGTGGAAACGACATGCCGAAGTACACCAGCACCGTCATGAATACGAGCACAAGTCCAAATCCAAAGGGAACACCGGCTGCCGTAGGTGCCATCCAGTGCACGGACGCACGAGAGGTCCACCCAAGCCAGAACAATCCTACAGGCAATGCAATTGCACCAACCTTTCCCGGCAAGAGTTTGGACTCGGGCGGGTTCCACACGAACTCGCCCTTCTCGTTTCTCTTTCCTCTGGTGCCATCAGGGTTCTTGGGGAAGTATTTGTACCTGTCCAACAACATGTAGAAGCCGATACCGAGGATCAAGCCGATACCCACTCCAATAAACGGCAACCCAGACATACTGAGGTCCATGCCGTATACTCCACGGAAGATTATGGGGTATGCCTCAAAGAAGCCGAACAACACGGCAAAGATAAACGAGATGTAGATCGACAAGACCGACACGATTGGCTCATGCACAAACATCTGGAGCGGTCTCAAGCAATTGCTCACCAACATGGACCGCACCCGCTGTGCATTCATTTTGGGTTCCTTCAACTTTATGCCTCTCTTTCGGGCTCTGGAAGCAAGCAACACAGGCTTGTACGTCTCTGGCATCAATAAAACAGGCACGAGAATGACCCCGGCGCACATGATGTACACCCACATGGTCCATCTCCAGCCTTTGTATTGTGCGGCGAAACCACCAATGACAGGACCGAGAATAGGGCCCATGAATGGTGCTATGCAAAAGAGACACATGGCAAAGGACCTATCGTATGGGTCTCCAATCCAGATATCAGAAATAGAACCGCCAGCCACAGCCATGGCCGGAGATGCAATCAAGCCGTTAAAAAACCGGAGCACCAAGATCGACTCGATGTTCTGGGACAAACCGACTCCCATTGTGAACAAGATGGACGGCGGAAGCGAAAACATGTATGTCCATCTACGGCCGAATACTTCCGATAATGGCGCTGCAATGAAGGGTCCAATTGCAATGCCAACCAAGTAAAACGTCAACCCCGAAACCGCCAATTCTTGTGAAACATGGAACTCTTGCACAATCTCGGCAATTCCACACACGTACAACGAACTCCCCAATGAAACACATAAACATATCAATGCTACCGTATAGGTGACGTACCATCTCTTCCAAGCCGGCCAGTTCATGGGATTCAAAGGGTCGTCTACATCCCAATCGAGAATAGCAATGTCTATGCCTTCGTCCTCAGGCTGCTGTTGGTGTGCAAGTTCCTCAACCGTCTTCCGTGATACTTCTCTTTCGAGTGTTGGTTGCCGATTCAATGCATCTTCGAACTCCACATCTTGCCCCTTATACGACTCCAGAGTCGATTTTTTCGACGCAAACAGTGCCATTTCCAGCATATGTACCTTTTCCAGTCCGTCACTGACTTCCTGACGTTCCGACAAAGAAGTCATAATTTGTTGCAGCACTTTCAGATGCTTGACACATGCCCGCCGTAGCTTATACGCACTCTGCGGGGTTTAAGGTTTGTGTTTACATAAGCGTAACCGGAGGGTCTTGTTAGGAACAAAGCTGAGATTGAGACGAGATTACAATGTGAAGGATGTAGAACAAATTTCATCCTGTTGAAAGAGTGAGAATATCTGCTTTAGAATATCCTAGTTGAGAGCATTAGACTAAGGACTACCTGATTTAGGAATAACCTACTATTAAACCCGTAATTGTACCTTATATATGCTATATCAGTTTCTATACCAATTTCTAGTAGTTTTCTACCACCTTCCCTACCTCTTTCCCCATCTCTTTCTCATCTCTTCTATTGTATCACCGCTGTTCTTCTCTTGGTTTCATGTTCCGGTTCCCCCAGTAAGCCTTAGCACGCAAGTACCCGAATCCGAAGTTGCATCCAAATACCACCACCGTAAATGACATGGCCACCACTAAAACCTTGAAGCCGAGCGGTTCGATCAACGAGTTGATGATCATACCGAGTATATGAGCACTGACCAGCGAGATTTTTCCACCGCCATTGAACGGATCCTGGTTCATGCATTTTTGCCAGTGGGCGCAAGCTTGTTCCATGGCCGGAACTATTGTATCGGGTGCACACTGGTTTTCGTGGTAGGCTCGGCGACAGGCCGCCATTTCTATAAGGCGGTGGGATGCCTCCTGTTGGAGTTTTTCGTCTATATCGTGCTTGATGGTAGAAACAACCGAGTAAACAATGTAGGCCGCAAACGCAAAAGCTACGAAATTCACAAGTAGCTGGAGGTACAGCGACAACACGTAGACAGTACGCACCTGGGGACTCGACCGGCGGTCCCACGGATGTGGCATGATGATGTCGTGGTGTCTGCTTATAGGGTTGTTGTTCTTTTTCTGGTGTGTCAACTGTCCCGATACTTCTCGGTTGCTTTGCTTCTTGACGATCTCTTTTACGCTCAGCGTCTTGCTGACAGCAGAAACCGACCGGCGCTGACGGGCCTGGCTCGACTCGAACGGATTGAAGTAGTAGTGGTGGTGGTGGTGCACTTGCACACCGTTGAGATGGTAGTTGTTGCCCTGAGTGCTAGCGGATGGTGCTTGAGATCCCAACGACTGGAGGTTGGACGGAGGAGCATCCTGCTTGAAGAACAGCCGCTCTACGTTATCCTGGAACACACTCAAGTGCTTCGAAGGTGCAGTTGTTAGCGCTCTATTTGTATCGGCGGTGTCAGCGGTGTCAAACTCATAGTCCACGCTATCATTATGAGGACCAGAGTGGTCTTCTGCGGCATTAGAGTCCACTTCGTCACCTGGAGCGGGCAAAAGAAGCTGTTTTCCCACCGCTAGCCGGGCACCAAGCTCTGTCGGTGAGAGAATACCAGCAAGAAAACTGGTCGACTCGTGGTCTGAGTCATCCAAACCGGTGAGGTCCTGTTCATTGCTGTGTGCTAGACCCATGTCATCATCGTCCGTATCACTATCATACTTCAATGGTGTAGAAGTTCCGCCCAAACCACGGCGAATATCGTCTGAATAACCGTCCATTTCAGAGCCCTGCTCGGTACTTGTGTTGTATTCGGGCACATATCCGTAACCGTCAATGTCCATATAGTCGTCCTGAGACGTATCGTGCAACGAAAGCGACTGGAACCTGTCCATTTCGCGGCGTGGTGTTTGTTGTGACATGGAGTTTTGATTTTGTGGTGAGAATTCGCGGCCTTGCATCTCATCGCGATGATCTCGGGCCATCATGGCTAAAAAAAAGACAGAAAAGCAGAAAGATTTCGTGAAGGCCAAGCTCCGTGTGGGCAAGTCCAAGGCAAAGCCGGACAACCACACCGACACCTCCTTTGTAGCCAGGTCAATTTCGCTCCCGAACCAGTCTTTGGCGAAGAAAACCAACACCCACGATGAAAAAGAGTTTGTACATACGCTTTCGTTGACGAAACACCATTCCAGTACTACAAGAAAGGAAGTTTTGAAGTCTTTGCTGCTGCAACTTCCCTCCAACCCATCTCTCTACAAACAAATACTCACCAGCATCATGCCGTTGGTGCACGATTCATCCCAGCCAGTTCGTGAAGAAGTGGCTTCTCTTCTCCAAAAGTGTGCTGAAGCACAGGCCGGGCTCCTAGACTTACACATCACCCTGGTAATCCTCTTCATACACTCGGCTATGACCCACATCCAGCCAGATGTCCGCAGCACCTCCACCAAGTTCTTGTCAATTGTGTTGCTGCATGCTCTGGAAGCCGTGGCCCGTTCGTATTTCGTCAAGACACTCAAGAGTTTCTTCACCATAATGTCATGGAACTTGCGAGATGATAAGAAATCCGTTTCTCTTGCGGTTACCACCAGCTCGCTGATGGGCGGAACCACGAAAAAGGCTCGTGTGGGTCACTTGACAGCTCTTTTGCGGTTTCTCGAGACGACATTGTTTCGAGAAGAAGCATCCTCTGATGAAAAGGCTGTTAGCTATATCCACCCGCAAACTGGATGTTACCTTCTACCAAAGAACCCTCACCCATATGCATCGCTCAAACTTTTCACACAAGAGACTGCCCATGCCGACGACATATTCTCGCTTGCCTCGTTGGAATCGCTCTCCACGGACGATGTGGAAACCAGAAAGAAGATCATCCGGGACGTTTTTCTCGAGCTGTTGAAGAAGAACTTGGCAAACTTGGTGAAAGAAGGCGGAGACGTCGGACGAGAAGCCAAATCTTGTTTGGCTGTGCTAGACAGATTGGACAGTGACGCATAGAGTAAAATATACATAGACTACTGCATGACCCATTCCTACTAACATTACTATGTTCATTCCTACTTGTACTATACCTTTTCGCATTGATGCTCATCTTGTGGGGTAATTTTCATCGTGCGAGACTCCGACTTAATGTTTCGAACAGCCATCGCCAGTACATGGCGTATATGTTCTAGCCGTCAATTGAGTGCAATGCGCTCTACACCTCTGCTCTACTGTCTTCCTGTTCGTACATTTAGCTCTTCTGAAGTGCTAGCTGCCAAGGGAAAGAAAGCGAAAACCTCCAAGAAAGCCAAGGAAGATGTCGATGAAGACGTCCAAGAAGCACCGCAAATAGACTTTGGTGCCTCTGAGTCCAAGATGAAGGAAATCCTCGACAAGTTTGCCAAGCTGGCCAACGAAGCAAAGCTCGGAAGGACAAATCCGCTGATTTTCGACCACTTGAAGGTCGACACTGACTTCGGACCACAGCCATTTACGTCCGTAGCCCAGACGTCAGTGAAAGGACGCAACTTTGTGATCACCGTGTTCGATAGTGCTAATGCCCAGAATATTGTCAATGCTGTTTTGGGTTCAGATCTCAACTTGAACCCGCAGGTCGATCCAACCAACAAGCTGGCCCTTAAGGTTCCATTACCGCCATTGACGGTTGAATCCAAGAAGGAGAGTGCAAAGCAGCTCAAAGCGGTCTACGAAAAGTACAAAAACGGCTCGGGAAAGGCCACTTTAGCATCCATACGGGCAGACATCAGACACAAGTTCACCAAGAGCAAGAAGAAGTTGACGGACCAGGAAGACAAGATGCTTAAAGACTTTGAAAAGTTGCACAAGGACTACGTAGAGAAACTCTCGGAAGCATTCAAGAGCGCCGAGCAGGTTATATTGAAGTAAATGGCATCCATCGTAATTCTTCGTTCATTCGTCATGTTTCATATCTATATGAAGTAGCTGCGATATACAGCTCTAATATATAATCTCCTCCATCGTCAACCGCCGGATGTTCTGACGGCACCACTTGATAATGCTCAAGCTGACCTTGATGAGATCCTGTGATACAATCAGGTGGTTGCACAAGCAGTAGAACTCATAGCTTTTGTCGGAGAGCCTCAAGCCAGTCACAGACCAGCCGTCGTAGTTCCACTTGTAGTAGGTGAGCTTTTTGTCAAGCGAATCTGCATCGCCAATTGCTTCACTCTTGAGATTTTGCAATGCGGATAAGTACTTGGTGATCTGGACGCTGGCGGTGAATGAGTCGCTTGAGCTCCACGCCCGTGTATCGCTGGATATGAATTGGTTGTGCTTGTTCAGCTTAAACACAAAATAGTCCACTCCGCTTGGAAATTGAGTAGCGATAGACAAATCATCACTCAAACCACACCTAAGTGATTCACTGAGAGTTATGCTATCAAGGATGTTCCCAGCTATAGCCTGCATCGTTTCAAAGGTGTTCTTGTTGCTGCTTAAAAGTACAATCTGCACAGGTTGGGGCGGAACAAGCTTACCGTCCACAACCACGTAAGAAGCCAAATCAAACCGCATGATAAATGCATACAAAAAGCCGTTGGAGTTGAAATCTGGCATGCAAACAGGAATCCAGAAGTCCTCGCTGGAGCTCTCCACGTCCGATGTGACTGAAGATACGATGTAGGTGAGGATCGAGAGGTCTCTGTGAGACAACTCGTGGTTCTTGGGGCGAGCTAGACTGACGATTTTGTTGGGAGGAACAACTAAGAGTGCAAAGAGAAGACTGTTGATCACGTCCTCGCTTTTCTGTAAGGACAAGAGCGGTTTGGATTCGGGTTCTTTGATTTTGCGAGACGACTGGAGAATGTTGTTGAGTTTTTTGCGGACTGTGTTGGTTATGCGCAAACTGGGCAATGCATAGTTGAGAAGATGGGACGTGAAAAGCTCACAATTGGTCAGGGATTCTGCTGGTGACTGCTGGCCGTATGTTACTTGCATGCAAATACCATCGAGGTTGTGGAAGTCCAAGGCGGTTAAAACTTTACGGAGATCGTAGTTCATCCGGTTCTGGAAGCTCCTGGTGATTGTTGGTTTAGATAAAATGGAAAGTAAGTAGCAGTAGATGTACTCAAGCAGCGCAGCAATGTGGTTCTTGCTTTCATGGTTGAGTTTGGAAACGGCCACCAAGATCAACGGTTCTTGTGTGTAGATAGCAATCTGCAGTTCTCCGTAGGACACGTACTGCAACTTCTGGTCAAGTGTCTCTGCTATGGACGACAAAACCGTTGTTATGAGACCCATGAACCCCACAATCTCGCTGTCGTTACCGTTGAGTGAGTAGATGGGCTTACCGGCATTTGAGAGAATGAAAAACTGCTTGAACTTGTACTTGAATCCAATGCTCTTTTCCAGGCGACTCGGTATAACATAGCGTTCTAGAAATTCGTCATTGGAAACATCGTCACTGGGCGCCAAATCGATTTTGGAGCGTGCTACTTCCACGGAACTGGTGATGTTGGGGGACCTATCCTTCCGTATATAGGAGTGTAGAATGCTCTGGAGGTCCTCTGTATCGTCGTCTTCATCTTCTGGATCAATTGCAGCCGAAAGCGGTGTCAGCGGCAGCACCTCGTCGTTTGTCGAGTTGATATTGTTGACCGTGAGAGCCGTTGTAGCATCGCTGGCCAACTCTGCAGCATTGTTGGGTAGTAGGAGCGACTTCTTGCTGCTCAATTGAGGCCTAGAAGCCATGTGGGAAGTAAACTGAGAGAGAGTGAATCGTTCAGAGTGGTGAAGATCAGTTTAAGAAATGCGAAGTACGCAGGTACCAAAGGAATGGAGCTACAAAGTTTAGTAATTATCTGATTCCTAAGCGTCGACTATACGACTCCGTATCTATCTCACCTCCTGAACAACATGTACCACACGATAAACAAAAACAATACCAGCACGCCGACCACAGGAATGTACTGCCGCAACATGGCATCGAAGCTGATTTTCTGCGCCCGCTTTCTGTACTTGATGGAGTCATTCCGCAAGCTGGACGAGAGGTCGCTCATCTTGTCCAACGAATCTCCACGGTAGAGCAAGTCCTCGATGTTTTTCGTCATGACTTTCTTGACGTCGGCCAAGTCGTTGTTCAACTTGTCCAAGTTGGACTGTGCACGTTGGTCCTGGTAGATTTTCTTGGTCTTGGACAAGAAGTTGTCAAACGAACTGAACCCAAACGGCCGGGCAGAAGCCAGGAGTGCCTCTTGTCCATGAGAATTTTCAAACTCCGTCGACACCTCGGCAAGGTACGAAAATGCCAATTTCCGTGGGTATGTTTTGTCACAGATGCACAAGTAGATGATCTGGTTGGAGATCTGGTAATGTATGTTGTACGAGCCTGACTCAATGGTAGCCTGGGGCTCAGAATTAGGAGTGATTCGGCTGATGAGTATTTTACATTTCTTCTTTTGGTCCATTAAACCGGGATCCTGGTTATCGTCAACAGAACCACAGAGCGGAAGAGCTGTGTTAGCGGAGAATATAGAGGTAAAAGGAGACACGTACCATCATAGCGATATATAAGCGTGGACTTGACCATTGGAGTTTGTGAGCTGGCAACGAAAGAGATATGCGCGGTGCTCGGGTGGGGAGGGGAAGGAATGGAAAGAGACGAAAGGGAATGTGAATGAAGAGGTCAAGAATTAAAGAGATGGAGGAAAGAGAGGGATGGCTTAGAAAAGAGCGAATTGTGTCTCTACTGTGCTGTGTGTATGTTTTTGTGAGAATCAAAGACGAAATGTTTCAGTGTGTCATTGGCTGCAAATGGTGGACTACGACACAAGAAAGAGCAGCCTCAAGTCACTTCTGATCAGGCGCCTCTACTCTCTACATTCTTATACATCCTACACACTCTCTTTAATTCTTTTCTTTCATTTTCCTCCTTGTAACCTCATTTTCCTTAAATTCCCTACTCTCTCTTTTCTCTCCTCCACAGTTGGTGTCATTCTCATTTCGCACTCTTCTTTTTCTATCTTCTCATCACATGGATCTCTCCAACTTGTCGTCCCAGCTACCGTCGGGTCGTTCTCAGAAGGACGACGGGCTGGCACGAGAACTAGCATGCCAATTCAAGAATGCTGCCAATGCTGTAGCAGCTCTATACAACAATCACGACCAAGATGATGCGAAAACCGAGTTTTCGAATGCCGCCAGGGCTGTTACTGGCCTCTACAGAACTGCCACGAAGTCCCAGGCTGCTGCTGTGGACCAAGGATATACCGAATGCTTGGAAGATTTACTCACGGCCATCCAGAACGGAGAGGATATCGAAGATTGGGCATTGACGAGACGAGCACAAATACGAAAAGAACAAGACAATGACGATGAAAGAAACGCCGCCAGCGACAAATGCGATGTCCCACTGGATACAGAGGGTCCAGAAGGTCCGTATCTTGCAGACTTGGCTGCTCCTGATCTCGCAGGATACATACCCGATCATGTATTTACAGCTCCACTTCTGTTGGCAGCACCCCAGCATTTCCATCCTAGCATGCCGCCACTCTCCGTAGCGCACACCGTCAAGCAAAGAGCACAGATGAGACGAAAGCCACGGATGACCAAGGAGGACAGCTCTGACAGCGAGAGCGACTCCGGACGAAAGAGACGTAAGATGGAGAAGGGGATTCGAGCAGAGAAGGGGAATCGAGGAGAGAAGGAGAACTGAGGAGAGAGGGAGAATAAGAGAATAGAATAAGGAGAACTAAGAATAGGTGAGAGATAGGTGAGAGATCAGGGACTTAATGTTGAAAGACATCCATAATATTCGACTCACTTGACACCTAAAGACCTGTCAAATAATCGGCAGCTACAATGACGGCTGTTGATATGATTACTTCCTGGCAGCTCCTCCTGCTCCTCCCGTTACGTATTGCTATAGATGACTAATGACTAATACCCAAACAACCCGTCGGCATTGTCGTCGTACTCCCCGTCGTACTCGTAGTCGCTCTCGTCACTGGAGCCCGACTCGGACTCTGAGCTTGTATCTGTTTCCAATGCTTCGTCGTCCAAGCCGTCGAGCGAAAGGCACAATAAGGTGTCGCCCTTGGAGTTGGTTCCGGACGGCACCTCGTTGGTGCACTCAACGTAACAGTTGACGAGTTTGACTTTGTTACGTATGACGGCACCCTGGCCGATAATGCAGTTTTCCAACTGCACGTCGCTGTCGATGACCACTCCGTCCATCACCAAGCAGCCGGTCAACCGCACCCTGTCGCCCACTTTACAGTCCCGGCCGACTACTGTGCGCTTGACATTGGTCTTCTGGCCAAGCGTTGTTTCGTCCCCGATGAGTGAGTCGATTCCCACTGCTGCCCGGGACTGCTTGTCCACGCTGGCATGAGCTTGGCCATGGTTGCGGGCCCGTTCTTTCATGAAATGACGGTTGGCCTCCATCAACACCGACGGGTGGTTGCTGCGGAAGAACAATGCTTGGTGGGGAAGGATGTTGAAGCCCACGGTGTCGAGCGGCTTCAGATGCTTCCATGAGCGTCGGGCAAGATCACGCACAACTTTGGCCACGGCCCTGCTCTTGAAGTACAGGTCGCTGAACTTGGTTCTGTGGGTCTCCAAGACGGCTCTGATGGCACCGGCGTTTCCGAAGAAGATGCCCGAGTCTAGGAGCTTGGTGCTGATTCGTGAGTGCGGGTACCTCCAGCACATCTGGGTCCGGATCTGGAGAGACTTGTGGAAGTCGACGTCTTCGGCTGAGTATGCGTCCAAGAGTTGCGAGCTGCCGTTCTCGTCGAGGCTGCTGTCGGTGTAGAATGTGAAGTTTTTCGGAAAGATAACCGCCTTTTTGTCCTCGATGTCCAACTGGTTGCGGTACCCCACCGCCAACCCAATGTCTGTGTCTGCCTTGTTGCGGTATGCCTCGATGAGCACCTGGGGCGGGAGGTTCGTGACAAAGTCACAGGGCAACACCACAAACTCCTTGCTGTGGATCACGTTCTGCTGGAACAAGTGGTACAACACCTCGCCGGAACCGTCGCCAGAAATGTCCACCACGTCTATTTTGCAGCGCCATTTTTCGTCTGCCTCTTCCCGCGACCGGTACGCATCTACAGCGGCCGCCAATTCCTGTTTATCGTCGCCGTGGCACACTACAGTGACCGTTGGAAAAAACGCATTGCGGCACCAGTCGAGCACGTACTCCACCATCGGCCTATTAGCGACCGGCAAGAGTGCCTTGGGCACCCCCGTGGACCGCACTTTCGTAAACGGCCCTAAGCTGCGGCCCTTGCCACACAAAATCACCGCCTGGAACTCCATGTCTGTCCACTACCCATCGACTCAATCTCAAATCGTGGGTGTGCGGGCCGCGATCGCACCGGTGCACCCGCAGTGCGCGCACAAGCTCACCAAGTCTTGACTGCCGCCACTTAATGGCCGAGGAAGACCCGCTTTTGGCGGCATTGAACGAAGGTTCTGGTGAGAATGGAGGTGCTGCCGACTCTGCAGAGGCGCCCCAGGTGGACACAGAACGCCAGAGAGCACTCAGCAAGTTCAAAGACAAGCTTTTGGAGCACCGGCGGTGGGACGCTCGCCTCAAGGAGTTGCGTTTGAGCATCCGTGACCTCGACAAGGACTACGACAAGACAGAAAACGACATAAAGGCGCTCCAGCTGGTGGGCCAGATCATCGGGGAGGTGTTGAAGCAGATGGAGGACGACCGCTTCATCGTCAAGGCCTCGCTGGGCCCACGGTACATTGTTGGCTGCCGCAACACCATCAAGAAGGAGAGCCTCAAGAACGGCGTGCGGGTGGCATTGGACATGACCACGCTCACCATAATGCGGATCTTGCCCCGCGAAGTGGACCCGTTGGTGTACAATATGACCACGTTCGAGCCGGGCGAGATCTCGTTCAACACCATCGGTGGGTTGACGGAGCAGGTGCGTGAATTGCGGGAGGTGATCGAGCTTCCGCTCAAAAACCCGGAGCTTTTCACCCGGGTGGGCATCAAGCTGCCCAAGGGAGTGTTGCTTTACGGTCCGCCAGGAACCGGTAAGACGTTGCTCGCCAAGGCCGTGGCCGCCACCATCGGCGCCAACTTCATCTTCTCCCCCGCATCGGCCATCGTAGACAAGTACATCGGAGAGTCGGCACGATTAATCAGAGAGATGTTCGCTTACGCGAAGGAGCACGAGCCCTGCATCATTTTCATGGACGAGGTGGACGCCATTGGTGGCCGCCGGTTCAGCGAGGGCACGTCCGCAGACCGTGAGATCCAGCGGACGTTGATGGAGTTGCTCAACCAGATGGACGGTTTCGACACGTTGGGCCAGACCAAGGTCATCATGGCCACCAACCGGCCCGACACATTGGACCCCGCCTTGTTGCGTGCGGGTCGGTTGGACCGTAAGATCGAGATCGGGTTGCCCAACGAGGCCGGCCGTCTCGAGATCTTCAAGATCCACACATCCAAGGTGGCCAAGCAGGGCGAGTTCGACTTTGAGGCCGCGGTCAAGATGAGTGACGGCTTCAACGGTGCCGATATCCGTAACGTGGTGACAGAAGCTGGATTCTTTGCTATCCGGGATGAGCGGGACTACATCATACAGAACGATCTCTTGAAGGCGGTGCGTAAGGTGGCCGACGTCAAGAAGTTGGAGGGCAAGCTAGACTACGAGAAGTTGTAGAAAAGTATAGTACGACAGGGGAAAGAATATACAAATCGAAGAAACAATCGAAGAACATATCTATATTATCAACTCATAGATATACTCGTAGATAAACTCCATAGCACAAACTTATATTCTAAACTCCATAGCGTAAACTCATGGATACTAAGCGCTAATCCATTTATAGCACACTATTCTGCCCCTCTACATCTCACTTTCAACCTTCTATTTTCTATGTACATCATTCTTGGATCTTTGGCACCTTTTGCTGCGACAAAGCCTCCAAATGCTTCTTCATGGCCGGGTTGTCTATTGTTTCCATGTGGGCAGCAATGCGGCCACCAATGAACTCCTTGATCTCGTCGCTGAGAGGTGTGTATGTTTTTGGAGGTTCCGCTGCCTTCTTGGCAAGATATATCTTCTGTTCGTCCGAAAGAGGCATGGAAGGAGCATTCAACTTTCTAGCCTGGACCTCGGAAAGCACTCTCTTCTTGTGACGGGAGTATGGTGTTCTCAATTGTGAAAGGGCATCGGCTGGCACTGGAGATATAGCAAGAGATTGCAATTCGTAGGTTTTTTCAAGCACGGTTTGCTCTTTTGTGGAAAGGTAGTCGTCCCGCGGTTCTTGTGGAGGGTTGGGCCATGGAATTTCTATCGATTTGTGGTGTTTGACAAACCGGCGTGGAAGCCATTGCTTGTACCGGTCATCATAGTACTTTTCACCATATACGATTTTGTCAGCCACCACGTAGTACACATTGCCGTTTTCATCCTTGTCCTTGGCTGCAACTTTGATGGACGTACGAGGAACATACTCTGGGTAATCCATAAGATGGCTGTTCTGATGTTCAACCCAGTTCTGCTGGGGGAGGAGTTTTTTCGAAGTAACATCTGCTAGAAGAACCGAATCGAGTTCTGGCGAGTACTGGAAGATCTTGGAGATGGTGCCCTTCTTCTCGCCCTCTGTAATGTATGCCAAGTCTCCGCTAGCCAACCCTATCTGGGAAAGCTCTGTGCGACGAAGGTTCTTAGCGATGGGCCACTGCTTCGTTTCGAAGGTAGGAAGGGTATACTGGTTAGTCTTTGCAAGATACACATCGCGCAACACCTTGGGGTACTTGTTTATGTCCCGCTGGAACCGTTTTTTGGCGGTGTTCCACGACATGGAGTGGTGATAGTTGAGATGAAAAATTCGACACTACTAACACAAGCGGTGCACTGGGTGTGCTGCTACTACAATCTTGTCTAATACTAGTTATGGTACATTTTGCTACTCGGTACATATGTTGATGAACTCTTGCTCGTTGACTGTGTTAGTGTGTTTGGTGGTTATGCCGGGGTATACTTACTTTCTCCATCTTCGTCGAGATCAAACTCATCGATCATGGCTCGAAGTTCATCGTCGCTGAGATTCTCTCCCAATTCTTTGGCGACCCTTCGCAAGTTGCGGAGACTTATCTTGCCTGTGTTATCGTCGTCGAAGAGCTTGAAGGCTCGACGTATTTCATCAAGAGGGTCTCGCTTGACGATTTTTTCGCCCACTGCGTTAGTATAATGACAAGATGGAAAGATGAAAAAAGAAGACAAGAAGGGATAAGATACGGTAGCAGGGTATTTGGGCGGTTTGTGGGACATAGTAGTAACTTTTGGATCACGTCATGACTCTTCTCTGTATTCAAATTTTCTTGTTTTGTTTTTTCTTCTCTTCTCACTTTACTCTCTCTACTTACCCGCTTGGAAAAAGTTCTCGTATGTGATCAAATTGCGGTCGTCTGTGTCGTATTCGTGGATGATATCCAAGACCTCTCGCTTCGAAAGATCAAAGCCAAGCGCTCGGAAAGCTACTTTGAGTTCGTGGTAGTCCAAACATCCGTCATTGTTCATGTCAAAAAGCGAAAACGCTTCTCTGATTTCCTGCTTCTGCTCATTGAGAAGCTCCTGCTTCAAATTGCTAGCACTACGCTTTTGAGGAGTACTCATTTGTGCTGCTATGCCGGAATATGTGAGTTGGTTTAGACTGTCTGTTTATCGATTCTCACCAAATTTCGTGCATTATACAGGATCCTTTGATCTATTCTTTTCCTTTGCATGCTTGTAGGTCAGTATGTGGCATTGCTGGTGGGCTCAGGTATAGTCAGGTTTCATGGACGCACTGGGTTTGCCCCAGGAGTATGGGTAGGAGTCGAATTGGAAGAGCCAGTTGGAAAAAATGACGGTTCTGTTGACGGAAAACGATATTTTGATTGTGTTTTTGGACATGGCATCTTTGTACGTGAATCGAAAGCACGTGTGGCTGATGTAGTAGGTGGGAGTAAGCAGACTGTAACAGCTGATAGCCAAGATTTGCATCAATTGCAGGCATTGGTAGACGATTATCGGCAGAGGGTTACCGCTGCTAATGAACGAGTTGCAGCCGCTGAAACGAGTTTGACAACGGTTGAGGATAAGCTAGAGATGCTAGTCGTTGACAGAGAGGTTTTGGAAACAGAAAATACAAGTTTGAGACAAGAACTCGAACTGCTCCACAAGAAGTACGTAGATCTCAAGGCAGAGCTTGATGCCCTAGTGGAAGAATCTGAGATCAACAGGGAATTGGAGCAGCTAGTGTCTTCAAATGTGGATGTTTCTGTACTTACACAGGATGAAATCAAGCAAGTGATGATTAGGTCAAAAGACCTCGAGCAGAAGTACTCCACTTGTTGTGACAGAATTGATACTTTGCTGGATGAGATTGCCTCTCTAACTGCTAAACTCAAGCTTTCCGAATCTCAATTGGCATCTTTTTCTACCATAGAGCTGGAACTCGCAAGGTCTAAAGAGATAGTCACTGAACTCCAGGACCAATTGGATACCCAGCATGATGTAGACCAACTTGTTTCTCGCTTAACTCAGGAGAACGAAGATTTGACTACGAAATTACACGAGTTGGAAAGCACGGTGGCAGAACTCACGGAGTTGCAGCAGTTAGACGGTGCTCTTGCCGACAACCATTCAGCCATTGAGCTCGATCTTAAGAACTCTCTCAGTACTTTACAGGTCGAGAATGAGGAAAGAAAAGCACGAATAGAATTGTTGGAGGCTTCAAATGAGCGGCTTCGTTTGAAGGTAAATGAACTCATAAATGAAGTCTCCGGCAAACAAGAGTCTGTTCCATTCTTTCGGACTTCTATCACATCCACTCGTCTAGCCGAGCTGCCAGACGCTGCGATACACGATAGCATATACACAGCTAACGAAATCAGCTCACTTACAGCCGTCATTCTTGAACAATCAGATACTGTTTCGATCGATGAACATGTGCGTTCTCGGTACACGTCCTTAAAAAACATCATGGCCCTACTTGTGACATCATTAGAGTGGTCAACAGTCGAAGGCACTTCTGAATTATTGGAATCTTTGACAAAAATCTACGAAACCGTGCAAAGGGTCATAGAATTACTGGATTATCATATTCAGAGCAGCAACTTTTTGCTCGATTTTCTTGAAGGCTTCTTGAATAATAACTTTGTCTATGACAAGTTTTACATGAAGTTTACCATTGACTACTTCTCGTTACATTTGCGTACATTGAAGGGCCATTTTGAAAACGAAACTACATTGCACATAGATGCCACTTTGCAGCAATTAGAGACGTACCTCGAAAAGCTAAAGCAGTGGGGAAAGGAAGAGGATGCTCTATTCAAACCTCTCGACTTTGCGTGGTACAGAAAAGTGGACGAATTGCTTTCTGTCGAAAATCCGAACAGTACTGAATTTGTCACTCAAGTCCTCGCCCAGCTCGAAGCATTTCTCGGTCAGACCGAACAAAAGATCGATATAAATGACATTCGGAAGACCCCGTCTACAAACACAAAGGAGCAGCCTTCTCTGCCGGCAGATAACTCTCGAATCCACAAAATACGAGACCTCGAAGTCAACATTGAGGTTCTTCGAGATGCATTGCTGAAGGCTAATGTCAACCACCAGAAGTCGTTCTCGGCGGTACATCTGGAATTGGTAAGCATTAAGGAGCAACACACAGACTTGACGAAACGCTTTGAAGGTTTGCAGGTTGTAAAAGCAGATATGGAGAAGGAGCTTTTTGCATTCCACCGATTTGAAGCGTCGTTAGCTCGGTTTCATAAAGATTCCGAAGCTGAGCTGGACTTGAAGAAGGCATCATTAAGAGCACTAGCCTACAAGAACGAAGCGGACTTCTTACGTCGAGTCTTCATAAAAGAACAAGAAAGTGTTTCGAATGTTGACTGGAAACCAATCACTACAAGTATAACTGGCCACTTAAACCCGCTAGGAAAGTGTGGACATTACCTCCAGAGAATAGTCTCAAGCAGTAAACCTGTCCGTATTGATCTATCCACCGAATGGAAGCCACAGAGAAAAACGCTGGTCTACCAGGTTGCAGTGCAAAAGGAGCGCTTTTCAAGATACGAAGCGATGAGAGAAGCTACGTTTGCCAATCGTGAGTCGTTAAATTAATGCTTGCGTGACCCAGCTGGTCTTCTGGGCCACTTTGTTGCCAAGTCTATGTGTTCTGCTGGATAGAGCCATTCCAAGACGGCCAAAATGAATATATCAACAATGACACATAGGACAAAGAGCTTTCCAGCAATTACTCCGCAACAGTAGTACTTCGAGAGCCGGTCGAGAAGCGGCTCGTTGGTCTTGCTCAATGAATTGTAGACGTTTTCTGTTCGCAAGGCAATGTTCTGCCAACTGTACATTCGTGCAACTTCTTCATGGAACTTCGAGGTGTCTATTTTTCCAGACAGCACAAGATCAACTGCCTCCAAAGTGAATTGCACTAGTGAATTTTCTTCGGGCTGTGCAAAAGACATCATGTGGTTCGGAAGGACCTCTGGGATACCTCCAACTTTGGTGGTGACAACATACAATCCGCAAGATGCTGCTTCGACAATGACGGTTCCAAATGCCTCCGTGAGTGTTGGGTGAAGAAATATCTGGCCCTGGACCATGATATCACGGACTTCTTCATGCTTTACACCGCCGACCAATGTTACTCGATCTTGCAAGACATACTTTTCTCGCATCTGTTCTATCTCAAGGTACCGTGGGCCATCACCGGCAATCAAGAAACGCACCTTTGGCCGAGCGGCACATATGGCGGGTATTATAGCTGCTAAGAGATCTGCACCTTTGTTTGGGAATAATCGTGATATGACGACAATTGTGATTTCGTCAGGCTGTTCTAATTGAGATGAAGGGCTGAAGTCTCCAGAGACAACTGCGTTCGGAATCACAGAGACGTTCAAGGGGTCCAAAGACCCTCGGAGAACAGTGTTTTCTTTGCAAGTATGCGAAACACAGATAACATGATTTACGTCGCTCAAAGTGAACTTAAGTAGCTTATTTCCCACAATGGACGTAAAGTTGGCAAATCCAAAGAGTGAGTGGTCGGTGAATACTGTTCGTAATCCCATAGTTCGTCCATGAATTATAGCTTCGTGACACAATGTTGAGTAGGTTCCATGGCCATGAACTATGTCGATTTGCTCTCTTATGAAAATATTACGGAGAATTGGGAACGCCAGGAACACTGTGGGGAAAGCGCTGCTTCTGTAGACCACGTAGAACGGCACATAGTACACTTTGAGCCCGTTTGTGAGCGTACGTACTCCATTTCTATCACCGTATTGGTGAGTAATTATGATAACAGAATGTCCCTTGTCGATCAATTTTTGTGACAAGTGGTACATGTGAAACTCCACACCCCCAGGCTGAGGATAAAAGAAGTCCGACACCATGGCAATGTTGTAGCCCATGGTGAGACGAGAGGAGATGAGATGAGAGTGCGAACAGATAGGTGAGTAGAGTAGATAAAGTTTATAATGTAAGTGTTTATTTAAGTACCAGATACAATGACTAGTAATACCTTGAGTCCTCTTACAACCCTAGTTTTACATTTCCCGGTCTTGTCCCGGTTTTCCCTTTACTTGTCCTTGTCTTTTACGCCTGGAATGCTTCCCGCGGTAACGATGCTGCCGAGTTCTTGAAGTTGATGGTGCATTGCTGGTAGTCCCAGTTGCTTTGTTCACAGAGCATCACTCCGTACTGCAAGTTCAACTTGGTTTCCAAAAGCACCTTGACAAGAAGTTCCTGCTGAACCAAGTTGAGATTGTTCTTGATTTCCGGCGGCAAGTCAGCCACTGTAGCACCTCCTGGAGGAGCTGGCGTAGACGTAGGTGTGTGAGTTGGTGTAGCTGGTGGTGGTGTTGCTGGTGTGGCTGTCCAAGCACTGGAGCCTCCGGAAGGACGAATAAGGAGCAAGTCGCTGGCAACAATCATGGAGCCGTTGGGTCCAGGAATGACAATGAAGGTTCTGTCAAAGCTCTTGGCGCTTAAGGGGATCTTTTTGCTCTTCTGGTAGTGGAAGCGGTTCTTGGGCCCCGATGAGTTGGCGGCCTCAGGGTTTTCTGGAGCAGCAGTTTCTTCAAAGGTGCCGTGCAAGGTCATCATGATGCCGTTGACTTGCGGAAACCGGAAGCTTTCCATGCTGTAGAGATGTGGTTTGGCTATGAGCTCGTGGCGGGTGCGTGGTAGCTGTGCAAAGAACTTGGCAATGTTGGCTGGGCCCACGGCCACTCTGTTCTGGCGCACTTTGGCGGACGAGACCCGGGCCAAGTTCCGTGAGTTAGGGAGATAGTAGCCGAAGTCGGTGCTCTGTGTGCTGTCGGCCACATGGGGGTGAGCCAGGTCCACTTGCATGGAGAACTGGGACTCGTTTTGGTACAAGATGAGCAAGTCGTTTCTGTTGGTGTCCCACAAGTTGTAGAAGTTGGTGATGAAGCTAGTGGACATACTCTGGATTTCGTCGTCCAGGAAGAACATAGGCTGCGGTGTCTCGAACGGGAACGTAAGGTTGGCCACGAGGGCCTGCTCGTTTCTTATTATCTCACCGTTGAGCACAATGAGCCGGGGAAACAACCGCATTAACTCGGCATTGATCGAGGCCCTATCGGCCGGATTTGTGTGGTTGTCGATCATGGGGTTCTGGGTCAAGATGATCTCGCGGAGGAAACTCAACTTGTGCTTCCAGGGATCGAAAACCTTGAGCGACTTGAAGTTGTTGTTCTGCAAGCTCAAGTTGCGGAGCCGGGGAAAGGTTGGTGCCATCGACGAAATGGCCGACAAGTCGCTCAAGTTGTTGCCAGAGAGGTCGATGGTGTCCACTTCCAACTTGAGATCGTTGGCCACCTTCATCAACGCCGGAAAGAACTTGGAGCCGGTGTTGGCCGAGCCGAAAAAGCCCTTCGACACCAAGTTGTGGTCTTGCAGGACTTGCGTGAGGTTCAACATCTTCATGTTGGGGTCGTAGCGGGTCCGTATGAACGCGGTGATGGCTTCAATGGCGGTGTTTGTTCCGCCTTGTCCGGCCAAGTCTTTGGAGATGCGCAACAGCTGCCCAGCAAACTTGACGCCCGACCAATTGGCCAACTCATCTGCATCCTTGGCGGACTTGACGTACCCGTGCATGACTCCTGCTGCGTCGCTGGACGCATTGAGCACCGAAATACGGCACTTTCTCGAGATGAACTTGACACATTCTTCGACAGAAGCACCGTTCCAGCCTGTTATCAGGACCGGAACCGAGTTTGCTGCTGCGTGTTGGTCCACATGGGACTGCTGGTTGCCGGAGGTGTTCCTAAAACCTCCTCTACCACGCCCACGGTAGCTCATTGGTGACGGAGTAGTGATGGAGAAGTGCTGGAGATGAGTTGAGATTGCGGTGTGCGGGTGGAGGAAGAGGAAGAGAGGAAGGGAATAAGAAAAGAAGAAGCGGAGGAAAGGAGGAGAAGAAAGAGAAGAAAGGAACAGGAACAGGAACAGCAGATAGCACTCAAAACTCTCACATCCTCACACTCATCATTAAGGTTTTGCTGCACCATCCTCTACACCATCTTACAACATCTTCACTATACGTCCGTTTATTCATTCTCCAATGTGCCCACTACCTTGTACTTACTCTCAAAGTGGTCTTCCCAGTTGTCCAACGACTCCTTCTCCTCCTTGGACAAGTCCTTTAACAGGTCAATTGGCTCGCTGAGTGGTGTCAAACAGGACTCTTCAAACGAGTTGAGTGCCAATCCACGGCTAGCATCTCTGCCTGCAAAATTGGCATATGGACCACCGGGACCATAAAATGTGGCGCCTTGTGTCACATCAAACACTCTACCCTTCACAGCAATGAAAATACGGGGACTGTCGGAACCGTTGTACTTTGCTAGAGAGTGTGGGGTAAATTTTCCAGCAAGAATGGTTTCATCCTTTTCTTCTTCCTGCAATGGGTTCGAGCTGCGGAACTCACTGATGACAGAGCGGGCTACCAAGAACACTAGAACGACAATTAGGATCGTGGCAATCATGAGAAAGTAGTTATCACAGGCTGCGCGATCAGCGTATGAGGTGCGTGTGATTGGTAACCACGACCGAAATGAAAAATGGGAATTGAGTGTGCAGTGACCTACAGGACGCTATCTAGGTGGCTTACAAATGCTCTTGGGCTCTCCTGGTCTCTTTTTCTTCTATTTTTGGCTCTTTGTGCCTACTTCACCATCTGCCCTTACATAAGCCGTACTCTGTCAAATTTCAATTCTCTTTACCTTCATGGGCCGCAGCATCGTTTCGTTGGACGACCTTACTCCCAACAATGTGGGGATGTTTCAAAAGATAAACCAGACATGTCTCCCGGTCACGTTTCCGCAGCTGTGGTATAAAGAAAGCTTGGAACCTTCGTATATAGTGCAATTGGGCTTCTACACTGAGCTTCCAGTGGCCGCTGTCAAGGCCAAACCGTTCAATTTGCAGCAGACTTCTCAGTCCCATAGCCAACAGCAGCAATTGGCACCTACCACGGTCCCCAATTCTGTGTACGTAGAGTCTTTAGCTGTTTTACCCGCATACCAAAACTTGGGCATCGGCTCCAAGCTTCTCGAATATGTGTTGGAGGAGACCAAGAAGAGATACATCCACGAGGTATTCTTGCATGTGCATGCTGCCGACACTCACGCCATCGAATGGTACAAGAAAAAGGGTTTTGAGCAGATTGATGTGGTGAAAAACTACTACCAACAACAGGAGCTCGACCACCCGGACGCCGTGGTGCTCAAAATCAAGGTCTAGCGTAAGGCTGTATGTATATAAATTAATCTATATCCTAACTTTCATCCTCGGTGTCGGTGTTGATATCGGTGAACACCTCCTCGTCGCTGTCTTCCTCCACCGGCTCGGTTCTCTTGACCGGTCCTCCACGCAAAGCCGCCAAAGCTCCGGCAAGCGAGTCCTCTTCTGGGTCGGAAATGTCACTCTCGTCGTCCGAGTCATAGCTGGTGTCTTCCTTCTTGGTAGGCATCTTGACGGGGTTGGGCTTCACCTCCAAAGTGAGAGGTATATCGACATCGGAACCGAAGTAGACGTTGTTCTTCATCACCAATCGATAGTGATACGTACCTGGCGCAGGAGGTGTAGGCTGTGCAAGAGGAATCTTGTAGGTGCTGATCTTGATCTCGCCTTCTTTGCCGGCAATCCATTGTTCCTGGCTGAGCTTGAGATTCTGCAAGTCGATGTGTTCAAGCTTGCACACCTGGCTTCCTTCCACCACACGGTTGTCCTTCTGGCCGATGATGAATGCATACCAGCTGTTCTCTATGGGTTCGGGAAAGTATGGCGCATAGGCGTTGGGCAAGGCCTTTTCGGATTCGTTGGTCTTGAGTGGATCACGCAACATATCCATGGTCTCTTCCTCCTTGAGTCTCTCTTCCGCAATCTCAGGGCACGATTTCAACCGTGGTGACTTGACAAGGAATTTTACCACCAAGTGGGCCTTGGCAGAAGGGGTGACGTGATCCTCACCAGGCACCTTGAATGAGGCATCAAGAATCCGAAGCGATGGAATGTGAGCTGCGATATCAAGTGCCGTCTTGAGTTCCTGGCCCTTCAATCCCAAAGCCTTGCCGGCTTCGTCTTCCTTGAGGGCGAAAAGCTTGCCGAGTTTTTTGTAGGGCTGCTTTTCGATGACCTCTTCGTCGACATAAGGCAATTGGAGGAGTTCTTGGTACTTTCCGCTGGGCTTAACAGCCAGAGCAATGGCTTTGAGCAAGTCGATTGCGGTGGCCACAACGTCAAACTGGCGGAAAACCGTGGCGATCTCGATCAAGCCGTTGATGAGCTCGGGGAGCTGTGCAACCACCAAGAGCCTCTGGGCATCCGAGTCCGAGAACTGTCTCTTGAAGTGACCATCGAGCAACGCCTTGATTTCCTCGGGCGTCTTGTCGCCCACAATATCCTTGACTTCCTGGGCCCGGGCCAACCAGTCGAGAAGCATGTCCGGCGTAGCAGCATGGGCAGGGTTACGGTCGGCCAACTTGCGGGTGAAAACACCAGCCGTTTCCACATGGAGACCTCTACGGGTGTGTGCTTTGACATTGGACCACCAGCGTCCCACCACGATGGGAAGCAAGAGCCCCACCAACGCAAAATACACCACAACCATGATGGGCGAGTACTTACCCTCCACCAAAAACTTGGGAAGAGCAATACCATGCTTGACGTCCTGGGGACCGTCTGGGTGGCCGTACTTTAAAAAGTTGTTTCTGGTGACCTCGTCCGTCAACGACTTGTACGCCAAGTTGATTTTGATGAAAGCTGCCTCCATTTCTTGCTTGACTGTTTCGGTCATATCCAGGGGAAGCTTGTCCGGGTGGAACTTCAACGAGAGCTTTCTGTACCTACTCTTGATCTCCCGCTCTGAAGCGTTCATGGCCACATCCAAAATGGCATAGGGGTCGAATGTGCCTTGGAGGTCGGCCTCTTTGGTGTAATTCAATCCAATGTATGCGACCAAAGCCCAGCCTAAAACTACAAAAAGCAATGTTTTGTTGAAGATACGGGCCGAAGTACGCTGTCTTTTGAACTCACGGATCGTGGCGTCTTGTTTCAACCCCAAACTGCCACTATCGTGGTCGATGGCTCCAGGCACATTGAGCGATTTGCGGTCTTTGGATACAATTCGATATATCCATCTGAACGTGAGCGGCACAAGCACAAACGAGAGCACGGCCATTACGAAAAAAGGCCATGTTTCGCCCTCTTCGTCATAGACATACTCGGAAGCCATTTTCGACGTGTTAATATTTCGTGCGACGATGGAAAATGTAGGTGCATCCTGCAGGTGCAGAAGGATAACGGTGGAGATGTGGTGCTGAACATGGATCGAGAGTGTCAAGTTTCGTTGGATTCTGTGAATTAATGTGGATCTCTGTTGATTTCTATTAATCTCTACGACTCATTCTTCTTGACAAAATTGTTATAAGTGACAATTGTACCTGTACAGTTCACTGCTGGAGCTTTACACACAATCTATAGTAGTATACCTGTAAACGTCTGAAATTCCATGCTCAATACATTCCGTCTACCTTTCCAGCACTTATCGAAACAGATCCACACTCACAACTCCGACTCACAGCTCTGACCCTCACCTCACTAAAATACCACTTCCACTGAATCTGTGGCATACTACCTCTGTCACATACTCCTTCTCTCACTGCCTCTGTCACTACCTCTCTCTACATCTTCTAATCTGCTCGTATTCGCTAACTATGCGGCTAGTGGTGGAACAACCGGATCTGGTTCTCCACGTACACCATGTTGTATTCGTTCGCAGCTCCAAACACTGCCTTGTCCATCACCGAACCAGAAGGTGCTGCAACATACCTCACACCTGAACGAGATGCCCTGTGCACATTGTCTGGGAACGGGAAGAATGCGTCCGATGACAATGCCACCTCCGAAGCCTTGTCGAGCCACTCTTTGCGCTCCTTGGCCGTCAAAGGCTCGGGTATCTTGGCGAACTTGGACTCGTACTCAGACTTCTCTGGTTCCTCGGTGGGGATCTGGTTGGTCACGTACAAGTCGATGGCATTGGCCTTGTCAGGACGCTTGGTACCCTTGGCCCATTCAAAGCCAAGAACCCGTGGGTGTTGTCTTAACCACCAGGCATCAGCCTTGTCTCCGGCCAATCTGGTACAGTGGATACGGGACTGTTGGCCGGCGCCCAAGCCAATTACCATACCGTTCTTGGCGTAGCACACCGAGTTCGACTGGGTGTACTTGAGAGCGATGGTGGCCACGGTCAAGTCGATCACACCTTGCTCGGTGAGACCCTTGTTCTTAGACACCACTTCTTTGAACGAGGACGCCTTGATGATGGCGTCGTTTCTCTTCTGTTGGAGCGTGATGCCGTACACCTGGCGGGACTCCAAGTTGTCGGGGTTGAAGTTGGGGTCGATTTGCAAAATGCAGTACTTTCCGCCCTTCTTCTTCTTCAAGATGTCCAATGCTTCCTGCGAGTATCCTGGAGCAATGACTCCGTCCGACACCTCCTTGGAGATGATCTGGGCCGTGGGGAGATCCACGATGTTGGAAAGAGCAATCCAATCTCCGAAGGAAGACATTCTGTCAGCACCACGAGCACGGGCATAAGCGTTGGCCAATGGAGAGAGGTTCTCGATGTCCTCGACAAAGTAGATCTTCTTTTCGACGTCCGAGAGAGGAATTCCGACGGCGGCACCGGCGGGCGAAACGTGCTTGAACGAAGCAGCAGCGGGAAGGTTGAGCGAAGCACTCAATTCCTTGACCAACGGCCACGAGTTCAAGGCGTCAAGGAGATTTATGTAGCCGGGCGAACCGCACAACACCTTAAACGGAAGATCGCCCTGCGACACAAACGCCTGGGCGGGCTTCTGGTGGGGGTTGGCACCGTATCTCAACGGTAATTGCGCCTTGTTTTCAGCGTACTGCTTGCGGAAAAAGTCCGAGATGGCCACGTCGTAGTCGGCAGTGTGCTCGAACGCCTTCAAAGCGTATCTGTTGCGGGTCTCGGCAGAGATTTGTCCGGTCTTCAACTCCTCCAAGAACCCAGCGTAGTCGTGAGGGTCGGACAAAATGGTGACTCTGGCATGATTCTTGGCAGCAGCTCTCAAGAGTGTCACACCACCGATATCAATTTCCTCCACAGCCTCGTCAATGGTCACAGCGACCTTGGAAACAGTCTCCTTGAAGGGGTACAAGTTGCAGACCACGAAGTCCACCTTCTCAATTCCCAGATCAGCCAAGTCTTTTTCGTCGCTTTCCAAGTTTCTAGCTAAGATACCGCCGTGCACAGCAGGATGGAGGGTCTTGACTCTTCCTCCAAGCATCTCTGGAGCTCTGGTGATCGTGGAAACGTCCTCGACGGGGAAACCAGCATCACGAACCATTCTTGCGGTTCCTCCAGAAGCTAAGATCCGGACATTTTGGGCAGCCAAGCCTTTGGCAAGGTCCAACAAACCAGTCTTGTCGTATACAGACAAGATAGCTGTCTTAGTGTGCTTTGACATGTTAGCAAAAGTGATGTCGAGGATTTAATATTCGCGAATTAGCCCGAGTCACTGGTGTGTGGAGGGAGATAGTGATGGAGAGATTGGGGTAGTTACAGAAACATTAGAGATGTAAAGTAGAAAAAGCAAATGGGTGAATGTGAATGGTGAGTGTGACTCTATGACAATGGTCAATGCTCAATATATCATTTTGCAACGAATATTCTTCTCTATCTAAATCGAGCGATGAGATCGGATTAGCGGAGACGGGCCAAGGTTATTTCCTACTCTCCTTTCCTTTCTCCTCCAATTCTCTTTTTCTCTTTTTCTACTTACTCTTCTCTCTTCTCTCTTCTCTACACGCTGTGTGAATTCATGCATTGCTAACTACCCATATCGAGTTCCACCAAGCCAGCACCGCCTTGCAAAGTGCATCAACACCTCGCTTACTTTCTGTATCTCCACAAAGAAAGAGTGTTGTGCTTCTTCCAGGTGTGACGACGACCGGCCTTGGTCTTGTTGTAACGATGGCCCTTGTTGATACCTCTGGATTTCTTTCCAGCAGAAGTCAAACCTCTGGACTCTCTGTGCTTGTGCACTGGGTTGGCGATCCAGTTGTATCTGGCGTCTCTTCTGATGGCCTTGTGGGATGGGTCCACCAAGATCACCTCGAAGTACTTGTAGGTGGAGTCCTGGTTGATCCAGTAAGAGTTCAACACTCTCAAGTTGGCAGCACGACGACCGACTCTCTCTTCGGCGGTAGTTCTCAACGAGCGTTGGTACTTCAATTGACTGACACCCTGGTTGGTTGGCTTACCGTAGGTGGCACCCTTAGGAACAGGTCTCTTTCTGTTTCCTCTTCTGACTCTAACACGGAAAATAACGAATCCTTGCTTGGCCTTGTATCCCAATCTTCTGGCCTTGTCGGGTCTGGAAGGTCTAGAAGCTCTGTGGATGACGTTCTTCTGTCTCAACTCCCAGCATCTGACACGGTAGAGGAAACGCATCACATCCGATTGCTTCTTTCTTTGAAGCTCTTCCAAGTATTTGTAGGCACCCATAGTAACTTTGGTTGATGAAGTGAAAAATGTGAAAAATTTTGTTGGTGTGCGCGCAGGACGCAGCATGCAGGCTGTCTTACCCGGCCGTGACTGTGATTTATGTCACGTGACTTGTCCCTCGACCTCCGTCCGCTGAAAAAGTGGTCCTGTATTCCCCTCCGTAGTTTGCAACCATAGTAGGGGTGGTTTCTTGGGCCCTACAGGCTGTCTCTTTGTTTTTCGGGTGTTGTCTATTTTTAGCACCTGCTGTTATTATGCGCGATTGCACATTATTGCGCTCGGCTAATCGAAGTGAGCGAAGTATGCATAGACGACAAAAATGACTAAGGCGACTAAACAAGAGATGAAGATCCATCTCATCCTGCGCATAGGCCTCGGCAAGCGGCTAAGGCATAGCTATCGAAATGGTGCCTGACGAGCACGTGAAGGATAACTGTCAAGGCAGAATAGCATAAAATGTAAGGCTAGCAGTAACTACTATTCTGGAACTTCGTCTAATCGTATTTACCATAATTTCTATACCGCATACACCTCCCTAATTCTGTCTAACCCTCAGGAGCCCTCTATTCTTAGCATTGCATCATATGCTCACATCGGCTGGCCATCGACACTCCGTCCTCTTCTAGAACAAATATTTTTTAATCCGAGCGCAAAATTCATATTCCATTCCTGACCTCCCCCTATCCTTTTTCTGTCATGACATGCTAGACTAGAATTTACTTTCTTGTGTAAACTCTCACATGGTGTAGTTGTGTGTTGCTGTTGTGTATGTTTGAGTTCTGCATCCTTGTATCCGAAACATTGTGTTTTGCATAGTCTGTAACACTTTTCTTTGCAGGGTCCTGGTTCCGCTGCATTTGCACAATGCATCCGGATTTCTGATGCTGCCAGAACCAGCAGTAATGCCGTGGCTGGCTGCATTCTCGCTTATCCAAATACGAACAGGCGGACTTCACACAACTCCGGTCCACGCCGTTCCATTGTTGCGTAAGTGAGGGTGCATACGCAGTGATATTTGCAACAAGCAGCGAATGCTGCAGAAGGTTTACTAGTTTCAAGTTTACATCGTGGAGTTCGTATGTGGTCAATGCTTGACTTGGCTATGTACATCTCATGCCGACTGGCCGACATCGCCCGATTCTTTCCCGCATTCTTTCTCGGCTACTTTCCCATACTTGATATTTCCGTCCTTTCCTACATTTCTTTTGCCCTATTTCTTTTCTTGCCTTTCTTTTCTGTCCTCCGGCTTGCAGCATCGAAGCGGAGAACCCCAACAATTCGGTCTTATGAGGTTACCTCAGCAATGGCGCATCTCAGTTTCGCAGCCATGCACGATGCCGACACCCAATCCCTGCACATAGTTGGCAGCTGGAGCTATCGCCTAGATACGATGCCACAATAGACTGCGAATGCAGCCACATGGTCTGTGGGCCGAGGCTGGGCGGTCGGTGCATGTTTCGGCTCATGCCTAGAATGTTCCTTTTCCTGCATCGTTTAACACAAGTTCGATACAATTACTAGTTGTGGCTGCATGATTTTCTTTGCCCGCCGCACAGGTAGGTTTTTCTCGTTAGCCTAGCCTATTCCGTACATACGAGCGACATTATATTATGCACATGGGTGATGCATAATTACATGCACAAGGGGGAATGTAAGTGGGTTTGAAACTGGTAGTTTCCGATTCATGCATGGTTGATGTTCGTATGTCTGACCCATTGATCCCCGATTCCGTAGATCGCGTCAAGATCGTACATGGTTGGCCCTTCAACCTTCGTGTATGCGATGACGATGAGCTTCTATTGTGATGAGTATTGTTGTTACAAACCGATTAGCGATCGCTCGCCATGTCCCCAGTCATGTGCTAGACTGGGTGGAAGGATATTTTTCATGAATTTACATTAAACTATCGTCAGACTGGATGAAAATCACCTCTCGCCTACGCTTACTCTGTTTCAGGGGCCGTTGAGATGATGAGGTGAATTAGATCTGCTAACCCTGCAGGTGTTGTGTAGAACTCGTTGCTGTTCGGGAAGCTACCTACATGATAGTGCGGAAAGAGTTGCACATCTCCTCAGGACAAATGGGGCTGCTCCGCCGCAGGGCTGACGTCAAAACGGGGCCCAGTGTGTTTACTAATATTACGGTGGTGCCAATGCCAACACCATCACTTGCTAATCGATGTTCTTGTCTTTAGTAATACAATTTTATTCCATTTATTGTCTACTTCTTATCCTACTCTTATTCGTCTTCATGTAGTCGATATGCATTTCCCATGCATCGTACCCCACTCGGTGGAACACCCTCTATTCCGATGCTGTGGGTTCCGTGCGGGCTGCAGAATTCAACTGCACCTCGTCAAGTAATTGCCTCGATGCAGTGCAGATTTTATTGTCGTCATCGCTTACATGTGCATATGCATGCGGCGGAAGCAATTGGGCCCCTGGAAGAACGAGGTTCAAGCTGGAAAAACTTTGGATAAGCCCCCATAGTTGCTATGGTCCACATTCACATTCATCGGTTCCCGGAGGTGGAATTTCAGAATTGCATTGCCGGTTGTTTTTCGTCTGGCTCTTTTTCTTTTTCTTGGCCCCTCTCGCATGCATGGACCCCAAGTAGAGGGCTGCATGTTCATTTCAAGGAACCGAGCCACGGACGACGCAACGCAAGTTCGCCCTAAATTCTAGGATATCGTTGCTTGCAGAATAGCCATTTGAAACTTAAATATCGGACGCAAGTGCCCTCCGGTTATTTTAATTATAAATACTTTGACTTTGCAGCGGCCACGGTAACGAATTTTTCTTCCCTCGATGGAACTACTTAATTATACCGAAGCTGGTGTGCCCAATTACCCCAACTCTGACACCTCAGACCTCTTCCACCAACTATACCAACTCCCGACCGACCAACCTCCACAACAACCCATCCAGCAGCAGCTGCTGATGCCTCCCTCGTTTGTTCCGCAGCAGGTCAGACAACCCATCGGTCAATTCCATCGTCCTGATGACCAGCCTGAGCTCGCGGTAGACCCAACGTTTTCACCCACCCAGACCCAGTCGTTTTTGTCGAGCCCACAATATTCCTACTCGTCTCGCCCCGACCAGATGTCCCCGCATGTGCAAAGACAAATGGGCCTGGCGGAAATGGCGGCGGCGCCAATGCCGGAACAACCGCAGGTGGATCCCCAGCAATATCCCGACATGACCACGATGATCAACGCCAACTCTAATATGATATTGCCCATGGTGGAAACTACATTCGTGGACTACAGCCTCTGTTCTGTGTGTGGGAAAAAAATCACCCGAGATATGAGCAGACATATGCGTACCCATCGGCTGGACTCCCGTTTTGCATGCAAGTTCCCAAAGAGTCAATGCAACCACCGACTGGGTCGGTTCAATCGACGCTACGACTTTAAGAAACACTTGTTGAACCGACATTTCGAATTCGACGACCCGGAAATCAAGAAACATCATACCCTCTCGGGCAAGCTCACCTACTGGGGAACATGCCAATGTAGTTTACGATTCCTGGGTGCGTCGTGGCTTGAGGACCACGTACTTACTGACGATATTACGAAAAGATGTCCCTATTTGGACGAACTGGTATGTCTGGACATCGAGAACAGTAGATAAATAGACGACGAACAAACATGCATATTTCCGCGAGCTTTTCCCCGTAAATTTGCACCCACCTGGCCATCCGCGGCTGCTGAGCCCAATCCGATTTCAGGTTGCAGCCATCTGCATGATCTCATACCGGCATGAAACGCGAACAAAACAGCGGTGGGTGCACGACTCTCACCGGTGCACCAACCGCGATCGCTGCGCCACCTGACACCTGTACACCACGCCCAACCACCGCATCCACACACCTTGCCTTCCTTGCTCTGCTGCGAGTCACCGACTACTTGCAACCAACGGGCTGACAGCTGTGTATTGATTGTACAGAAGTGTTTTGTTTACATTGCTGCGATTGAAATTGTTGGCGTTCATACGTATTCTAGCTTGACGGGCCATTCTTGATCCTATTCCTGATACCATCCCCAATACTTCCCTGTTCACATTGTTGTCAGCGTCCCACCCCACGAATCATATCCATCAAATAAATCCATCTTCTTCTGTTTTCTTCCGGTCTATGACACTTACTCCCATCTACGGTGATGACGAACACATCCAATTATGATGACCTGCGCCGTCTACACCAAGACGGTCGCTCCTACGACCAATCTTCTTCTCCTGACACCAATTGGTGGCAACCTTCTACATTTGAGCAGTACTACGATGATGAGCGGTTCCAGTACAATCCGGGCTCGCCATTGTTTATCCCCCCATCCCATCCAGGCCGAGTAAATGACCACAACCTACATCCGCAAGCAAGCGTTCAGCAACCTGGTCAGCAAGCCGGTCACCAAATCAGCCACCAACGAAGCCAGCTGCATAATGCTCCTCTGCATAATCCCCTGCACCCTCCTCTGCACGTTCCCCAGCATCCGGTTTCTCAGCCAGCAAGGCCGCCAGCATACTACGACGACATGGCTAACCCACGACGATATGTGATTTCTTCGCTGCTGGCCACGCACATATCCAAGGAATCATCGCCGGACGACTTTCTCACCTATTTTGACTTCGCGGCCCACGAATCTACCCCTGGGACTCCGAAAGACCCCAACTTGGGCAACGGGTTGGCAAAGCCAGAAACACAGCCTCAAAAGCCAGCGGCGCAGCGCAAAAAACCAACGTTTATACCGCTCGACAACCTCGACAACAAGCTCTTGCTGCGGTTCAAGGAACCCATAGCCTCGTCGCACTCAGATTCCAGCTTCGATGTCGAAGACACGCTCAAAATCCAGGAGCCCGATTTGGAAGGATTCAATCCTGGCGACGACGACAGGTTCCACCGGTTCCAGACGGACACCACGCCGCTCATGAAGCCGCCCACATCGATCCAGGACGACTACTTTGATTTCTACGATGCTCCGCTAGACCGCAAGAGCTCCAACTCGTCCAAAGAAATGGCCAACAACACCAGCTCCGACCAAGAGTATATCCAGTTCCCGCATGATCTCGACACATTGGAGCCGCTCCCGTTCCGCCCGCCAGAGTTCCACCATGAAAACTACGACCACGAATCCATCCCCAGCAAACTGTACATATCGCATCTCGACATTGAGCGACCGTCATTCAACCGCACTGACTCCAACCAGAGCAATGCTTCGCTCTCCTCTTTGGGCTCCAACAAGGACGTGATCAAGAAGAAGAAGCCAGGCAAAGGGTCGGTGTGTGTCATTTGCGATAAGTATATTCTGCGAGATCTCACACGCCACATGCGTATCCATGACGAAGTGGGCCGTTTCAAGTGCGTATACCCCCGGTCTACGTGCTCGCATAAGACAGGCAAGTTCAATCGCCCCTACGACTACAAGAAACATCTACTACGGTCGCACTTCAAGTTCGACAATCCGCGAGGGAGAAGCCACAGCACTCTCACAGATATGCTCCCATTAGAGGGACTGTGCATAGCATGCGGGGCAAGATATATTGCTCAAGATTGGCTAAATGAGCATGTTCTAGGAGGATCTCATCGCTGCCCGGGCCTCGTTCGTGAGTAATTTACAGGACCTAATCAGGCCCGAGTCGGCCTGCGCACGTGACTGAATTTGCTCACTCGATCTCCCAAACGAGACAATGCTTGAGCAAATATGCAAGTATAAAGCAAAGGGATTTGCAGACAAGTGAACAGTGCAAAATCATGAACATGGGATCTGCGCTGGAGACGATGATGCACATGGCATCATCGACTATGGGCTCTATGGGCTCAATGGCCTCTGAGACAGGAATGTCTATGGGCGATGGAATGGACATGGGCATGATGTCCATGAGAATGTACTTCTCCACACAATATCGGGACGTCCCAGTGTTGTTTCAAAACATGGCTGCGAAAAACAAGGGCCAGGCATTTGGTATTTTCTTGTTTCTTTTCGTGATAGGCTTTCTCACCAGAGGAATAGAGTTTGTGAAAAACTACCTCGAACAGTCGGTGTGGAAAAACCCTACGTACGTCCAGTGCCATCCAGGTCGGGAACGTGTTGGTGCTGCACAGTCCGCTTCCGACTTGCTGGGAAAAGAAATGTCGTCCGACTCAGAAGCAGAAGTAGGTCTTAGTGCACCTCCAAGTACTAAAGGTTTTTCAATGGCATCGCTGTTGTTCAGAGACGCCATTCGTCTTGTGTTGTGCATATTGCCTGATCTCTTTGGTTTCGCCCTTATGTTGGCAGCAATGTCCTATACTTTGACCTACTTCTTTGGCGTGGTTCTCGGCTTGGGAGTGGGCCGGTTTTTCTTTGAAAGACTCTCCGACCGCATGAACGTCAAGCCTCCACCTACTAACTTCCACTGCTAATTACATAGATATACTAATAACGTCCTTATGCCTATCCAAATATATCGTCGGCTCGCTTGCAGAGTTCGTTGTACTTACTTTTGTTGAAGTTACTGCCTCCACCGTCGGCCAACTTTTCACTGTAGGTTAACCGAATCAATTCAAGCATGTCTGCCTTGGTAAAGCCAAACTCGTTGCGTTCGAAGCGACTTATCAAAGTTTGTTCCGACAGCGTGAACAGCTCAAAGAATACCGATACTTTGGTGAAATCAACCAGGTCCGTCAGCTTCATCATGTTTCTTAACATTTGCTGCAACGTAAAGATATTCAATAGAATACGCTTGATACCATTGCTGTTGATTTTGGTTACCAATTGCGTTCCCAGCATCATCAATGCAGAAATGAATTCAGGCAACCCAGTAAACACTCCTTCTCTTTCTAAGTCACTTAAAACACTGCTCAACCTGTCGTCAACGGCGAAAACTTCCTTGTTGAACTGGCTGACGTATTGGTCTGCATCTCCAGGTGCATTGCCAGGTAGCCAGTCTCCCTCACGGTAAGACCTGCTGATATAATAAAGTGCTTTACACCGCAAATCGTATCTCAATGCAAGTAATGTCTTATCACGGATCAGCTCAAACGCATGGACAACTTTGTAAAATGCATCAACTTTGGTTTCGTCCAACGCAATAAATACATTTTCCTCTTCGTTGGTACCAACCAAGTTGACTCTACCATTCTCGAGAAAACACCATTCGTCTCTCAACTTGACAACTCGAGAGGCTCTATCGTTATGTCTTGCATCACTGATGACAGAATTCTTGAAGAGCGACGGTAACCATGTCAAAATCCAGGTTGACGTCAAAAGAAGATGACACACTTGCTTGAATGATTCGTTGTCGAAGAAATCATCTTGTGTGATGTCAAACGAACTGCTGTTGTACAACATGAGCTCAGCTTCTTTCTCAGCCAATTTTTTGAGCTCTTCAGCTGTTCCTGATTGCTGGAGAATGACTCCAGATATTTCAGTGAGTGCTGGGATCTTCATCCATGTATTAATCCGCAGACTAGGACGGCTCTGTGATTCGACCACACTGTAGTTGATGAAGTCACCACCAGGTGTGAGAAGTTCTTTGTAGAATTGTTCATATGAGTTGGAGAACTCTCGCAAAAGATGGAGCACAATTTCGCTGTAGTTCGAACGGAAAGATAACGACGTGTTAAGTACAGAACATGCACTGATAAGAAGACGCTTAAAGTCAACCGCATTCTGATATACAGACACTTGTTTTTGACTGATGGAAACTGGATTCTTGTGACCAAATCCTGGATATTCAAGTGCATGCAATTCAGTCTTCAACGCCAGTGCTGGTCCTGATCCATGCTCGTGGCTTTCGTGGTGGCTGTAACTACCAACATATTCCACAAATATATTATCGAAAGTGTCTCTGAGCTTTGGAGCAAATACCGTGCTCATAAACGTCTCAAAGAACTGAGCTGCTGTTCTGTTTTCAGGTCCGTGGATTTCAGTAGCAAAATCAGTGAAGATATAGTGGCTGCCAGCAGTGAAGATAAGAAGAAAGTCCAAGATAACTCTCATGTTGAATATGTTCTTGGGCACCAAGACATCCACTGCAGTGGTCGTAGATTCGTTTTTGATGTATGGTGATTCAATGGGTTCCGAGAGTCGTTCGTTCTTGTTCGATGAAATGCTGAATCCTGGGAACCTCTCCTGTAGTATACTCCGCATATCACCATTGGTTTGTGCTATCAAATCTGGAGTTATATTTTCAAACTTGAAGATATCGTTCCGATTGAGATCGTGTAGCGCATTGTTCTGTTGTCCGTCGTTTGTTTGATTTCGGTAAAATAAGTCGTCGTAAGTATAGCTTATGATGAGAGACTGCAACTCTTTTTTCAATTGGTTCCACACCGGAAGAAGATCGTAGGTTCTTTGTCCCCGGCTTGACAGCTGTGAGAAGGATGAGCCACTCGTTGATGGAAGGCTCTGCAGAATCGTAATTTTGTCAACCACTTCGCTGACTACTTTATGGCGCTGCATCACTGCCAAGCAGCTGACCAAGAGAGAGGAAAACAAGTCACTCAAAACCGATACAGCTGAGTCACTGAAGTTATTTCCGTTGACGGTATCTTCAGTTGAGCTCGACTCAAAATTCAGCAACTTGGCCAACTTACCAAGCTGCTTGACATTTCTAAGTTTTGTCTGTTCGGTGATTCTGGAAAACAAGTGCCCCAATTCCTGTTGGGCAGTGCTATGAAGGATCTCGACTGTTTGCGGAAGGCGGTTAAGTTTAGAAGCCGTGTTGAGCAACTGGTAGATGTAGTGGAACGACTCCGAGTTTTTGTTCAGTTTGGAATTGAGGAGAATGGCATAGTTGATTTCTGATTCGTGTTTACTGGAGTGATTGTGGAGAAGATTGAGTTGGACATTGACGAAATCCCTGACGTTTTCTGTGAACGCATCGGCTACGTCCAGCACATCCAAGTTGGCAGAGTTGTAGATGAATTGCTCCAAGGTGTCCAGCTCGGTCACAAGTAGCTTGAAGGACGTCAATTGTGGATTGGAGGTACTGGTAAAATGCAGCCAAGGACGAGAAGCTGTCGAATCGTGGCTAGCAGCGTTTCTAAGATAGATTTCATTCTGCAATTCGTCGATAATCATGTCGAATAAGTTGTTAGACTGCATTTCAAGGTAGTTTTGTGTGCTGTTCATAGAGGAGAGCGACCAGAGATTATATTTTTCAGCAACGGTGTATGCCTTTGCAATCTCGTCGTACACCATGTCGATCTTCTTGTCGATAATAAGCTGGTCCACACGGTCGGGTACCGAGGTCAAGTCGTCCATTGCTTCCAAAATCTCGATCATTTCCGTATATCTGGCCGATGTTTGGTTGAGTTCCAGAAGTGTGTCGCAACGGTCGTTGATGTCGCGTGTGGTGGAATCCAAAAGCAGGCGAATCTCCTGGGTATCGGACTGTGAATTGTCGATGTTAGCGAGAAGTAAGTGGTACGAACCAATGCTGTTGTTGAAAACTTCGTGATGCTGGCTCACTACGTTTCTCAATGCTGCTTGTGTTTGTTTGGCTATGTCGTGGAAGTCGTCTAGACGGTGCGCCATACCCACAGAAGACCTATCCAAGAGAGTTACGGCCAATTCGATCGGGTTTGTTTTTGGATCAAGTAGCTGGGGCCATTCGTATTTCAAGTAATTGGTGACTTCCTTGAGTCCGGATATCAGCTGCTTCTTCTTGCGCTGCTCCGCATCATTGTTCTGACCATTAAAGGTCATGCTTTGCGATCTGGACCTCGCCATGGCTAGTAGTCGTCGCAGTTGATTCGAAAATATCACCAAAGCCGGAGCGCTCACAGCCACACACCCACACATAACCTCAGATCGAAGCGCGAGTGTTGCACAATACATCTGCATTACAACACCGCCAGCTGTGTATCTGGGTTGTTTTCTGCTGTTCGTTCTGAGTTGGAGTAAATGCCTGAATCGGTCATAGACTTGGACTCCGATACATCCCACCAGGTCATAGAACTGTAAGTGTTTTATTCTTGTTTTTTGCAACTGATCTAACCCAGAACCTCGGAAGATGCTGCTGCTGGACCTTCTAACCATAACAAAGATGCATCGTTGGTGATCATTTCGTCTAGCCCTGCACCTGTAAAACGCCAGCTGCTGCATAAGGATGTCTTGGATGCCATAACTTGGCTCTCAGAAACAGAAGAAGAGACATCGCCTGCTTTAAAACGCATTAAGGTTGCTTCGAGTGGTCGTCCTCGATACTCTGAGTCTATAAGTGACTCCGGTGGTACATTCTCGAAGGCTTTGGTACCTCCAAGTGCTGCACAAGAGGCGTTATCAGATCCTGTGTCGTGTACTTCTTCACCTCTGAAGCAGTCAAACCAGCCAACTACGGTCAAATATACTACCAAGCAGCTCCGGGAAGTCAACAGGGTCACCCGCAAGAAGGAAGAGCTCATGAGCGAAATGGTGGTAGAGATAAGCGAACTTGTCGATAAGTTCTTCGACAACGAAGACTTAGCGGCCTCCTTGGCCCAGCTGCAAGTGCGGTCTGTGTCCGATGTATATCCTACAATTATGTGGAAACGCAAGGTGGAAGCTTCTTACGACCCACTGCGTGACTTATTTATTCCCTGTGAGCCTATCGAGTACCGAGAACAGATATTGGTGGTCTATTACGATGCCAAAGAGTTGGTCAAGCTCATGCTAGACCGCTCGATTGATACCGTCATACGACGAGTGGTAGCACGAGCACGGGAGGACAATCTGGACTTCGAGTACCATGTTATAATCCTCGTGGACGGTTACGATCAATACGTTGCCAAAGTTCGAAATGAAGAGAACAAGCGTTACAAAGCTAGAGTGCTTGGACAGCACAGCCTCGACAGCGTGGATCAAGGCCTCGAGGGACTTGAAAAGGCTCTCACGGTAAAAGACATCGAGTCGTGCGTTCAGGAAACGCAAATCCGGCTCGAAGTCAACATCTTTCCAGTCAGAAACGGCAACGAAGCACTAACGTGGTTGAACTCCTTCACGTATACCATCGCTGGACGAATCTACGACAAGTATGAGCGAACGTCCTTAGGAACGTTGGGTACTGTGCGGTCAGGCACCGGCAGTAGAGATACGTTTATTCAAACTATGCGACAATTTCGACTAATGACGGAGCCCAAGGCAGAACGTCTACTCGAGTTCTATCCCAGCTTGGCCCGAATATGCGAGCAGCTCAACCACCATGGAGATTTGGGCAAAGACGCCAACGGGAAGAACATTGTGCCTCCATCAGTTCATGCGGCCATGAAGGTGTTGTTCAGTTCCAACGACCCAGAGGAAGTGGTTTACGAAGGCTGATCATTAGGTTTGGGCATTGAAGGTCCTACTTGCTGGGCTCGTTGTCGAGCGAGCTGATATATGCTTTTGTGAGGTGGGTGCTGGGTTAGTGAAGAGACTGAAAAACAATCATGAGACTACTTGCTTTGCGGCGTGAAGATCATCCAACGTGAGTTGGTCCTTGAGCGCTTCCACCAGCTCCAAGCCCTGCACTAAGTCGCTGATTTCAGTGGCAGTGAATGGGTACTTGAGCTGCGACAAGTGGGTGATGATGTTGAGTGCCTTGTCGATGCAGCCGATGTGTCCGTCCTTGTGCATTACAGACACGATGAAGCCAATCAAGCCCTCTTTGCGGATGTGAGACGACTTTGTTTCGTCGAGACCGGTGGAAAGCACGGCAGACATGATGGAAAGCACCCGAATTTTCGATTTGTGGTCCGCGTCCTGGTTGAACTTGAGGATCTGCCAGCCATTGAGCTCGTTGAACTTGAGATACGCCTGTTCGTGGTTGCGGACGAGCGAGGAGATGGCTGAAAGACACTTCAAGTGCAACTCTGGCGGGGTTTTGGAATCCTCAGCGAGCTCCAACACCCGCTTGAACCCGTCCTCGTGACGAAGAAAGTCGTCTTGTGCCTTGGGGTTATTCTGGACGGCTATACCGATGCACGAAGCAGCATACACTCGCAAGCTGTCCGGCACCTTGTCGTCCAACTGAGCAATCAAGCTGGGCCAAAGCTTCAAGTTCTCGATGTTGTTGGCATTGTCCATGTTCTCGATGAGCATCTCGAAGTTGTCAAACGCCACTTCCTTGTTTTCGAGCAGAACTTCTACATCTCCTACAATCGTCATGGCATGCTTCATGAGTGCAGGTTCGTCAGGACCGCCGAAAAGCTGTTCTAGCATCTTGGGATCGGGCTGGCCTATACGTGCCATAGCCTCGGTGTCGCCACTCTGCTGGGCAATCGACCACTGCAATAACTTATCCATAGTGCTATGCTTGTTCCGCTACATCATCGGCCAAAAGCAGCGAGAACGTGACCGGGAACCGGCTGCTGGGCTGTCTGCAGGCCCGGGACGCTTGCGTCCGGCCTAATGGCACTTTGGTGGAGGTGCGGTATATAAACCGAAGGTGGAAACCACAAAAATCATCCGATCTGTTTTCAAATTCGCCATGTCGTTATCAAACAAGTTATCTGTGAAGGACCTCGATGTGTCTGGCAAGCGTGTGTTCATCAGAGTGGACTTCAATGTTCCATTGGACGGTAAAACCATCACCAACAACCAGCGTATCGTTGCTGCGTTGCCCACCATCAAGTACGTGTTGGAGAACAAGCCCAAGGCTGTGATCTTGGCTTCCCATTTGGGCCGTCCTAACGGTGAGAAGGTTGACAAGTACTCCTTGGCCCCAGTTGCCGACGAATTGGAGAAGCTCTTGGGCAAGAAGGTCACCTTCTTGTCCGACTGTGTTGGATCCGAGGTGGAATCCGCCGTCAATGGCAGCTCCGACGGCCAGGTGTTCTTGTTGGAGAACTTGCGTTTCCACATTGAGGAGGAAGGCTCCAAGAAGGTCGACGGCCAAAAGCAAAAGGCCAGTGCCGAGGACGTGAAGAAGTTCAGAAGCCAATTGACCGCATTGGCCGACGTCTACGTAAACGACGCCTTCGGTACTGCCCACAGAGCCCACTCCTCCATGGTTGGTCTCGAATTGCCCCAAAGAGCCGCTGGTTTCTTGATGGCCAAGGAATTGGAGTACTTTGCCAAGGCCTTGGAAAACCCAACTAGACCATTCTTGGCCATCTTGGGTGGTGCCAAGGTGTCCGACAAGATCCAGTTGATCGACAACCTCTTGGACAAGGTCGACTTGTTGATTGTTGGTGGAGGTATGGCTTTCACCTTCAAGAAGGTGTTGGACAAGATGTCCATCGGTGACTCGCTCTTCGACGAAGACGGAGCCAAGAACGTGGAGAACCTCGTGGCCAAGGCCAAGAAGAACAACGTGGAGATCGTCTTGCCTGTGGACTTCGTCACCGCCGACAAGTTTGACAAGGACGCTGCTACCTCTACTGCGACCCAAGAAGAAGGTATCCCCGACTCGTGGATGGGATTGGACGCTGGTCCCAAGTCCAACGCCTTGTTCGCTGAGACCATCGCTAAAGCCAAGACCATTGTGTGGAACGGTCCACCAGGTGTGTTCGAATTCGAAAAATTCGCCCAGGGTACCAAGTCCATGTTGGACGCTGCTGTCAAATCCGCTGAGTCCGGTAACACCGTTATTATTGGAGGTGGAGACACTGCCACTGTGGCCAAGAAGTTTGGTGCTGTGGAGAAGTTGTCTCACGTTTCTACTGGTGGTGGTGCCTCGTTGGAATTATTGGAAGGTAAGGAATTGCCTGGTGTGGTTGCTATTTCCGATAAGCAGTAGAGCAACGTAAGAGCATATAGGAATCTACAATATATCGAATATCATAGATTAATCGTGGCATCGTACTACAACAACGTCGTCAGTTATATCGTATTTCACACTACAATTTAGATTTACCGCTCATAATGAGACCCCATGCTTCCTCGGTCAACTCTTCGTACTTGTTGCCGTTCAACCAGTAGATGGTATCCGTACCGTTTTCTCCCTTGGGAAGCTTTTGGTTCTTGAATTGGTTCTTGGGCACCTTGTGGTTGTGAGAGGCTTGAATCTCGGTACCCAACTTGATGAACTGTGGTATGGCGTATCTGGGAAGAGCCTTACTCACATGGTTATAAATTTGAGCCAATGCTTCTGGATGTTTGGACTCATCCACGAGGTCATCAACAAGATCGATGACAGCAAAACCTGCTCTACCTTCGTGGTTGGGCACACGGACACCAACAACCACCGACTGCTTCATAGCCTTAGAACCCATCAACTCGTTTTCAACTTCAGTGGCCGACACATTTTCTGACTTCCATCTGAAGGTGTCACCCAATCTATCAACGAAATACAACAAGCCATCCTGGTCCATTTTCAACAAGTCTCCACTTCTAAACCATGCATCTCCCTTCTTGAAGACATCTCTTACCACCTTGGAAGAAGTGGCCTTGTTGTTACCATAGTAACCTTGGAATGATTCTTCTGGCTTTTCGGCGTTCAAAATCTTCATCAACAATTCACCTGGTTGGTCGTGTTCGGCGGTGACAGCAAATCCGGTCTTAGGGTCTCTCCAGATCTCGTTTTCGTCATCAGGGTCCATTTTGGCCAATCTCTGTTGGAGCGAAAGCACAAAGTTTATCAAACCACCGTACTTCCGGCAGGCACCAACACCGAAAGTACCGTACTGGAGATTTGTGGTTGCAATAGGCGACTCGGTAGATGCGTAAAACTCACCAATTCCCTTGATGTGGTACCGTTCTTTGAACTCGAGCCAAATATCTCTACGCAAACCATTACCGTACGCAATGGTGACATTGTGAGCGAGATGGTCGGGGTGCAGTTTAGCCTGTAACAAGTAACGGCACACCTCACCCACGTACTGGATATGGGTGGCCCCCGACAACTTGGCCTGGGTCCAGAAAGTGGTGGCTGAGAACTTCTGTGACACAGAAACACATCCTCCAAGCAACAATGTGGGACATACACCCAACATCGCAGCCGTCGAGTGGTACAACGGCATCGCTGTCAACACGGTGGACTTGTTGTTGATCTTCATGATGTAACCAAAGAAACAGGCGGCCATGAATGCCTTTCTCCAGGACATAATGGCACTCTTGGGCAACCCCGTGGTTCCCGAGGTGTAGATCAACGCACAGCACGAGTGGTCCTTGTCCTCGGGTCTTCTGGTGTTGTCTGGGGCCCGGTACTTGGGTCTGGACTTGTCGCTGATAACACGGAGAAGCTCCGGCTCATTGAGGTAATGCAACTTGACGTTGGGCAATTCTTCGTGGATCTTATCCTCGGTTTCACGAATTGGAGCAGCACAATCGGGGTCGATAAACACCATGGGTGCACCCACGATCTTGATACAGTGCACCAACGCCTTGTCCTTGGTGTTGAAGTTCAAGAAGGCCGGCACCGCACCGATGTTCCACAATGCCATCCAGAGAATGATGAAAAGCGGCTTGTTCATGCAGTCAACGGCAATGGTGTGTTCTGACGTCACCCCGTAGTCGTTTTTCAAGATGTACGACAACCGCAACACCATGCTGTAGAGTTCCTTGTAGGTATAGGTTTCAAGCGTGAACTGGTCGTCGTAGATATCGAAGCCCTGAGCGTCCTGGCTCAATGGTGGGGCATCTTTGCGGGGTCTGGGAAACGAGACGGCCCGGTTGTTGGGGTACTTCTTCACGGCTTGCTCAAAGTAGTACCAGAAGGAAGCTTTTCCTCGAGCACAAGCAACTAAGTAGGGAAGAGCATGACGAAATACGTGTTGGGTGAGAAGCAAGTCATCCTTGATATGGAACTTGGCGTCCAACAACTGAGAGCCAAGTACGGCTGCTGCTGCTAATTCAAAACCACTCATAGTGCAATCTGAGAATACGGCGGTCCCCACCTTTTATACCAACGTTTTCCGCACAAGGTGCGAGCATATGACTGCGCAGGACGGGGAAAGGGATGGGAGCCAATTGGACGAAAAAATCGGGAAACGGATCCAGCTTGCACGAGACGTCTCAGGATGCTGCCATTATCCCAGTAAGCTGCTTTTCAGTCCATCTTCTCCAGCGGTTTTTCGTTTGCCTCGACGTCCTTCCACCCGACGGATCACATGAATGCCGCGGATTTAGCCTGCACGCACACTTACTCTTCCACTATCAGCCGTCGCCTGCATGACGGACAAACAACGACTGCTGCGATGTGCCCGTGGCTGCGAAATCGATCTCGGCCATTTCGTCCGCCAACCTGGCTGCTTTCTTCTGCTGCGCCTGGCTGTGGCTGTCTATTCCGTATGCGATAACCAGCCGCAACGTAGTGCTATGAGAAAGGTACTCATAGTCGATGCAGCAGCCTCGATGCCTCACCAACACCACATAGAGCACGTCGTAGAAGATGGACTTGGTCCGCTCGCTCACCGCTATCGCTATGCCCTGTGCCACCATCGGCACCACTGCCAAGTACTCGTAGCAGGCGCTGCTCAAAACCATTTTCTCGAGGAGGATGCTGAGCTTGACCTGGACAAACGGCGGGGTGTTCTCGCCGTCCAAGCCCAACTGCAAGTTGCAGAAGGTGCGTATTACCGTCATACGTGTCCGTGTGTTGGCGCTCTTGTCTTCCCAGACGTACCAGCTGTAGCTGGCTATGATGTCCACCACAAGTAGCATCAAGTACTTTGGTTGCGCCAGCTGCGAAACAATTTGGAATACAATTCCACTGTCAACCATCTGCTCCACGAGGTCCTGAAAAGAGCATAACTGAAGTGCACTGATGCTCTGGGAACTCGCCTTAGCTGCTGCTATACCGGCTAGTCGCACTAGAAGAATACACTTTGTTGCTGGATCCACTCCAGAGTCCAAAAGAACATCCTTGGTTTCGGCCACGGCCCTGTCTGCCTGCCACGCCAAGCGGAACTCAACTGGCGGAATAGGAACAGACGGATTCACGCACTGTGAAAGTTTCACCAGCTTAAGCTCTTGACTGTCTTCCTTGAGTGCTATGGACTCTTCGAGCATCGTTTTCTGGACCTCGTACAAGTCCTTGAGCCAGCTGTTCCGCTCGGCATCGGGCAGCCATGGTAACTCTTCATACTGCAACGGTTTCGGCGAGCTGCCCAATACGGAAGTCGAAATACGAATCGGGCTCATTGCAGATATGGTGCTAGATCCAAGTAGCTTCAAAGCCTCAAGCCTGGGAAGCTCGCTGCCTTGTGAACTTGTTGTTTCGGTGCTTTCGTTCTTCATATTCGTCGGCTCTACGGCTTTTTCTCCCACTTGATCTTTTGGTGAGTCAATGTTTGGCTTGCGTATAAGAGTTATAAGAGCTCTAATTCCTAGTAGTAGTCCCCCAGTGACTACAGTTACGCAAAGCAAGGCCCCATATATAATACCAGCAATCTTGAGAGTATCACGCTCTTGTGGATCTAACGCAAAATCCACCATTATTGCAATTTTGTAAAATATTAAACTGGATAGTCACACCGCTAACCAACTTTTATCAAAGAGTATCCTTTACATACACCAATTCAGTTACACTCACGAAATATCGTTTTTGCCCTCTTGTAGTCCTGGTTTTCAGTTTGTGGTTGCAGCCAATATTGGCAGAGCCGCCTCGCACTACCGCACACCGCGCAGTAAGGTGACAAATTTCTCTCTTGTAACTGGTTGGTTATTATGCTTTCCAGATCAAGATTTTTCTTTTCTGGAAACCCGTACGTGCTTCGTACGCTTTCGCAGACCAAGGGTTGTCGCCCATGTCTAGTCAGTTCTGGCAAATCTCCTTTTTTTGTCCGTCCAAACGAGTGGATCGGTAGATTATGGAGCAATATGACCGCAAAAAGGAGCTTGTCCGCATATCTGAAGCAAACCAAGCCCCCCTTGAGCAACTTGGGGGGCCGCAGAATGTACTCGACACTTCTGGTTGAATCAAACCAAATTCCGGTGACCAAAGCTGCACGGAAAGCATCTCCAAAGAAGATCATTCCCGATAAGATCATCGGCTATTGGCTCGTAGGTACTTCAGGACTCATATTCGGCATTGTTGTACTCGGAGGATTAACCAGACTTACTGAATCTGGATTATCCATCACCGAATGGAAACCTGTCACGGGAACCATTCCTCCGTTGAACGACGAAGAGTGGGAAGCTGAGTTCAACAAGTACAAAGACTCTCCCGAATTCAAGTTGTTGAACTCTCATATCACCTTGGAGGAGTTTAAGTTCATTTTCAGCATGGAATGGGGCCACCGGCTCATGGGAAGATTGATTGGAATGGCATTTATTCTTCCAGGACTTTACTTCTGGACCACAGGACGTTTCACCAGCAGGACAAAGCGGCTAACTCTTGGCCTCACGTTGCTTTTGGGATTGCAAGGTGCCATTGGCTGGTGGATGGTGCGTTCTGGTTTGGACGAAGAACAATTGACGGAGAGAAGATCGAAACCAACTGTGTCGCAATACAGACTTACCACCCACTTGGGAGCAGCATTCTTATTGTACCTTGGTGTGTTGTGGCTGGCATTTGAAATTATCAACGAAAACAAGTGGCTCAAACAGGCAACGAAAGCTCCCGAGCAAGTTCAAAAAGTGTTTACTCAGCTTCAAAGCTCCAAGATTGCTCCTGTAAGGGCCATTGGACTTGGATTGCTCGGTTTGACATTTATTACGGCTCTCTCTGGAGGTATGGTTGCCGGTTTGGATGCTGGTTTGATCTACAATACCTTCCCTCATATGGGTGATGATTACTTGCCCAGCAGCGGCGAGTTGATGTCGCCTACTTTTTCCCGCAAAGATGATCTCTCTGACTTGTGGTGGAGAAACTTACTCGAGAACCCTACAACTGTACAGCTTGTGCATCGTATCTTTGCAACCACCACTTTCTTTTCCATTTTGGCAGCGCACATGTATGCCATTAAAAGAAAAAGCAGCATTCCTAAACCAGCACAGAGAGCCCTTCACGGAATGATGGGCTTGGCACTTCTCCAAGTGTCTCTCGGTATCAGCACATTGATCTACCTTGTTCCTATTCCACTAGCAGCTGCTCACCAGGCTGGTGCACTTGCTTTGCTCACGGGCTGCTTGCTCTTCTCCGCTCGTCTAAAGGCACCAAGACCGCAGGCTGTTGCATATATTAACCAAGCCATGAAGTCTGCGCTTATCAAGTGATTCTACAGAGCAAAATCTCACACTTGTAAATAATGCTTGTACATAGATGTATATATTCAACCATGCATATGCTACCAGATGCGTTTACTAGACATTTCGTATCTCATGACGTCCTCCAAGCCGCCGTCACCTTTCTCCTTGCTGTTCCTCACTTCTTCAACAGTTGGTGGAACATGCTCTCCTACGTCATACAAGTAAGAGCGAGAAAGTGGGTTAATTGATGATGCCTCTGTGTTTGGAATACCTGGAATGAATGATGTGTTGACTGGGGACAGTGGAGAGGGAAGAAACTCTTCTACCTCAGACTCGATTTCCGATTCACTTTCTACCGCTGTTTCATGGGGAAGTGAGATGTTCAGCGAGCTGACAAATCTGCCAGCAGATACTTGTCGCCCGGCCTTCGTCTCTAGAAGCAACTGTGCAGCCTGGTGCTCGGTCTTGATCTTGTTAGCCCACTTCAAAATGAGGAGCCCCAAGACCAAGCGTGCAAACAACAAAGTCAAAAAAGCCACAGCTAGAAGACCAACGCTTGTGATTATGGAGAAAGTTAAAGAGTCGCTGAAGAGAAAGAGCCTCTTCAAGTCGGGGAGGGTCATACGCAAAAAGCACACGGTACATGCCAAAAGCGGTAAACCAATTCGTTTGGTGAGTACAACGTAATCGGTGAGTTCATGCAGAGGAGAAGCGGAAACGTTGGGTGCTGCCTTGAACACCTCGATGAAATCCAAACTCAAAACGTAGAGAAAGTTGTTGTAGACTCGAGGACGCATCTTGTTGAACTTTCCAATGTAGCAGTGCTTGAGCCAGTCGACAAGGATCTCACTTCCAATGACCACAGTGCTGGGGCCAAAGATCGCTCCGATCCAGGTATTCCAGCTTTTCCAACTGTTAGGAATAAGCCCTATTGATTTCCCGTTGAGCTGGAGCAAATTACGAATGGCTATGATGCCGAGCATGAGCGAAAGCTGGAATCTCTCAGTAAGATCAGCCATGGTCACTTGAAACAAACCCTCCCGTTCGAACTTCTTGAACACAGAGCTCTTCAATTCGGCGAACTGGTTCGAAAGGAGAAGCGTAAGCAACGCATTGGAGTAGGAATTAGCGGCCACATTAAGTGACACCGCCTGATAGATGAGCACGTATGAGTGTAGCGAGAGGTACACCACCGAAAGCGTGTAGAAGAGGGCAATGGAAATCCCGGACTTGAGTTTGTAGCTGAATGTGAGGCCATGGAGAATGTTGAACAAGTCCTGGCCAATGGACGACAACAACTTATCGGCCACTTCTAGCACTCCAAACATGACGTAAAGCTTGATGTGGGCCTGTCCACGCACATCGTGGTATAGACGGGAGATGTCAAAGTAAGATAATGAGAGAATGAAGAGTGACAGGGCAATGATGCATGTAGTGTACAAGTCCTTCTTGATGTAGCGTAGGTTCCCTTTGACAATGTCACCGTACGAACGCTGGACGTACAGACTGGACAGGTTGGTGAGTTTGATGCCCGGTGCTATATCGGGACCTTGGCCCCGTTGGATCAAACTGTCGATGGTTTTCCAACCAATGATACATATCTTCAAAGGAACCAATGTGAAGATGGTCAAGAATGAATTAAGGCACACCATGAGGCCGAAGATCATGAAGCGTTCCAAGACAATGGGAACCTTGACCATATTTATTACTTGTTCCATGGTTTCATCAGCCGGCTGCGCAGCAGTGGATTCGTTATTAGTGCTATGTTCTGCTGGCAAATTGAGCTCGAGAAGCAAGAGGCGATATAGCGAGTAGATGCGATGCTGTGGACGAGAAGGAGCATTTCCTGGTGGATTTATCTTACCGCCAGCAATGAATTCGAGATAAGAACCGGTGGTCGCTGAACGCTGGCGAAGCCCAGAAACCTGCAGTGGACTCTGGAACGTTCTGAGCGACGATCTGGACCGGGATCTCGAGTTTGATCGAGACCTAGAACCTGTACTTCGTCTATGTGAACGTTCACGGCCCATAGTGAATGAGAATTGGAGGTGAGATTTGAGATTGAGAAGTGAGAACAAAGGAGAGTCCAAGGAAGGAGAGGAATGAAAAGCTAAGAGAAGGTAGATGGAGACGGGAGAAGAGGAGAAGAAGTAGGAGAATGTATATTGAGTGGGTTGCCTGTGGTTTGTGAAAGCTGTCTTTAAAATGGAAAAGTGTGGATTCAGCAGCAATTGTAGACTCAGGACTGGACAGTTGCAGCCATTAAAAAGATGATTGAATGTAGATGAGGAGTCAATGCGTAGAGAGTGACGGGATGTACGTGTGACCAAAAAGCCTAGGGAAATGTATACATGTAACCAGAAAAACGAAAGATGACCAATGATAACCAAGGTATTAGTATAGGACAACCTAGTATATCAAGTATAACCAAACCATGTAACCAAACCCAAGCTTCAAAATTACCCATAAGAAGTAAAATCGTACTGATAAACAATCACAATACTTCACCACCAACTCTGCTACACAACACACTTCACATCTCCTACCTCACCGGCTCATTTCATCGTCACTCTTCTCTTCGCATTTACTCGAAACACACCTTCACTGATGAAACACAATGAAACAGCTCTCAATTGCTGATTTGACTCCTCTTCTAGCACCGTATGCTACGGGCAATGTTCTAGCTCCGCCGACTGCTTCCAAACTAGTTTTGTTGATCACCGAGCTCATGGTGGATCACAACGTCGACTACCAGCTCCTCAAGTTCTTGAGCAGATTCCTCACTCCCAGCAGCTATGACGAGATCATCGAGGAAAGAAACATCGAGCACGAGTGTGGATACCTCGTATGTGACCAATCGCCCACCAGACTGGTTCGTCGGCTTTCGGCCAACAGCAACGGAACCACCACAGCCGATGGAGATCCTCAGGCGACTACCAGGTTCCAGATCTACAACCGCAAGCCATCTATCATACTTCCCAACACATACCTGAGCCAGTTCTGCTGCAAGGAACACTACCAGGCGCTGCTTTTTTACCGCAACCAGCTCAAGGACGAAGCGCTCTTCGCCAGAGAAAACATACTTTCTGTGCCGCCGTTTTCGGAAGATGCTCCTCCCCAGTGGTACGAGAATGGCATCAAGCTTCTCGAAGAAGTGCTCCAAAAACACCAGGAGCTCAAGAGCCAGGGCAAGAGTCTTACCGACGTCATCACCATGATGAACGGCATGCACATTGCCGAAGCAGACCACCCGGACACTTCCCAGTTGGTGAAGCTCCTCGAGGACTTCGACATTGTCGAGAAAGAAGGCGGTCTCGACGGAGACAGTGCCATAGTGGACGAAGAGGACGAGGAGGACGATGGATCTCTGGCATTATCTGGCAGCGACATATCCAGAAACATCGATGGATACGTCACCTCCAGCAAGAGCTTTGGCGGCTACGTAGTCTAAATAGCATGATACACGACGAACGATTCAAAACCGAAACCGCTTGTCAAACTTCATTCCCCACTTGAAGAAGTGGTGCCCGTTCTCTTGGAGGTAGTCGGCCAACCGCTTCCCCATCCCCACCCGCTCCAAATGGGGGAAGCTCTCTCCGTGGTAGTCATCAAAGGTGGTATTCACAAGATTCGAATTCACGAAGGAATGGCCGAACACTTGGTCTTCATTTAGAGCCCCTACTACGGCATTGTACTTTTGGACTTGCCGATCAAAGTGCTCAAACTGTGCTTGCTGCAACTCCCGCTGCTGTTTCAATAGCGGAGACCTCGAAGACCGCAATTGACGGTACTTCTTGAAGTATTCGTTCACCTGCTCATGAAGGACCGCACTGGTCACCTCCAAATATTCTGTCCACGATGCAAATATATCGCCAAACGAGGACTTCTTGCCCATCTGCGTTCGTAACATATGCTCGTAGAGTGCTTCATGCTCTGCAATCTCACTGTAGTACGCTTTTGGAAACATGCGTTCCTCAGGCCCAAAACCTTTACTACCTTTGATAGCATAGCTTCCATCCTTATCGGGCGACTCTGGACTAGATTTGCTCAGCTCGTCCATGTTCCACACCGTGCTTATCCTCATTAGTGACATCAGCTTCTTGATATCCATCGCAACTTCCTTCATGGGCTTGAGTCGTCGGTAAGGCATTCTTATGTATGGTATGGGCATTGGACCAGCATTGGTGATATTTATCTGCACTTTGAACGGTCCTCTTTCGTCGACGATTTTGCGTAGATCTTCCAAGTAGTGGTGTCGGTTAATCTTGTCTTCCAAGCCCGGAATGACAATGCTCTCAATATAGTCTTGGTCGTAAGCAGATCTAAGAGCATTCTCCTTGGTGGAACCAGGAACCATAACCGATGCAGATGGAGTGCTCGGCGTGTAGTTTTGTTCTATCGGCGTATAGGGTAACAAGTGTGGTAACGGTATTTCGTTGTGTAATTGTAGCGTCTTCAAGTATCGTCTTAGTAACTTGGCAGAGTGTTTATGACTCTCTTTCTGTCTTTCGGCATATGTTTGTGGCACAAGCTTTCTTGGTTTTGAGCGGTCTAACATTAATTTAACATGTTTCTGCTTTCGTGGGTCTTTTGCATATTTGGTCGGTAATAGTTTGTCTCTCAACCTGATGTTTTCAGCCCTCCATTTCTGGTCTTCAAAAGAACGGGCTCTATAGTCTATGAGTTGTTCTAGGAAAGCGTTCCATGCTTGAGGACTTCCACCAGAACTTATAAGTTGGTGCAACAAATCGTGAATTTCAACGGCATATTGTACTTTGCCTCGAACCGAAGCTGCTCTTTTGAGTGAAGAAAACCGCTGGAACCCTTCCTTAGCACTATATTTCACTTCCAGGCATAACAATTTTCCATACGATTTTGGATCTGTGTGCATTCGTGCCAATTCAAGCTCTATTTTTGAATTATTGTTGCTTATTTCTGGAATTGTGACCTTCTGGAGACGACCAACACGGCGTACTATCGATCTATATAGCGAGAGAGTAGCATGGCGATGGCTAATTCCTAGCCCTACCATCCATGAGACAAAAAGCTGCTGCGAAATTCATCCTTCTCACCACAATGGTATGTGCAACAGGAATTGGGAAATACTCGTACTAACAGCAGCCTCCCAAACAAAAGAAAACAGCAGACATTACTATAATAAAGCTCAAGAGAGGTAAAACAACATATATTCTTACGCTTCCTTTGGCCCCTACAAAGTCTACATACACTGTAATCTTGGAACAACTTGCCCATATAATCAACGAATCTGGCGGGCTAGTTGAGCAGGACGAAAATAATGTTAACACGCAGGTACTCAAAGACGAAGACGACGACATAGAAATACCAGCATCTGAATTTGCGGACGAACAGAACGAAATTACGAAATCTGAACCTGGAAAGACTGTTGTCAGCGAAGAATTGAGCATTGCTTTGCCAAAAGACAAATCTGCGCCGTACGATAACAACTGGATCGAAGTGGATGATGCCACATTGTCCGGAATCACTTTTGCCGACTACGATATTTTAGCTTTTAAGCATGTCGACGACGCTGACTTCCAGGTGATTGAAGCTGCCTACGAAGAACAGGAATAAATACAGAATGAGAGAGTAACGAGGATTAATCAGAAGTATCAGAAGAATCAGAACAAGAATAACGAGAGAGAGTATCAGAATAAATCAATTACTTGGTGTAGCCGCTCTATTTATACAACCTTTTTACCCCCGCTCACTTTTCTTACACCGCCAGACGGCACTCGCTGCTTGGGAGTTGTACCCATGCGAGATACCGATCGGGACTTGGGTGTCTTGATACCGGGCGAAGATGGTGACGATGAAAGTGTAGTGCTGACGGTTCTGGTGGTAGTGGTGGTAGTGGTCTTGGTGAGCAGCACCGGCAGATGCTGGCTGTTTGTCGATATGGAACGAAGAACCTTCCAGTCGCTCGAAGCGTCCCGTCGTGGTGAATCTTTGTTGGTGTACACCACAGCTCCAGCGGTATTGATTTCGTCGTCGACCTCCGTTTCGGCAAATGACTGATTTTGCGACCGGACGTCCACCATTTCATTCTCGTCGTCCGAATTATTGACGTGGCTGGAGTACTGCTCGTTGGACTCTCGGTATTTACGAGGCTGCCCGGGCAGTTCCTGTGGGACAGCAGTTTGTATTTTGGCGGTGAGAGCACCGGAGATCTTACGGCGCCGAATTGGGGTGTTGAATGACGAATCAGCCACAAAAGACGAGTTTGGCGCAGTCTGGAGACGCTGTTGTTTCTTTCTTTCCGATTTCATTCTAGCCTTAAAGTCGTCGTAGGGCACCAACGGGAAAAGACCACCAATGAAATTGTCAGGACGGTTGTCCAAGCACATGGTGTGGCGCCAGTCACGGAAAGCATTCTGGTGGAGGTAGAGCCAATGCTGTTGCGGTCCCACAACCATTCCTGGTCTGATCATCCGCATGTAGGCTATACATTCGTTGGCGGTGAAGCCGTGTGTATAAATAAGATGGGCACCTATAAGGCACCCCGTGCGGCCAAGGCCAGCCTTACAGTGGACCGCAATCTTTCCGCCCTTGTGGATAACAGTTTCGGCAGCGCCAATGAACTTGTGGACGTACTCCAAGGTAGGGCAAGTTCCATCGTCGAAGATCATGTCAATGTGCTGGATGCCTCTACGGGTGAACTCGCCAGCATCGTAGAGGTGGGAGTTGAGCCGTACCACGAGCTGCACGTCGTTGGCAAGAAAGAAATTGAGCACTTTTTTGAAGGGCTCGTTGAGACCCTTACGGCATTGGGGAGATGCAAATGCAATAAAGTCCTTGGAAATGACGTTAAAGTCACCCTGGTCCACCCGCTCGTACTGCTCGTACTCCTCCAAGTTGAAGGTGGTGAGATCAATCATGTTTCTTTCCTTGGCTCTCCACATGGCGTAAACGATGTCCTGGATGGTGATTTCAAAATCAGCGTTGGAGTAGCCTGCGTCCCGGAATCCTTGGAACGGTGGGTCTATCTGGGCAATGGGCTGAAGGACCTGGTGGGGAGACCACAGTTGCACCAATACCATATAACAACAAAGAAGACAAGCAGCGTTGGCTCTTTCTTTCGGTGACGTTGAACTGTAAAACACAATGGCTTTTCCCTGGTTGCACTCTTCATTCAAGATGTTGTGGAGCACCACAGCGAACCGATAAAGACTTCCAATATGGAGGGGACCGAAATCAAGGTGGAATGCGTTGTAAGGAAGAGCATCTTCCACGGTAAAGTAGACTAAATCGTTTGTGTCAGAAGGAGCATAGTCGTATGCGCCAAGGTATATGCGGTCTGTGTTAGCAGAAGAAAGGGATATGGAAAAGAGGTTATGGAATAATTGGATATGGAAGAGTTGATTTGGATAACTGGATTTGGATATATCAATCGGGCTGCAAAGCCTAACGATGATCAAAATAGTCCATAGCGAATAGTATCGCTTCTCTATACTCACTTCTCAAGAACTCCACCAAAGGCACGTTGATCCTGTTGCGAGGCATTCTGGTAGCTAAACAACAAGTTCGTGAACTTCGATGCTCCGATGTTTTGATTTTACTGTTTGGGACTCGCCTGCACAGCATCCCCACAACCTGCACACAGACCGCGCTTGACAGCGCTGTGCAGGAGCACTTTTCAGCATCCAGATGGTAAGTTGACGGTCAATTGGCGGAATGTGCTAACCGCAGCCTTCTTTGTATGAGTTCTCGTCTGAGACGCTCACGGAGCTTCGCAAGTTCCGTTTTGCAAGTTCCAGGGCTTCTCAGATGCAAGCTGTGATCTATGTGATCGACAAACAGACGTACGAAATCAAAAAGGAAAGTGATGAAGTGTACGAAAGCGTCGAGGAGCTTGCAGAAGAGTTGCCTGACAACACTCCCAGGTACGTTGTCGTTTCTTATCCATTCAAAACAAACGATGGACGTCTAAAGACCCCATTGGTGATGGTGTACTGGCGCCCCAGAACCTCGGGTCAGGAGAGCCGTATGTTGTACGCTGGAGCTGTAGAGATGATGAGAGACAAGGCTGGCGTGTCACAGTAAGTATAGAGGGTGAAGAAGGACAAAAGCAGAAGCAAAGCAGAAACAGTGGAGATGGAAAGATGCCAAGATTGAATCTGTGATTCCGTAAAACTGTGAAACTGCATCTATTTAGCTTTGAAGACGACTAACACAGGCTCTTGGAGATTGAGGACGAAGAGGAGTTCGAAGAGTTTCACGACTTGTTGACAGGGACGGCATAAGAAACTCCATAAGATTTTCATCGTAGATGAATACATATCACTAAGGAATGAAAGAAGAAATTCACCAGAGGTACTTAATACTCAACCCTTATCTTTCTTAACATACCAGCCTTGGATATTCTGAAAGTGTACTATCCTTCTAAACCACCTCTGTCAATTCCTGCGTATAACATAGACACGGTCCTGCACATTTCGCCTCTTACCCGGCCGTGCGCTCTCTTTCTTCCTGCGAAAAATTTTCGTTTACTTCATACACTAATCAGTTACAATGGGTCGTTTGCATTCTACCGTATGTATTCCAGCTTGAAACTGCAACAAATGTGTCTTCGGTCTTGTCAAGAGCATGTCGTTATATTAGCGACTGGTCCGCTCTTTTCTTGATGCTTAGACGGTGGACTTTTGGCAGTCAAAGTCTTCTTCCGGTCTACGAACTCGGAGGTTTTCGACTATTGCCGTCGTAGATACTAACCCAGGGTAAAGGTATTTCTTCCTCCGCTACTCCATACTCGAGAAACGCTCCAGCTTGGTTCAAGTTGTCTTCGGACGACGTTGTCGAGCAAGTGATCAAGTACGCCAGAAAGGGTTTGACTCCTTCTCAAATCGGTGTTATCTTGAGAGACGCTCACGGAGTTTCCCAAGCTAAGATCATCACTGGTAACAAGATCTTGAGAATCTTGAAGTCCAACGGTTTGGCTCCAGACATCCCAGAAGACTTGTACTACTTGATCAAGAAGGCTGTTGCTGTCAGAAAGCACTTGGAGAGAAACAGAAAGGACAAGGACTCCAAGTTCAGATTGATTTTGATCGAATCCAGAATCCACAGATTGGCCAGATACTACAGAACCGTGGCTGTGTTGCCTCCTAACTGGAAGTACGAGTCCGCCACTGCCTCTGCTTTGGTCAACTAGGTTAAATGTGTAGTAATATTTAATTTAGCACGAGTGTAGAAAAATCTAATGTGATACTATATTTCGTGATGCCTTTGGTGCGACTTTATCGCACTTTTATGTTATCACTATGGGAGCTCGATTGTCGTTGTTAGCACCTTCAGCTCCCACAGTGGCTATATCCTCGTATGTGGATGTGCTTGGTGAGTGGAGATACATCGACATAACCAACAATTCTCGGTTTCTAAAGACAATTCGTGCAATTGACACCGCTACTGGCCAGTTGGTGGTAATAAAGGTGTTCATCAAACCATCCCTAACCACTTCCAATTACAACCTCCTGCTTGCCAACATTACCGAGTTGGTAGTGAAAGAAGCTTCCTTACTCTCTGGAGCAAATAATGTACTACCTTGGCACAAAATCATCGAGACTGACCGTGCTGGCTACTTGATACGACAGTATATCAAGACGAATTTGTACGATAGGTTGTCTATTCGGCCGTTCCTTGAGCCAATTGAAAAGCTCTTCATCACATACCAGTTGCTCAAAGCTATACTGTACCTTCACGACTCTCTTCATGTGCATCATGGTGATATCAAGTTGGAAAACATTCTCGTTTCCTCTTGCAATTGGGTGGTTCTCTCCGACTTCTCCAGCTATACGAAACCCACATTCATCCCAGAGGATAACCCCAGTCAGTTCTCTTTCTTTTTCGACACCAATGGCCGCAGAGTCTGCTATTTAGCGCCAGAACGATTCTACTCGACCGGCGAACAAAAGGTGTCCAATATCAATGATGAAGGAGAGTATTGTGGGAAGGACATGCTCACCAACGAGATGGACTTGTTTTCTTTGGGCTGTGTGATCGCAGAGTTGTATAACGACGGGGAACCTACATTCACCTTGTCCCAGATGTTCCAGTACTTGAAATACGCACACCATCCCGACCTCTCGGGCATTTCAAACCTGCTGGTGAAGTCCATTGTTGCTTCGCTATTGAGCAAAGAGCCAGAAAAGCGCCCTTCTGCTGACACCATCTTGCATAACGATCCCACTGGATTTCCATCATACTTCGACACATTTCTTTACGACTTTATGGCTCGAATGAACCTCGACAACTATAAGGGACTAGAAAACAGCGACAACCTCACCATCAGTGACTTAAAAATTACTGACATCTACGGCTCTTTCGACAAAATCGTCTCGGCATTCGAATTCAACTACAATGACGAACCTATAGATTACAACCCTTCCAATGATGCTATCCCACTTCGGTTGTCTATGCCAGGTGTACCCCACGGCTATCAAATCAAGTCCAGCAGCGACATTGTCAGTGACAATGGTGCTACAATTATCCTTAAATTGGTGTTCTCTCTAATGAGGACTTTGAAACAACCAGATTCGAAGCTTAAATCTTGTGAATTAGTCGTCGCCTTGTCTGAACGTATCAGCGACGAAAACAAATTGGACTGCTCGATTCCGTACCTTTGCACCTTCGTTGATGAATTTATTGAACGAGCTCCTTCTACTTCAGTTCTGAGACTCAACGAAAGTACGCCGAAATCCAACTCTGACAATTATGCATCCAAAGTCGTCTGCAAGGCACTCATATCTATTACGACCATATTACAGTCCTGTTCATCTATTCCTCCTATCGATTTGCATATGTTTCCCGAATACTTGCTACCAAAACTTTCGAGCCTTCTCAGTGCTAGTAACTCCAAACCAGAACACAGCCTTATACGTATAACGTTAGCTTCTTGTCTTCCCACGTTGGCTACAATCTCCAAGAAGTTTTGGCTCATGGCCAAAAACTTCAAGAGCACTTCATTGAAGAAGACGAGCCAGTATTTCCCTGCTGAAGCACATATGAGTGGCAAGTTGATGATTCCCAAGTCCCAGCTTGAGGAAGATTTCGAGACTCTAGAATTACAGCTTTTGACAGACTCATCAGCAAGTGTGAAGATTGCATGCGTCAAAAGCATTCTTCCAATGTGCCAGTTCTTTGGTACCGCAAAGACCAATGATATTATTTTACCCCATTTGATAACGTTTCTTAATGACCCTAGCGAAGCGCTTCGATATGCGTTCCTCAGTTCAATTCTTGAGATTGGTCCTTTCTTGGGAGTGATAACATTCCACCAATACTTACTTCCGCTCTTAGTCCAGACCTTGGGTGACTCCGAGCAGTTAGTTGTCATCAAGGTCTTGGAGATATTTTCGACTCTTGTCAACACCAAAGTCATCAATCCGGAATCAGATTTTAACGCACTTTCAATCTACAAAGAAATGCTTACAAGCTCAATTATTTTACTTCTTCATCCAAATGAGTGGATCAGGCAATCGGTTGTCTCGTTAGTACTATCTATCAGCGACAAACTACTGTATGCTGATCGGTACACTTTTTTGTACCCGATATTGAAGGAGTACCTTTCCTTTGATCTCTCTGAAATTTCGTGGACTACATTGTATCCTTGCCTCGTCAAGCCACTTAGCAGACAGGTATATGATTTGACTGTAACCTGGTCTTTAAATGCAAGCCCGAAGTCCCTTTTCTGGCAACAACGCACATTTTCTCATACGAATGAAGCCTATGGAAACAGAATTTCAAAAACTACGATTCCATTGGCTGTGCCTACGGGTAAATCGGTGTATATTCCTAAGACTGACCGGGAGCATCCTTCGGCATTACGCAGTTCGTTGCCTTTATCAACAGAAGATAAGCAATGGTTGTTGAAACTCAGAGCTACGGGACTTGAAGAAAGAGACTCGTGGAAGGTACTTGCAATGCGGGAATACGTATACCATGTCGGCAGATTCAACTACTCATCATCCAAGAAGAAACAATACGACTATACGAAGGTGAATATCACACCACATAACGTCTTTTTTGAAGTTTGTTACAAGACTGAGCAGGTTGCAGAGAGTAATCGAACTGAGACTAGAAGTGATACGTTTGACTTGAGTGTTGATGGAACAAGAAGTCAGCGACTGGCTCGCAGTGATTCTAATTCCTACATTCTACCCAACTTCAGGGCAGTAAAAGCGTCGTTGGAAACAGTACAGGCAAACGTGTATGGAGAGATCGAAGTTGGGGTGGATTCCAAGAGTGATACACATCATCACCACTTACATTCCACCAAGGACGCCACAAGCAGTCATCGTGTTTTCAATATCAACAAGCAGAAGATAATCACTGCAAACATCAAGCACAGTTATAGCGGGCGCAATCCATACATGCTCAACTACTTGAATGGTGTTGAAATTACGCCTACTATGGATAGCTTTCCTGAGTTTGGCAAGTTGGTGAAAAAGGCGAACACTAATGCTGAACAGGATCAACTCAGTCTCGAAGGGCTCCTCATCTCGCAGGTAAACTCCCAGACTAACTTTGGAAGTGTGGATGCAATTCGATGCTTGGAAATGAGTCCCAGATCTGAATTTTTTGTAACAGGCAATGATAGTGGAGTACTCAAACTCTGGGATACCTCCAAACTCAGAAAGGAGGTTTCCGTGAAGAGCTCATCATTGATGGTAAAATTGGGATCGCCCATAAGTCGAATCAAATTTCTTCCCGATCGTTATGTCATTGCGGTCGCAACCATGGACGGCCGCATTTTGCTCTTTCGATTAGACATCTCCCGCAACATGAGGACAATTAAGTATCAGGGTATGAAGCAGATTAGGAACTACGAACTTGATGTGGCAACCGAAGGTTATGCAACTCAAATCGAAGTAGCAAGTCAAGCTGGTGATTTGATAATTGCGTCCACGACAACAGGCAAGTTTGTAGCGCTTGATGTGATCAAGATGAAAAAAGAGTTTGAAATCCAAAGCAGAATGGAGTATGGGGCTGTGAATTCGTTTTTTGTCAGTACAGACTACTCGTGGCTTATAAGTGGAACCAGCATGGGCATACTCAACCTATGGGACCTCAGGTTCAAAACGGAATTGCGTGCATGGAAATTGGACATGGAGTTCGATTTAGATGAGAGCAGCGAGCTCTCGAGCAGGTTTCCAATAAAGCTGTTACAGTTTTTACCAAATTATGGCTCAGATGGTGAAGATTACTTTGCAATGGTCGCTGGCGACCAGGAAGCTGATTTCTCAATTTGGCAGGTCCCCAAGTTCGAGTGCCGACAGATCTTCAGCTCATACGTACAATACCCACAGCTCAAGTCATACCAGTTGATTCCTATCGAGAAGACGAAGAAAGATATCAGGATCGAGCAATTGGTAGAGGACGTCCTCAACTTGAGCGATGAGACCACTAGCAAGAGTTTGACTTTCTTGAAGCATGTCACCTACGGAAAGTCGTACTCCATGATCACCAGCACCCCAGAAGGCAACGTGGTCCTTTGGAACATGAAACAACCATCTCAGTCCAAGGCTTTGTCCACGAACTCTACGTTTGCTTCTACAATGGTGGATTCCAGGACGGAAGTTGTGAATGAAAATCGTCACGAGAGTCCTTCTGCCGCACAAAAGTACCACGAGGATATCGTGACTGCTGCAGCTGTAACGAGAGACGGCCTATTGATCACCGTGGACAGAATGGGCCGTATAAATGCATTCAGCTGAGCTCACAAGACCTAATGTCTCCACAATCTGCAGGACGGTGATGGGGTTAAGCTCATCGATCGCAAAGTGAGGTGACAAAATGGCATTTGACGACGCAAAGGGCATTGCTATTGCTATAAAAGAAGCCAAGAAAGGTACGATCTACGACTTGTGGGAAACAAATGAGGTTCTGCAACGTCATAAATGACTATTGCATAACATTTACTGACACAGGCTACGAAGAAAATGGAGTTCCCATCGGCGGTGCTTTGATCTCCAGCGATGGTACTGTGCTCGGCAGAGGCCACAACATGCGCTTCCAGAAGGACTCGGCTACTTTGCATGGAGAGATCTCCACTTTGGAGAACGCTGGCCGTCTTAAAGGCAGCGTCTACAAGGACTGTACCATGTACACCACCTTATCTCCTTGTCCTATGTGTTCGGGAGCATGCATCATGTACGGCGTGAAGCGTGTAGTCGTTGGCGAAAACGAGACGTTCATGGGTGCCGAAGACTGGCTCAGAAAACAGGGCATCGAGGTGATCAATCTTGACAACCAAGAATGCAAGGACTTGATGGCCAAATTCATCAAGGAGAGACCACAGGACTGGAACGAAGACATCGGAGTCTAGCTGTGTCGTAAGTCATAAGAATCAGAACCATGCTGCCTACATTTTTCTATATACAGGTGTACTGATAAAAAGTTCAATTGATATAAGTAGCTCATGAAAAGAGAACGTGACGATTCCGAAAACGAGTCTCAGACGGACATAAGTGGGGACACCCGAACGATAACGTGTTTTTATAGCAACTGTAAACAGAAGGGCTTGGTTTTCAGCACGCATGATGAGTACGAGAACCACGTTCTTGGCCATCACTTTCACCAATGCAGCGAGTGTAAACGTAGATTTCCCAGCGATGGCTACTTGCAGGTGCACATAGAGGAAAACCACGATCCCTTCTTCCGAATACGAAAGGAAAAGGGCGAAAAAGTATATAAATGCCTCGAGTATACCACCGGGTGCAACAAAGTGTGCATTGATCGTCGCAAGCGTCGACTACATATGATAGATAAGCATGGATACCCAGCTGACTTTCAGTTTCGGGTGATAGATTACGGAATAAACTAGCTGGCTGCGTCTACTTTTCTCTTCTTTTTTGGTAAGACGGCAGGAGACCGTCGAAGTTGGGTGAGAATATTGGCATCGAATTCTGACTGGCAAGTAGGACATTTGCCGGAATCAGGAATGATGCTCATGATGCAAAGACACACAGAACACACGAAACCAAGGTCTATGGACTTGCCGGTGACAAAACAGGATGCTCGGTAATTGACATTGGAATTGGTGGGAAGAACTATCATCGGCCTGAGTGATGGTTCGATGAAGTATGCAGTGGAAAGCACTTGGATGAGACCCTCAGGGTTCTGGACATGGAGATAAACTCCGTTTGTAGCGTCCGCAGCCTGCTGAAGATACGACACATCCTTGGTTCCCAACTTGACCACATCGATCGATACCTTCATTTTCTGGGCCGCAAAGATCGAGTTCATGATGGGAATGTAACGTATATCGTCATTGTCGTCGGGAGAAACTATGAGGATCCGTGCACGCATGGACGTCAAGTTGCTACCGCTAGCAACAGTACCACTAGCTGCTCCAGAAGTATTGGACGCTGCGTTGGTCGAGGTGCTGATGGCTGAAGCAGTAGTTGTGGAGATGGATTCGTCCAAAGTGAGCATTCTATGTGTGTATGTGAGGGCCAAGCTTAACGCTCCCGACACCGTGGAGGAGTCCTTGGCCCCTGGGTTCTGTCCGATAGTTTTGAATTCTTCATTGAGCTCGCTGAGCACTGTTTCATCAACGACTCGAAACTGTCGGTACATGCCGCTATTAATGAGGTGTGGAGGTGCTGTCTTTTGTGTTTGGTGTGGATTGGGGTATATAAACTTTGCTCCCGCAGGAGATGCAGCTAAAAATGCTACTCTGTTAGCGTTATTCAACGATAAATGGCCGTTCAAGAACACAATAAGCGATTTTATCACCTCGTTCACGGTGGTTTTAGCTCGCAACTTGTACCACCCGCTGGGGTTGATATCTAGCACAATCGTTAAGAGCGAAGGATCATCGCTAGATGTCTCAGAATGCCCAAAGTCCGTGACTACTCGGTCTGCGATTGCATCCATTAGTGAAGATTACGAAGATGCACTGAACATCGCATGCGCTGTCTGCAGGTCGCATGTCAAATCTGGAGAACGCAGCTCTGTCAGGTGATGACTAGTCGTGTCCGTAATGCACGAGAAGGTGGAAAAAAACGGCCTAGAGAGAGCGAGGAAGAGGATATAGTGGGAAAGTACACACAGGGACCTTTAGATGAAGATTTTGGCTCACGAGCGGCCTTTCCGATGGAGGGAAGCGAGGAAGTGGTGCAGTATTTGCAGTCAGTTCGAACTGAAGCGCTCAACGATGTACCTATCAGCTTCAGTAGGAGTGTCAAGGAGAAAATTGGGGCCCCAATTACCACGCAAGAAGTACCTAAGGTCAACGAAGCGTTCAGAAATTGGGCCGATGTGGTGGTGGGCAAGTTGATGGAAGAGAAAGAAAAGATGAAGAACACACCAGTAAGTGATAGCACCGCTTATGAGTTTCCAGAAACTGCTGGCTCATGGAGGAAACTCATTATGGAAACAGAACCACCGAATTATGGGTACTTTTCATGCTTGACACATTCCACCGTGATAAAGCTCATCGTATATGCTACCAAATGGCTCAGCGCAAACACCTCCCCCAGCCTTTCCCAGTGGCTCTTTGCGCTCTTTGTGCGTTTGGACCGACCGCTAGACCAAACAGAAACGGCTATCGTACGAGAGGTTGCAAAAAAAGCATTAAGGATTCACGAACGAGCGAACGGAGAGCTAAACACAACTACGCGGTACTCAATTGGATACGTCGTGGCCATAAATGCCCTCTACTATGGGCAGCAGGACCTATTGTCGGAATTGGACGCAATTGACGGAGAAGAGAGAGACCGAGAAACGAACATAGACGAAAAGATTTAAATAAGAGGAAAGCATGAAGCCGCATAGCGTTCACTTAGCGGCCCATTTTTATCCTTCGTAACATGTATAGCTGCCGTTTTTATCCACCTCACAACTGCACAGCTCTACTGCCTACTCCACCATTTCATTCTCTCCTGCACTTAGCCCGAGCATTTTGGGCGCTGAGAGATTTCTCCATTTATCACCATGTCCTCCAATCCTATCCGGTCAGATTTGGTAGTTCCGTACGTATATGACTTCTTGTTGTTATGGCGAAGCCCGCACTAACCACAGGTATCAACACAAGCCCGCAAAAGCCAGAAATGAGGCATCTGGAATGATCGCCCAGTCGTTGCCCATGGCCGCTATGTTCATGAGAAACAAGTTGTTGTCGTGGTCAGCATTGTTTCTTGCCATCCAGTCATACTTGAATGACCCCATCAATGCCGAAAGAGACGCTGATGCTCAGCCTCCATTTTTGAGAATAGTATTTGCAATTGTATCTTTGTTCACCTGCTACATTGACTTGTTCTTCCCCAACACCACTCCTGCGGCCAAGAGAAGCGCTGTTGAGCAGGTGGCATCGCTGGTGACGCTGGCGGTCACGCAGGCTACCAAGTAAGCGGTGGAGTATAAATTACGTTAATATTAATACACTATTGTACATGGCTAGTTTTTCCAGTCCAACACGACGCTGGGGCCGTTGTTGTAAGATACACAAAGCTTGTGGGACGTGAGGTTCCACTGGAGATCGCAAACTGCAAGCTTATTTGTGGACTCGTAGATTGCACGCTCCACCAAACCGTCGGCGTCGATGCTCCATACTTTGATGTGTCCGTAGTTGTCGCCCGTGGCCACGAACTTCTTATCGGGCGAGACCTGGGCATTGAACAAGAGCCTGCCTTCGAAGCCCTCGAAGATGCGGGTACTGCTGTTGAAGTTGCCGCTCTTGGTGTCCCAAACGTTCACCACGCCCTCCATCAGAGCGCTCAAAAGCACCGATGGGGAGATCCAGGAAAGACACACGACTGGAGAGCTGTGGCGGTAGAGACCGGCATTGTCCTGTGCGTTCAACGTCAACGCATCGTGCGATGAGTTGCTGTGCCAGATTTTGATGAGGTAGTCGTAGTCGGACGCCGATGCAAGCAAACGGGATTCTGGGTCGAAGCTGAGCACAGTGGCACCGTTGTCGTGGCCGGCAAGCGAGCCGATGGGCTTTATTATGGTAGAGGAGCCGGTGGGCGCGACCGAGTAGATTTTGATGGAGCGCCGGGGAGACGTCAAAGCAAACTTGGTATCGTCCAACCAGCAGGCTTCTATGGACGACGCACCCAGTGCCGAAGGGGCGCCTGGCTGCACCTGCTGGAGCAACGAAAGGTTTCCGTCCCACAAACACACCTCGTTGTTCATGTCGATGGAGATGAGGTACTGGCCGCTGGTATTCCACACAAGCGTGCAGAACACACGGCTTTCTCCACTGGGGACCGTAGCGATGTTCTTGAGCTTCCCGTCCGGCAGCCATGCCCGCAACTCACCATTAGTTGCAGCTGTCACAATGACGGTGCCCTGCGGCGACCAGGATACTATGTTGATGTCTGGTTTCGAGTCCAGCATAATGGGGTGACACAACTCTACCGACTCGGCAATCTCGTCGCCGTTGAAGGCGCTTATCACGGCGGTCAGGTCTCGCTGGCCGTAGGCTAGGACCTCTGTGAGCGGATGCCACAGGCACGAAACCGACTCGCTGAAGCTGACTTTCGGGCTGAGTGTCACTACTGGAAGCTCCTCTTTCTTCTGTGGCTGCGAAGCAGTCTCCTGGGCATCCTTAGCCTCGTCGGCGGTGCTGCCGTTCATCTCCACATCGTCGTGCGTGCTCTTCACCTTCAATTCCACCGTTCCATTTAGTCGTGCGAGTTCCTTCTCGGCTAGCGTGCCCCATAGGCTGTAGTCTGCGTCCTTACGGCTCTCCTTATCCACCAAACCGTAGAGTATTCCCTTCTGGACCATCTCCACCAAGTAGCCCGGCGGCACCTCCAGGGCTAACTTCTTCATTTCCGGGGCATTTGCGCATCCCGACAGCTTCTCTAGTGCATATGCAGCCAACTCATGACCCGATTCCTCGAGATAACGCCACACCAAATAGTTGAGCTCGTTGCTGGTGATGGACATGAAGCTGGCTTGCAGAAGGTGAGAACAAAAACCAGGCCCGCGCACCCGTGCACCCGCTGTGGTCGCACGAATCGCTTGATCGGTGCAATCAATATCAACAGCCGGCATGGAATTCAACGTCAAGGCAGCGTATAGAAAGAGCCGTGCTCCGTGGCAGCGTGCTCTGGCCAGCAAACATGCAGCAAATCCGTACGCAAATGCCAACACTTCGGTCGAAAACGACCTGTTGCAGGTCCCCAGCATGCCCTACGGCACTTCAGCTCCGCCCAACGCTGCTGCTGCTGCCCGCAAGAACAACAGAAGGCTTAGTATCCATGCATCGGCGGTGGCTGCAGCCTCTGGTCCACATAGGAAGTCGTTTTCGCAGGCGAATGGCGCTCCTCCGTTGCCCCAGTTGTCGAAGACGATCACCAATGGCTCGGCCGCCGTGCTGGTGATGGAGGAGCGGGAAGAGGATCCCGAGGAGCAGATCTACAAGATGCTCGGCAGTGGCACGGCCAAGGAAATCGACGACTACTACAAGGTGCTCCAGCAGAAAAAGGCGACGCTCACCAAGGAGATCAAGGACAACATCAACCAGAATCAGCGCTACATCCTCGAGCTTACTACCGACCTCAAGGACACGAAGGAAGAACTCTTGCAGTTGCGGGTGACCACGAAGGAGCTCTACGAGATCCTCGACGAGTTCAAAGAGGCCGCTGAGCGTCGTATCGAGCTCGAGCATGAGGTGCCTACTGCGGCCTCAGCATCCCAGTCCAGCCAGTCGAACTCGCTAGAGGTCAAGGGATTGCTGTCCCGCCGAAAAGACCGCTCGTCCATCATGGTGCTTGAGAAAATGTGGGTCTCGGAGCTTCGCTCGCTCTTCAAGCATGTGGAGGGTGCCACGAAATTCATCCAACCGCTCCCAGGACGTCATGTTCTCACAGAGAGCGGCCGCTGGCACGAGATCAACGTCGGTAATTGGAAGCCCACCAAGACGGTGCATTTGGTGGTGCTCAATGACCTCATGTTGATCGCTACTAAGAAGACTTCCGTAATGCAAGAAGGCTCCTCTGCCAAGTCGAGATTGCAGGCCACCCACTGCTGGCCATTGAACGAGGTCAGCATGTCAGAGGTCTCCAAGCCGCTGTCGCACCGCAACGAAAAGGACGACAAGAAAATCTACCTCATCAACGTCACGGCCAAGTCCCTCAGCTACGTCTACCAAACCGACAGATACGACCACTTCAAAAAGATCCTTGAAGCTTATAACAAGGGCAAGAGAGAATTGCTCCAGCGAGATCGCATCCTCGACAACAGAAAGTCCATCGACTTGAACGAACAGGTCGATCCACAGGAGGAGAAGAGACAATTACGAGACTCCTTGAAGAACTACGAGGCTAACGATATCACCGAAGAAAAGGCCAAGCGCCGGAGCTCCCAAAGACATAGCATGGACGTGGTCCTTCAGGATATAAGCTCTCGTGTGCATTCTAGAAACCGCTCTTTTGATTTCAAGTCTCTCAATGGCAAAGACGCTGAAAAAGTTCAGTATTTCAATGAACTCAAAAAGATCGAGGACAAGCTAGACGAGATTGATATCGAGGTGGCTCACAATAAGTATACCGAATCTGTGGGCTTAATACGTCACATCGAGCATAAGTTAGCGGGTGTGAAAAACAGCATAAATACCACTGGCGTAAGGAACAACGCTGAGGCGAAATCTTCTGCCGATGAACTTCGTCTTCTCATCGACGTCATTAAGATCAAGATAGATAATCGAAAAGTAAAGGTCCAACGGTGCCTTGCTTTTGATTTAAACCATAATATCTCTCGACTTGGCCAAAATGATATCGGACAGATCATCGAGTTCTTCGCTAGCTTTGATGAACTTGATCAAGGTGTGAATCTATACTTACAGGCGATGTCCACTTACCTTTCCACCAATGTGTCTCGGTCAATAGTCGGTGTACAAGGATCTACCAAATTGGATATCGTGAATTACTTGTCGAATTTGGTCATCATTTATTCGTCCGTGTTGAAGCGGGTGGTTAACACTTATGAGCAAAGCATTGTACCTGTCATACGAAATGACAAAAAAGGAAAGGTCGATTCTAGTGTGGTGATTGACTGGTGCATAGACGAAGCCTCAAAGCTTGTTGAAATTGTTGAGAAGCACCTTTATGGCAATTTGGTTGCTCATGAGAGAACGGACTTAGATACAGAGAAGAAGATCTACAAGGTGAAGGACGTGGAGTTGTTTGACAAATTTTTGTCGGTGTTGCAGCCACAGTTGAACCAACTTAAGGATGTTGGAGTCAATATCGATTTCCTTTTTGATGATATTTTAGAATGCATTGAAAAGTAAATATTCATAGTTTATCATATAATCTCGCCAAGTCATAATTCTCTCGGAAGTACTGTCCCCGTCTTTTCAAGATGATTAAAGACACGCCTACTAGTGTCATAATGCCCAAGAGAATACTCATGAGAATGCCGGGACCGATAGTGCTGAGTGCCGGTTCGACAACAAATGTTGCAATGGCTGCAAGAATCTGCCGACACAAATTGTTCATAGCCACTCCAGTGGCACCTTTTCCCGGTAATGTATCTACTAAGTAGGTCACGGTAGTGCCAATAACCATCATGGATGCAAAACCGAACAAGGCAGTTCCGATTAATGGCGTGACCCAATGTTCGCCATATTTCAAGCACCAACCAAAAATTAAGCATGCTGGAAAGAAGAGTATCACTGCAATGCCCACATTCCATGAGATACGAGACTCTGGTACCAAATCCCCGTCGTGGGTATCGGCATAATCTCTCAATAACTTATCATTCCATCTTCCTCCAACAATTGATGCAATCACATATGTCACCGAATTGGGAATATACATGAGACCAACGATGATGGTGGAAAACTTGTAAGGCTCTCGACTGTACTCGTATGTGATTGTCATGTTGAAAAAGTAGATCACGGAAAACGAAATGGCCGAATAAGATATGACAAGAGCGACCGGTGGGTATGTGAATAGTACAAGTGCATGAAGGGGACGTACCATTATGTCGTACGTGGCCACTCTGATATCTTTCCAGGTGATCTTTTTGTAGTCACTGTCCTCATTGTGGGTATTGCTGATCCGCTCAAGCTTCTCTTGGTAAACTTCTTCGGCAATCCTTCGAAAATATTTTGATCGGTTTGTGGTGAGCCGTGAAAGAGTGGGCATCACTGTGTCTGTAACAGCGTCGTAGAATGCATCGTGTCCTATATTGAGCAGCTGGTGTCTTGAAAGTTCGGAGGATATGCGAGATAGGCGTCTCAGATTAGTGTCTCCGATTTGGTCGTGGTTTCCGGTGGTGTTGGTTATATTGGCTGGTATCGCATGTATGGCTTCTTCTTCGTCAGAGCCATCAGATTCAGCCGCCTTTTTGGCAAGCATGTCTCGAATCGCCGTGAGTGAGTCCTGTTTTCGAAGAGTTTCTGGCAATCCAAATAAAAGAAACACAAAGCTGCAACCGGAGAAGATCACCAATAACCACTGGGTGGCACGCCAGCCCCATGCCTGAGCCACAGCTCCTCCTAGAATAGGAGCAAGAAATGGTCCCATCAATGGACCCAAGTAAAAGAAGCCCATAGCCCGTCCTCTTTCGTGCTGGGCGTACAAGTCGCCAATGGTGCCAGCACCTACAGCCTGGACAGACGACGATGCCATTCCACACAAGACCCGGAAGCCAATAAGGGCCTGGACCGTCGGGGAAAGTGCAGCACCGATGGAAAATGCACAGAAAAGAGCAAATGAAACGATGTAAATGCTTCGGCGACCAAACCTCTCGCTGAAGGTGGACCACCACATGGGGAAGATACCTAGTGCCAACAAGTATACTCCAACAGAAACATTGACAATGGAAACACTCGTTTGCAAGTCTTGTACTACATCGTCGATTGCCGGCATCAAAATCGATGTTCCCATAGGGCCCGTAGTGGCCACAAAGGAGATTATGAACACAATCATGGCTTTCATGTTGTTGGGATAGTCTCGAGCATCTTCGTATTCGGGAAGAACCGCCATGATGCTTAGAAGTCCGCGACGTTGTGACATTGGTACTCTTTTCGACTTCGTCGACAACGCAGATTGTATCCTGCTGGCAACTACATCCCTTGGTACATACTCTTGTTCTTTATCTGACCTCAAGTCTGCTTCATAATTGGACTCGAGCTGCTCCAAGCCCAGAGGAAGTATACCATTTTCCAGTAAATGCACATCTCCATCTATCAGAGAGTCTATGGATGCAAGTGAAGATGTGGGACTTCTAGACCGTTGTTCTGGGGGCTTATCGGTATTCATTTCATCCCAAGCTGTATAACTAATACAGGAATTAATCTTGCACTACTCGGAAAGTTAGATGCGTGCGGCGCAATCGGCTCGTGAGATCTACACTTGACCCGGAGGGTCCACGAAATACCGGGGTACTTTCAAAAATGGAATGTATTTAATATATTAATTAGTTCTTTGACTTCTTCTCTCTGTTTCCCTTGGGCACTCTTGCCAAGTAGTAGAAAACCACGGTCAAAATAATGTTGATAGCAATAAAGGCAATAAAAATTCCAAAGTTTCTCCATCTCTCACTGTAGATAGCACTGATCGATTTCAAAAATACATCTGTGCTAGCCGTAGGGCAGTACTCACACTGTGTGGTAGAACTTCCGTTGATGAGGTATCCACCAGCTTGCTTTATGTATGCTGCCATGTATTTCTCGCATGTCTGTCCATTGGCAGGCAGGAACTTAAGGAACTCGTTTCGAGCACATTTCACATCAGAGTGTGCTAAACCGGCAGAAAGCACGCCCTGGACCAAGTATGTGAAAGGATTAGCTCTGTACATGAAAATCCAGAAACCTGGCATGGCTTCTTTAGTGGCCAACACACCACAGAACATCAAACACATCGTGAACAACAAGTTAGCCAAGTTAGCGGCATTGTCAGCAAGTTCCATGAATGAAATACACAAGTGTCCCATGGTCGTTGCATACACATAGAACGCAGTCAAGAGTAACCACACCAAAGCTCCACGCTCATGAACAGTGTCGGTCGGCACGGCATTTTGGTAAAGTCCCACAGGGTAGTACCAGCAGAAAAACGCAAGTGTACCAACAGCAATCTGGTAGGGAATCTCCGAGGTGATTTGAGCAGCAATAAATGCAAACCAACTGAAGGTCTTTGAGGGTGCCTCTCTAACCTCGTAAACTTCTCTCTGTCTCACATAGTATCCCAACATCTGTTGAACCAAGGTGTTCAACGGAATCAAGTACATGAACACCGAAAACATCTGGTTTGTCAATCCTTGAATAGACTTATTGGCCTTGAAAAACGAAAAACCATTGAACAATGCCGACGAAAGGGCCAAGAAGAGCTTGGAGTAAATGTAACCAGGAGTTCTCCAGTTCTGGACAATAACTCTTGAGGTGACATAAGTGTATTGTTTCCAGAGTGGGGCAGCATAGGACTTGTGGGCTTCGGGAGAATCATCTCTCTGGAGCTTGGGCAACTCTGTTTCCATCTGGTCCAATTCCTGATTGATAGCCTGAAACTCAGTTGAGTTTCTCCATACTTCGTAGTAGTTTTGTTTTGCGTGCGAGCCTGGTGCTGCTCCGACAACTTGCAACATCCACTCTGCTGGATTTGCTTCCTTTGGACATGGGTCGGCACCATATTTTTCGAAATAGTTGATCAAAGTGGAACAGTTATCACCCAAGTCACCGAAGTATACCGTTTGACCGCCTTTTTGAAGGAAGAGCAATCTGTCAAACTCTTTCAACAAAATGGCTGATGGCTGATGGATCGTACACAAAATGGCTTGTCCATGGTCGGCAAGCTTTCTCATCAATTGACAAATCGACCATGCAGTTTGGGAATCAAGACCAGAAGTAGGCTCATCCAAAAACAACAACAATTTTGGCTTAGCCACCAACTCAACACCAATAGTTAACCGCTTACGTTGTTCAACATTCAAACCTTCACCGGCCACACCAACCAAAGCGTCCGCATAGAAGTTCATGTCCAACAAATCAATGATATACTCGACATAGTCATCCTTTTCGGACTTGGTGACTGAATTGGGCTGTCTCAAATAGGCAGAAAAGCGCAAAGCTTCACGCACAGTGGATGTAGGCAAGTGCAAATCTTGCTGCTGAGCGTATCCAATAGATCTTTGGAATGATGAGTCAAGAGAATGACCGTTAACCATTCTTACACCATCGGAAATAACACCAGTAGTGACACGCTCGGACAAACAATTCAAAAGGGTCGTCTTACCAGCACCAGATGAGCCCATTAACGCAGTCAACTGACCAGGCTTGACCCATCCATCGACGTGGTCCAAAATAACTCTGGTTTCGGACTTGATCTTAACCTCGTAAGTTAAGTTTCTCCAGTGGAAAATGTTGTAGTTCGCAGGTAATGCATCAGTAGATGTATCAGCAGAACCGCCTTTCTCTGCTTCTAAATGATCGTTAACTGTAACCTTTTCATTGACTGGAGCCGCTTCCAAGTCCTTGGCCTGACTCGATTTGGCTGCGTTATTCTTCTTGTGTTTCTTCAAAGAGCCTCTCAAGAACAAAACAATTTCACCCTTTTGCATTGCTCCTTTGTTACTCTCTGTCAAAAAGATATACACAAACAAAAAGAAAATGGCAAAGGCGACGGCGATTCCGAAGTTTCTCCACTTATGAGAGTTATGGTAATCGTACTGAGATGCAAGGTAGTCTGTACCACTAACAAATGCCACACCTGCTCTTGAACCCACGGTACTGCAAATCTTCTCGTTAGGGGAAACGCTGTCGTAAGGACCACCAGAAGGAACAAAAGAAGCACATGGAAAATCACGGCCAGAAAATTCATTAGCCATCAAAGCCTCGAAAACGTAGGCTACAGGGTTGAGGTAATTAATCCACCTACTCCATCCTAACATTTTTGGAGTGGGAATAACAAATCCAGTGTAAATGACCATGGCCATTAAAAGCACTGTTGCAGGAGTCATAGCACCAGCCAAAGAAGTAGAAACAGCACCCAATGAGCGGAACAAGTGTGACATAACCAAGGTACATATTATGCACATTAACCAATAGAAGAAGAAACGTCCGGGGTTTCTTCTGAAATTCACCATGAAGTAAATCACAAAGTTGAACGACATTGACATGCACAATTTCACAGGTAATTCAGTAATAATTCCGGCAAGGGCATCAGCAGCAGGACGATATAACGCATATTTCTTGTGTTTTTCGACGATTGGTCTCGCTTCGAAAAGAGACATAATTTCAAGCAAAGAGGCAAAAGCATTGAACAAGACAGCGAAGAACATAGCAGCACCACGGTAGTAGAAGGATGAAGTTGTTGGGTTAAGATTGTAAAACACGGACGAAAGCAACAAGCCCATCACTACCTGACCAAAAATGGAAAATATGGGGATCGAAGGATCACCCTTGAAACGCAAAATATTTCTTTGCATGATATACTTGGTTTGCATAAAGAATGACACGGTATATGGTGACTTAGGGGACAAATGCTTCGATTGTCTTGCAATATGAGCATTGTGGTAAGTTTCCTTATGATCGCCCTTCTCCACAGTGGCCATGTGGGTATCGATCTCAGTAATCAAGTTGGAATATTCAGGTGATTTCTTCCAATAAGTCTCAAATTCCACTGAGGTTCTAGGAACCTTATCTTCAAACCCAGGCTTGACAATTCTTTCTTCAGGGTTGGTCAACGAGGTTAAGAAGTCAGCAGTGGTTTGACGTTGAGGACATTCGTAGCCCATGCTCAAGAAGTAAGCTTTCGCTTCATCGGCCTTACCGAAAAAAATTTGTCTACCCTCATACAACACAACCACATTATCAAACAAGTCATAAGCATCTTGAGAACATTGGTAAATAGCGATCAAAGGAGTGGAGTCAAGAATGGCCGCAGACGTTTTCAATGCTCTAATGAACTCTAGAGCAGTAGCTGAGTCCAAACCTCTTGTGGCATTATCCCAACATTGCAAGTTAGCACCGCTCAAAGAAACTTCGGCAATAGAAACACGCTTACGTTCACCTCCAGAAACACCTCTGATGAAATCGTTTCCGACCTTAGTGTTACGGGTATGCGACAAACCGTAAGTTGCCATGTAGACACTGGCCATGTGTTTGGCGTAAGTCTCTCTGTCGACATTTCCTCTGTTTTGTGGGGTTCTCAAACGAGCGGCAAACTCCAAGGTATCACCTACAGATAAATGAGGGAAATGAACGTCAGTCTCGGCTGAGTACACCACATCACCACGGAAGTGATTGGTGATATCCTTGGGCGATAATCCGTCGTATGTGATCTTACTCTCTTTACCCACATGGAAACCGTATGTGTGGGCAGAAATTGTCTTCAACAAAGTCGAACATCCAGAACCTGGCCTTCCAAGCACAACCGTGACTTCACCTGGTTTCATAATAGCGTCCATGCTCTTCAAGATGTCGAAGTAGATAGAAGGATCTTGCTTTCTTAAAGATCTGAGGCCGTCTTTGGCCAACTTAAACACTGCATTGGTTACAGTAGGCTGGTAATCAGAGTCGGCAGCAACACCGTAGGCTCTCAAATCACGATAAGCCACTCCCAAGGAACGAGGTTTGTAGTAATCTGGGTCCGAATCATGCAACTTTCTCAAATTTTTCACCCAAAGCTTAGCGTCAAACACATCAGACTCAGGATTGAGGTTCTCTTCAATCTCGTCTGAATGATAAGGCGATACTCCAGGAACCTGGGACATGTGTGATAAATATTTGATGAGGTCTTCGCTGCTCTTCGTCTTGGATAAATTGATGCTTGTGTTGGTTATCGTTCTGGCTAATTCACGAATGGACTTGTCAGCAGCTTCGTCGAAGCCCTGGTACAACTCCACATCATCGGTGCTGGAACTAGCATCTTGGAATGTGGAATCGTGAGCCAATTCCTCGTCCTTCGACATTGTTAACTACGATATATGTAAGTCTGCAGGAACTCAACTAATTATATGGTGCTCAAGCAGAGATGAGTTGATTTGAATATTCCTAAGCAGGTACGTTTTCTCCGCTGCGGTATATATATAAACAGTTGGGGCTAAGTGGAGCGGCTAGATTACCAAGCGGAAGTAAAAGATTCCGCCGGGCCGCAGCACCTATTGTGGGTGGCTGGGTGTTTGTATCGTATCTGGCTTAGGCGCATGCACTGTTTATGCATATCTGCGGCGCCATAGCAAACAGAAGTCCTTCCCGATTGTTCTACACCGAACAGGCAATGACTATTGGTCTATTGTTGGGCCCAAACGTTCTATTGTGAACGGGCTGTGGAATGTATATGCAGTAAAGGATTTATTGCCGGCTTACCTCCGTAATATGTAATGGCATGCTTTTTACTTTCTGGGCGCGCGGAAAATCGGAGATTAACCTTCCAGCCGACGGGAAGGATAAACCGTTAATCAAGGCTGTCTGCATACTGTGCAAAGTAAAGCGAAATATGTTCTGTGGTTATACTAGATAACTTTCAACATTTGTTTATTGTTTTACTACGTCTAAGTCTACTATGCTGTCATGCTTGATGATTCATTTTGTAGAATGAGTGAGGTAAATAAGGTCTCTTTTTGCGTTCTTGCCACTGCCAAGACTGCGAATTATGACGAAGAATGAAAACTCTTAGCCGTTTTATTTCCGTGCCGTATATCCGTCGATTTGTCTAGCCGCAGCACGGAAGCAGCAAAAATCCGTCGGGCCGGGACGGACGAAGACGGAGCTTAGCGGTGATGTCTGTGCTATATGTAGGAACGTCAAATATGGCTGCAAGGGCTACCGAGGTGCGCTGTTGCAGAAGGGTGGGGATTTACGTTACGGAACTTCAGATACGTGATATTTCCATATCGTCGGCAAATCCGGAATAATGTGAGTAATTTTTTTTCACTTCTACAGACTGCGTTTCTTGTGTTGCTTCAATTACACAAATATTCTATTCCTTATCCTTATCAGTGTCTGCTGTGCTTGTTTTGTTTGCCGTCTTTGTGGTGCTTGTTATCTTTGCTGCTGCTGTGCTTATTATGCTTACTATGCTTGTGTCTTTTTTCGGCCGTGTCTTGGATCCAGATTTCGGACTCGTCTCCGTTGGGATCGTACTTCCCTTTGAGGGCCTCTTTTCTCCATTGCTGCAATTGCTTCTTCTTCGTGTACTTTCTCTTGTCCTTCATTCTCAACTCCTTTGGTCTGTAGGGTGCAAACTTCTTAAGTCCAATGTAGTTGTTCAACTGACTGTCGTCGGCTATGATGATATCTCTGGTGGTGAGTCCGAACGATTCGGGAGAAACTTCACGGTACTTGAACTTGACGTCTTCATTCTTGCGTCCTCTCTCTTCTTCTATCTCATCAAGGAGTTCTGATGCTCTAGACTCAACAATGTTCATAGCTTTCTCCTTGAGGGACTTCTTTTCCTGCTTCGATTTCTTCTTCTCGGACTTCTTTTCTTTCCTGGAAGATTCTGCGTCCTTCTCCTCGGTTTCAGCTTCAACTGGGTTTTCCTCGGATTCAGATTCTTCTTGTTGGTGATAGTCAGCCATTATTTCGTCCTCGTCGTCCCACTCTGGTTTCTTTATTTCATCACCATAGTATTGTTCATTAAAGATTTCTGCCATCTTGTTGTCCCACTCAGCATCGTCAAAATCGTCCTTCAATAAAGTGTCCCCGAAGACTCTCTCGATAGTTTCATCCGCCACTTCGCTGCCAACGGCTTCTTTGATTTCAGCGAGTCTGTCCATCACCTTGTTGGCTTTTGCTAGTTTCCGTTTCTTGAGCTCCTCCTGTTTTTCGAGCTCTTCTTGAGCTTTTTCTTCTTGCTTCTTCTCTCTTTGTCTCTTACGAGCATTGGTTTTGGATCTCCGCAAGGTCGCTTGACTACGAGCGTACGAAAGAATCTCAGCTGAGTTCTCTTCCTCGTAACGGAAATTGTATGCATGTTCGACATTTTCCACGGCTCTGTCAAACTCCTCTTCATCTTCTTGGTCAATCTTGTCCAAGTTGATCACCTTATCATTCTTACGTGGAATCCATGCCTGTTGGTCAAAAAAAGACTGAAGAAATTCATGTTGGTTGGCAGTATCGGGCAACTTCGTGACATGTATGTCATCTTGAGCATCTTGCTTTCCTTTCTTGACCAAAAACTCATCATCTTCATCACTGTCGTTGTCCACAGCGTTCTTGATATCTGACAAGAGCTGGTTTCTCTCTTCTCTCTGTGCAACCACAAATGGCCTTTCTCCATCCACGGTTCCGTACTCGTTGTCCTCGTCAGCTTCCTTGTAAGCTCCACTGAGCAAATTCATTCTATGGTAATCCTTCAAGAACATAGGTTTCTCTTTCTTTTCGCTCTCACCGCCTTGCTCAACTTTGTCATCGAAGAACTTGACTTCATTGTCTAACAACTTATCTGGATTGTTCTTGATGGCATCTAAAACCTTGTTGATACCCTGCTCAATGTCTTCGGTGATCAATTCTCCGTATTCGTCTTCTTCTTCAGAAGAGATGTCATCGTCAGAGTCATCCCTCTCGTCTACAACAGGATCTTTGGATGCTTTTTTTACTTCCTTCACATCTTCTTTGTTCTCCAAATCGAATTTATTCTTTTCTGCTCCTTCTCTGGCCTTTTTGGCCGCGGACTTCTTTCTAGCCATCTTACTGTCTCAATCTCATCGCATCGCATCGCTCGAATATTTATGTACTGCATACATTATCTAGAAACCTCTACAACTTCACTTCGACATTGGGGTTTTCGACGGCTCGGTTTTGTTCGTACCACCAATCGAATGCTATCGTGCACCGGTTCAAGTCCAAATTTTCACTCAAAACTTTCCACAAAACACTAATGAGAAATTCCTTCTCTGAATCGTTGCTGCCGTCAATGAGCTTCTTGATTTCGTTTAACCAGAAAACAAAACTAGACAAGGGGAAGTAAGGCACCAAATTAATCAATGAGCTTAAAAGTGCTTCCCGTGATGTCTCGGCCACCGTTCTGTGCGTCGGTCTATGTTTCGATTTTGGAGGAAGAAACGCAAGCTTAACTCTGTCCTTTGGCTTCTTCTTTTTGTTGTGGTCGATGATGTCTGTTGATGGATGCCTCTTTTCGTCTATGTGACTCATTGTTGAAGCTGCATCGATCTCCGAAACTGGCTGAGCTGACGAAAATGCAGTGTCTTTGGAGTTCACTGGAATACCAGAGGGTGTGGAGTTGCACTCACCCAATAAAAAGTATAGGAATTCAACAACGGAATTTTTGAATGGCCCATCTGTATAGTCAACAGGTTTCGATAAAACCTTTTTTCCCAAAGTCTCAATGGCAATGCTCAATTGGTTTGATGATAAGATGGATGGGAATTGCGAGAAAAGTAAACTAACATACTGGAGAGATTCCTTGATATCTACCACTTCTCTCTTATAGGAGAAGTAATTCAATAACACCGAGTGTCCAGCTTCAATCATCACATTGTCGTCGAACAAGTCAGCTCTCACGAGGTGGAATGTTATTTCATAAATCACTTCTTGAATAAACTGACCATTTTTCTTATTTTGTTGCAAGTAGTTTTCCCACAAACCAAAAATAAATAAGATCTTTGCCCGAGCCACATAGTCTCGGTTAAGAACGATTGGATTGGAATTAATTTCTTCGTAGTGACACATCAAGAACCGGGTCAATTGTTCAAACCTCCTGGTTGAGTACTCCTCGCTCAAAGCAAGTTCAAGTGATAAATAATACACAAAATTGTAGCTGTCGAACCCTCCCTGTCCTATAGATACAAGGATGGGATTGATGTAGTATAGGTTTTGAAGGATCTTGAGTGAGATCTCACGGTATTCACGTTCCACAATATATGGCATGTGCCTCTTGAATGGGTTGGCAAAGAACGTGAGACCACTGTCAGTGCTGGATTTGAGGAATCTGTTCAAGATACCCTGGTAAATGAGAATCTGCCCGAAGAGAATTGTCTTCATGTGGAACCAAAAGTGCTCTTGTGGGCCCGATTCACTGACCGGAGAGTCTGGGGCTTTATTGAACTGCGAGGCTCGTGTTGATGCGCTGAGTTCGCGGTTAAATGTGATGAAGTTGTCCAAAACCAGAAGTATCAAGTCGTTGCATGATTCATTTATCGAAAGATCACTCAAACAGTTCTCCAAGAGAAACGAGAGACGGTTGAGGTTTTTCGATACGGGTTTCTGGAGAATTTCCGTTTGAATAAACGCTTCTGGATCGGCCATATGGTGAGCCTCGAAAAACCGCTTGTAGCCGTCGATGCCTTTCAAAATGAGTTCTGCTGTTCCTGCAACAATGTATGGGATTCTGTCCTTGTGTATGTACCTCTTGATGTTCTCATCCTTGTTATACTTGACAGCGAGAGATATGAGACTCAAGTTGGTGATGGTCTTTGGAAGCGACAAGGAGAGTGAAAATTCCAAGCACTTTTTAAAGAGCGAGTGCATACGTTCGTCCCATTCGCCGAAAAACCATTTATACTGTAGCATGTTAGCATTGGTGTACAATTCGTCCCTCAACTTGTTGGAAAGAGATATACCAGCAATGATAGGAAGTACTTTCCATCCGTTTTGTTGAGGCGAGTACAAGGCAAAGTTGGTCAACTCGCGAGCAATGATGATGTACCAGTCCTTGACGCTCAAGGATGGTCTGGAAACTTTCAATTTGGTATCCGTGATCAACTTGAACACTTCAATGATTAAATAGTTGTTTTCGTAATCGGCATTGGATCCAAAGCATAAAGGATTATTGAGAAAGCTGGCCATTATAACTCTGAGGTTGTGCTGGTTCTTTACATAGGGCAAGTACTGATATAAATAACTCAAAATGTGACGAACAGTGGCATCTTGTGGAGGATTTCTCAAGTCGTTCACCAAGAAATCCAAGTCTTGTGGATAAACTGCAGGAGCTGTTGGGCTGAAGGTGTTTCCAGAGCCAGATGTAATGATTTTGCGTCCATTTAATAATGCTCTACCTTGCGGACCGAGCTTATTTTGCCAGTTACTCATGCTGAAGAGTTGCTGATGGTGGGGTTTCTGGGGAACCGAGGGGAGTTATGTGCAGGGTCTGGCACAGGCAAGAAAGAAAGGGCTGAAAGAAAAAGAGAAGAGGAGGAGAAAAGGATGAATGGATGGAATGGGTGTATCTATTGATACTGAAGAAGATCAATTCAGAGATACTGTATCGCTAATGATGCAACAAGCATAGCTTGCAATTTTTATCAGAAACAAAATGTAAAATAAGAAAGACTACTTGTTTTCGAATGTAAACTGTTTCTTCTTCGTTTTCTCTACATTTCCTATTCGTCTCGGCTGCATTCCTCTTCGTTCCCACCTAATTTTCGCTCTTGCATCAGTCCCAAGTCAACCGTTCTGATCGCACCATCCTGTACATCGCGACAAATTTTGGTCGCCAAAGATATCCACTCACAGCATTGGCTTTCAAGCTGCATCTCCAACCCATGATTACGACTGTCTGACTCTTGTTTCCACTTGCATAATTAATAAACATATCCATGCGACGGTTTCCTTTAGCAAAGACTTTCCGAAATCTTCGGTTTAACTTGAAAAACTACCAACCAGCGACTCTTCGACCCAGTTTTCAGTCCACCAATCATCCCTTTTGCACCAATTCGCAACTTTTGGAAGCTTCCTACTCACAGTGGTTCAAAGATGTTTCAAAACAGATTCCCTCAAAGATAATAACCCAGCTAACAGAGAACCTGGACCGCCAATATGAACAAAACCAGGCCGCCGCCGAAAAATGGGTTGCTCTTCCTGCTTCTTCCATGGCATTCAACGTACCCACAGATTACCAAAACTGGGAGGAAACATTGGAAAACTACAATAACTCCAAGAAATCTGCATATCCTAATCCACTAGAAATTGTACACTTGAATAACCTACAACAAATTGCATCATCACTCAAACTGCATGCTGAGAAAGGCCAGTATATCGAAACCAGCCTGCTCGTGGAAATCCTAAAATCTCATTTGTCTGTTGAAGATAGCTCTCAAGATGGACATCCAGAACATGCTCTTTGTGAGCTGGATCCGCAGTTACAGTGCTTTACACCTTTTTATTCGCATCTACGAGCTCGAATACCTGCGTTATATGACATCTGTTACTTGTATGAATCCAGACTGTTTGCAAATAAGCATTTCCAGGAGGTTTTTGTCCGAGCGTGCTACCACAAAAACGATGTGGATATGCTTCAGCAATTGCTTTTTGCATATTTGAAACACTCCACGTATGATTCCACGACACTTAATTACATATTCACCAGTTTGGTACGCAACTACGAAGTGGAGTTCTTCAAGGGCTTGATTTCAAACTTGATGGCGCTTGGGCGAACACTAGATCCAATTATTTTGGAAGTAGCCGTTAGCCAGCTTGTATCTGTTCTGGCTCTATTCGAGAACATAGTGCACGTCTTTCAAGCTTGGCTCAAGTCTACGCATGGCTCGCCAACTCCAAAAACTCTAGCTATTTTGGTTCATGAATATGCCAAGTATGGTGATCAAGATGAAATCGATACCCTCAGTCAAATCATCAAGCAGTACGGTTATGAGGAAAATAGCCATATTCAGCTCGCTCAGTTGCAATCTCATATTATTATGAGAGAGCCATCACATTTTAAAAAGACCATTACCAATGAAGACCTAGCGGCTGCTGAGAGCATTTTGCAGTCAGTGAAGTTGATCAACAATGAAAAAGATATCAAGCATTTTTTCCACCTGATGGTATTGTTCCTTTCAAAATTCACAAACTTGGAAATGGTGGAACGCTTTATTTTCAAGTTGAAGGGTGATTTTATTCATGACGAGACGATCCATAGGGTCATCAGTAAGTACTTTGTACGCCACGACCAGTTTGTACCGTTGATCAGGTACTTGCAAAAGTCTGATGTACGATTCGATGTTGCATATTTGAAAGATATATTCGACTGTTTCGTGAAAACATACCCATATCAGGCTCGTGAATTCTCTGACCAATTTCATCACTTTTTGCGTCTGAGTGACTCTATGCCTCAACCGGCACTAGACGCTATCCTCCCGTCATTTCAAATTAGCACACTAGACTCACAGCTCACCCCCTATTGCATCGAGCGACAAGAATTTGATTCCCGCAAGTACGATTCTCCAAGTTGGAAGAGAATAGAGTGGAAAACTACGAATGGAGGAAAGCACAAAAGTGCATCCATTCAGGTTGACTTTAGAATTAGTCGTGGATTTCGAGACGTGATGCGTAAAGGGGTAAAGCCGGACTACAAGGTGATTGAAACTACTTTTAGGCGTCTGAACCCATTGAACAGAGCTAAAATTTTGGAGTTCTTGAGGGCAATGAGGTTCCCAGTAAAAGACTGCGAGAAGCTCGCCATACTCAATTTGCAGTTAAGCAAGGACAAGAACCTGTTGAAGGCATATTTGCAGTCACAGCCCGTCGAAGAGCTCAATTGCAACAACATAATCATGCTTGGTCGCATGCTCTTGAACAAATCAATGTACCGACCCAACACAAAATTGTTGAATTCGGTGAGGACGATGGAGATGAACGACCGGACACGTATGGTGCTTCTCAACCTCCAGCTTCGCAACGCTTTAAAACAAGGTAATTATACCGGCATAGTCGAAACCATAGAGAGCTTCCCCATCGACGAGGTGGTGCTCAGTCCTTACTTGTACAAACAGGGCCATTACATAGAAAAGGACCTCGAGAAGCGACTCAGCCGCACCCCAGATGCATCTGACGATGGCCAGCAAGCTCTAGCTGCTGTGCGTGGACTTTTAGGCGATATCAGCATACGGCTTGATCGCGACAAAGAGGATGTTGCCGTGCAAGTACACGAGATGTTTTTGTGGCTCAAAAAGTGGATGAAGGAGGACATTCGAAGGGTCTAGATCAATACCAGCCATCAAAGTCATATTTAGTGCTGGAAGTGCACCAGGAATTCTAGCAGCCATCAGTAGCCGTTATCGTGATGATCTGCCTGTACATAGCAAATACATCTCATTACAGTCTCTACTAGCCATGAGTTCACTCGATGAATATCTACGAATATGGGACGCTATGGTAGGTTTGATTTTCGTCTACAGTAACCACTCAGTACTAACTTCAGGATCCCTCCTTGTTGAGAAACATAGTTGCTCAAGCACAGCGCACGGTTGAATGTGCCGTCTGTTCGGAGATCATGCATGTACCGTTTCTAGCTAGCTGTGGTCATTCTTTCTGCTACGGCTGTCTCTGCAGCTGGTTCACCACCAAGGTCAACTGCCCAACCTGTCGGCAGAACCTAGAATATCCACCAATCCTCAATGTTCCGCTCCAAGAGATCAGCTGCTCCATCAGCGATGGACTAATTGCGCTCGATGAGGACGCAGACGCTATCACAAGCCAACGGGACGAAGCCAGGCAGCACTTCAAGCAGGACAGCGACCGCAAGAAGCTCTTTGGAGACGCCTTTTCGTCGGCAGTCACACTCATTGACCGGTCCGATGGAGTGCCGAGGTGCGGAAACTGCCATTGGGAGGCTCATGGAAGTCGCTGCTTGTTCTGTGGGGCCCAGTTCCGCATCCCCAGGGACGACGACTACTTTGACTCCGACGACGGCGACGCATACAACGAAGACGATGAAGAAATCGTCATCCACGGCCGGGACGAAGACTTGGAACCAAACGAATACGACACAGAAGACAGCTTCTTGGACGCACGGGATCTCTCCGATATCAACAATGACCTCAGAAGCGACAGCGACGAATGGCAGGGCTTCGAAAGCGGCCATGAATCGCAGAGCGACCGAGACCTAGAACGAGCGCTCGACCATTTTCACGGACGAAATTATGAAGACGTACAGAGCATAGAGAGCCAGAGCAACGACGACTCCGAGGACACAGACGACTTGATCGTACGAGGCCCCAGGGTATACCTGGTAAACCTGGACCTGGAGTAGCGTCACGTGATTGTGTTGCTGAGGTAAGCAAGCGAGCCAATGGCCGAGCGTGAAAAATGAACTGATTAACATCACCATGAACCCCCAAAGAATCATTGAATTGCAAAAGATCTACCAGTCTTCCGACAAGAGATTGTGGTTGCGTGGAAAGCACTCGAAGTTTGTGGTGTTTCCCTTCTATGCTTTGTTCACTGTAAGCACCATTTTCCCATTGTACTACACTGGACGGGCCATTCTCGGTATCAAGGACGAGTAATGCATACTTATAGGAATAAACGAGGATAATAGAATGTGTAGGCACCGGTGGCAGGAAGAGGAGGTGATAAGGTTGAAGAGAGAACGAGAGTAGCGTTAATACTATGATTTTGGGTAAAATACCCATAAGTATTGCTTATACTGCTTACTTTCTGAATATCCTTCGACAATGATCCTTTCCATCCGTAACAGTAAATCTCTTCCACTTTATGTTCAATTTTCTATTCTCTCATCTCTTCCCACCCCATCCGTTATCTTCATCTTCGCTTCCTCTTCCTCTCCGATCTCGCGCACCCAACAATCATGCCATTGGAAAAAGTCCCCGAGGATATCCTAGAACGTATTCTAGATCTCTTGCCGCAGCAGAGTGTGCTTGCCTTGGCACAGACAAACTTTCATTTCTATCATCCATGTTGTAAAAAGCTCTACAAACGGTTGACAATTCGTGTGGAACCGTTGCTCAGGTCCAAGAGTAAACGACAAAATGACTTCATTGACGGTACCCAGACGGTAATATATGGATTTCAGAAGGCCGGCTTGATGCCAAAGCAGCATTTGCGTATGATAAATGCCCGAACTCGGACATTAGTGGAATCTTTGGTGATAAATCCGGAACTTGCATCCTTTATCAACGACATCTGTGTGACCAGTGACCTCGATGACGAGTCAATTGAGGCATTGCAGCTCCTAGTAAATGAGGTGCAGAAGACCGAACCAAAAGATGGCGATTCTTGCCGGAAGTTGTACATCAAGCTGGCGGAAGTGCGCCGAAAAGTTACGGTGAACTTTGCTAAATGGAACAGCATCGTCATCGATAATATGGAGCAAGTTGCAGCAGCTGTGAATGCTCGTGAGGTTTATTTCAGCGATTTGACCCCTGACGCTAAGATTTCTGCCAAAATAAGCCCAGTTCTCGAAGAGCTAGAGTCTATAATAATCGAAGACGAAGACTCCCAGCGAGCTTTGGTCGAGGCAGTGGCATCTACGGGAGCCAGAATTCAACCCAGAGAGGTCTCTTTAGTGCATTATCATGATAAAAACGGAAATAAGACTCCCGTGCTCCACATTAGGTGGAACAAAGTCCATCGTGTGCAGCTTACGCTTGGCTGTGACAACGAACAGTGCAACCAGGACTGTCTTTCGGAATTCTTGGGCATAATACCTCCACACGCACCCATATCAGCAGTTGCTATACGCCAGCAAAATTCGCTGGAGCACACTTACATACACAAATTTTGTGAAAGTTTCGACCTCATTGTGTTTTCGTTTCTACGCCAGTTTTCCCGCCTCTGGTATGTTTCCATCAGACACAGCCCTCCTGAAAATGGAATACTCGAAGACGGTTTAGAGGGTAATTATCTCCGGCGCCGAACCTTGTTCACAGAAACTCTTCCTGCTGCAATTCGGCATGAACAGAAAGAAAAGAACAATACTGTGTTTTCAGCACACCCAGTGCTTGTGTTTCCTAATCTCTTGCATCTGTTTGCGTGCTACGAGCAAGCCATGAACAACATGTTATGGAACGGCTGCAAATGCGAGCACTGCACCAAGACGCTAGATCTCTTGGACGAGTATCTTATGCTCCACCAGTACTACAACAAGAAGCTTGGCCGGTACAAGGACTTGACCACCAGCCAGTTGATGACGGCTATTGCTGGTCGTCTCACTGCCCGGATGAATCCTGGTGGTACAGACTTGGACTTAGAGGAATTTCCAATGTGCCAGGTTGACTGGGACCTTCACGAGGTGACAGATTGGGGTCCTTTCCAGTGCAGGGGGCATCAGGTTTACGAAAGAGCTGAGTACGATGATGACGATGTCGATGCAGACGAGACGGTCGACTGCAAATTCAAAGGCACTGGTTTGTTGAGTTTCGATGCAATTGCCAAGTCGGTGTCCCACTACTGGGAGAACGTGGTCAGAAGAATGATCTACTTGAACAGAGGAGATGCCGAGGATATAGAGATCGGCAAGGCCGACGAGCTCAATGATGGGGGAACAGAGTATGGTGGAGCTCCAGTTTTAGGCAAAATCGTGTTGAACGGAGCAGTGTTCAACCTCGGCAAAGAGCTCAACGGCACAAACTTTAGCCAGAACATCTTCGACGCTTGAGTTTTCGCAGCCACAACCATCTTGCGGTGCGGCTGGGAAGCCAAATTTTCAGTAAGGTTAATGCGGTGAGCAGCGACGATGATCCTCCTCATAGACTCGTACGACTCATTTACGAACAATCTACGGCTGCTTATTGCCGAAAGCACCGGCGAGCAGGTCGTGACAATACATAATGATACAATTAGTCCCGAAAAGTACGCATCGTTTGCCAAGACATATCTTCCTCTGTTCGACTACGTCGTGATTGGACCAGGTCCTGGTCATCCAGCCAACGAAAAAGATGTAGGTATTGCTGGGTGGCTCTACAGACAGTACAGATCCAAAGCAGATATACCAATTGTGCCAATTCTCGGTGTTTGTCTTGGCTTTCAGAGCATGTGCCACGAATTTGGCAACAAAGTTGTACGATTAGGAGCCGTTAGACATGGCCAGGTCTATGACGTAGTACCGTTGGACGACAAAGAAGCTACTGGTCACACTCTATTCCCTACGAAAAGCAAAATACCCTGTGTACGGTATCATTCTTTGCATGTTCCAGCGGATGATCTTTCCGATGAGATTGTGCCTTTAGCCTACTGTGATGATACCGACGAAACCGTTACAAAGAGAGTCCTTATGGCCGGTAGACACAAGCACCTTCCATTGTATGGTGTCCAGTACCATCCTGAATCGGTTTGTTCTTCTGATGGTGAACAATTGGTGAAGAACTTCGACCGCATAGCCAAAGATTACCGGAATGCAACGAGCTTTACGCCTGAGTTGCTTAGCCAGATACGAAGGTATGATGTGGGACACCACGAGGAGCAGAGATTCTACTCACCTGCTCCTTCTGCACAAGCTGCCTATACGCTTGTAGAGTTGTCATTGCCTAATGTCAAGCCCATCGGTATTTGCGACTACCTCTTCAAAAAAGCCAATAAGACTGACTTCCTTCTTCTCAATTCCGCTGCAAATCCGTGCCAGTGGTCGATCATTGGCCTTCCTATTCCTGGAGAAACCCGAGTCATCACTCATTCGAAAGATGACGACGCAATTGTTGAGTTGAACAAGTACGGTGAGAACGACAGAGAGCGCATAAATCTTGCTACTTCAGGACACAAGGATGTTTGGTCGTATGTCAAGAAAACGTTTGAGAACGCATACATCCCACCAGCAACATTTGCCAAGCATCAGAAGCTTCCTTTCTACGGAGGTTATGTGGGTCTTTTCTCTTACGAAGAGGGCCAGCACATACAGATAGACAGAATGAACTCATTAACGTCTGGAGCTACTCCAGACCTCAAGTTGGCGCACATAGAGCGCAGCTTGGTGTTTGACCATGAAAACAAAAGATGGTTTTTAGTGAGTGTTCGCCCCAACGATGCTCAATGGTGCCAGAAAATGATACAGGAGCTCCAAAGTAACAAGGAAGAGTTATGCGTTGATATGTCGTTGATTCCTGCTTCTGTCAAAGAATTGTCTACAGAAGCCATTGAGTATGAATTTCCCGACAGAGGCATCTACAAAAAGCAGTTTGAGCAGTGCCAGGAGTACCTTCACAGCGGCGACTCGTACGAGCTCTGCTTGACAACACAGCTGAAGTTGAAAATTCCCTCCATCATCCATCCTTGGCATATGTACCTTGTGCTCACGCTTCGCAAGAATCCACTGCCTTATTCGTGCTTCATGCTGTTTGACGATGTGACACTCATATCTTCGTCGCCTGAGAGGTTCCTTTCATGGCAGCAGAGCACTGGTGGGAAGCGGGTGGTGGAATTCAGACCGATTAAAGGTACTGTTAAAAAGGAGCCGGGTGTTGACTTGGCTGCTGCCACTGCTATATTGCGTACGCCGAAAGAGATGGGCGAGAACCTCATGATCGTGGATCTTATAAGACATGATCTCTATCTGTATGTTGACAAAGTGGAGGTGTTCCAGCTCATGACGGTGGAGGAGTATAAAACGGTGTATCAATTGGTAAGTGTTATCCGAGGCGAGATCGAACATGAGCATGGCATAGACGTTCTAGGATGCTCCTTACCTCCGGGATCCATGACTGGAGCACCTAAGAAGCGATCTGTGGAATTGTTACAAGACATAGAGAGTGCTCAGCCAACCACTTCTGGTGGCCGCAGAGGTATTTACAGTGGTGTATGTGGATATTGGTCGGTCACCGACGAGGCAGATTGGTCGGTGGTGATTCGCTCAGTGTTCCACTATACCCATGATACCCTAAACCTGGAAGCGCAGAAGTTATGGCGCATTGGTGCTGGCGGAGCCATCACCGTTCTCAGTAGCGAACAAGCTGAATGGGAAGAGATGGAAGTGAAGCTATCTAGCGCATTACAGTCTTTTGTATGATAGAAGTATATAATAGCATGAATTATGGATTAGAGATGAAGAAGAAAAGCATATGAACGGTCTCTTGGCGTATTTGCATTTTAAGTTGGGATTTCAAATCTTTCAAATTGTGAAAATTTCGCCTGTGATAAATTGCATCTACGACCTTGTAAGTTTATGTAGTGCGCTAAGATGTAGTGATCAATGATGCAGAGGGCAATTCAACTGGAGTACGGTAAGGTTCCATACAGCAAACAGGGTTCCAATCTACAAGAACCTTCGAGTAAACAGCTAAAAAAAAGTTGCTTTACAATTTTAGGAAAACGACTTAACTCCCATCCACTCAAATCGTTAGTCACACTCTCCACGTACTACATAGTCTACATCTTTCCCGTTCTCTGCCTCTCCACCACTCCTCCAGTCATTGCTGGTTTAGCCGCTTCTCACCGTCCTGCACGCTCTCCGTCGAAAATTGTCGACATGACAAGTGAACCCATTTCATTTCACCCCCAGAAAAGAGTCCACCACCATGTCTTTTTTCGGGTTTGATCCTAGCGTGCCGCCCCATCTACGCTCCCAGAACCAGAATGCGGACTCCTATGATTTCCAAGAAACCTACGATGGGCTCGGCGATCCCGAACAGGATGCGTTGAACGACGAAACATTTGGTGCCACAAAAGTGGGCAACGACTTCAGCTTTGCGCAAGCTGGTCAACCTCAGGCTGCCCCTGTGCATACGCAGAACCTCAGCTATGCCCAGGCTGCTACAACCCATCCCACGAACGACGACGAGTTCATGAACGATCTTTGGGGCGCTGGAAATGCTCCGGCGGCGGCTTCGGCTCAACAGGCTCCTGTCCAGCAGCCCATCCAGCAGCAGCAGCAGCAGCCACATGAGCGGGCTGTTTTGTCCTTGAACGATATTGAGGCCCAATTGACGGCCATTGACCCACGGATGCAACATCCCCAGCAGCCTCCACACCCTTACATGATGGGCGGGATGGTTCCTCCGGGATACGGTGGGTACATGATGCCCATGGGATCGTACATGCCGCCTCCTCAGCAGCTTGGCCACTTTCCCATGCAGATGATGATGCCGCCAGGACAACATGCTCCGCAACCAGTGCAGCCACTTCCTCAGCAGCAGCAGGTTCCTCAGCAGGTTCCTCAGCAGCAGGCTCAACAAGCTCAGCAAGTTCCCCAGCAAACTCAGCAGGTCCCTCAACAAGTTCCTCAACAGGTTCAACAAGCTCAGCAGGTTCCCCAGCAAGTCCTGCAACCTTCCCAAGCTCCTCAGGCTCAGCAGATTCCTCAGAAAGCCCCACAGGTTCCTGTTTCTGCCAACGCTGCCTCCACTCCTTCTTCGTCTTCTGCTGCTTCCACCGCTGCTCCAGACTTGAACCTGTTCCCAGTTTTGGGCGCCAAGCTGTTGGCCAAGCCCGCTCCTCGTCGCTTGAGCTTTGCTGAAATGACCCCCGAGCAGCAGGCTAAGGCCACAAAGAGACACGAAAAGGTCGCCCGTATCATGAACTACTCTGGTATCATGAACCCCAAGGATAAGGACTTTGTCACCAGATTCCAGTTGTCGCAGATTGTCACCGACGATCCGTACAACGAAGATTTCTACGCCCAGGTGTTCAAGGTGATCCACCCTAAGGCCAACGCCAACCCTTTGCAACAGCAGGCTGACCAGAATAACTCGATTGCTCAGGCTTACTTGGACCAAAGTGGCCACAGATTGGGTGGACGCTACAAGCGTGCCGATGTGGCATTGCAAAGAATGCAGCAACAGATCCAAAAAGCCGTCACTGTGGCTAAGGAAAGACCAAAGTTGACCCAGTATGCTCGTGAGGGTGCTTTGGGTAAAATTTCGTTTGGAAGTGGTAAGAAACCAAGACAACAATTGGAGATCCTCAGTAAGGCAGCACAAAGAGAAAAGAGCGAAGCTGAAGGAGGTGTCAAGCTGGCAACTGCAGACTTGAGAAAGTCTTACTCCCGCAAGGATATCATGAGTATCATCGAAAACGTGATCAACAACATCATGACCATAGAAAGTGCCTCGAGAATCACACCCGGCGTGGATACCGCTGACCTTTGGGAATCTTTACACATTCTTGACCATCCTTCGACGTCTGGCGACGAAGAGTCGACGATTAACCCGTTCATTCAAGCCTTGAACTACAACAAAATGCTCAAGATCTTGCCTCGTTTGTTCAAGTTCTTGTCCCGCGAACAAGTGTTGACCATTTCCACCTTGATCATGTCCAATCTTGAAAACTTGCTGGTGATAAAGCACGGTTCGTACACCACCTACCCTGATCAAATAGTGGCGCCTAAATACTTGAAGTTGGTGGAACACTACACATTGACCTTTTCCAAGGTGTTGATGAATGCAGTGCAAGAGTTCAAATTCAATGAGATTATTGGATTGTTGATGATCTTGATCGAGCACAACAACATCTCGTTTGTGTCTACGACGAAAATCGGATTGTCGGTGATCACCACTTTGCTTTCTCGAGCAGAATTAATCAAAGGTGAGGGCCAAATATCTGCCACCGACTTATCCGAATGGTCATCGTGTTATGACGAACTTTTCTCCAATTTGGAATCCAGAATTGCAGCCATTTTCCCTCCTCACCCAGAAGACGTTGACGATGGTTCGTCTCGTGAAAACTATGTGTGGCAGTTTTTGGCTACACTTTCCTTGGGAGGTAAGTTGAGTCACCAAAGAATCATCGTTGATGAGGTACGTGACGAGATCTTTGGAGTCATGACCAGAGCTAAGGCCATCGACAATAGCGACATGGCCAATCTTTACAAGAAACAGAATTTGTTGAACAATTTGAACATGTACTTGGTGGTGATGGGGTTGGTAGCCGACGAGAACGAGATCAAAGAACTACAATGATAGGACGGCTAGGCTATTAAGTATAACCGGATTTCTATTAGTATTTGTTAATAAAGCTAAAATCTTGTAAATCTGATGCCATAGTACTGCTGGACCCCTTACGCTGGAACCCAAGCGACTCGGCCGAAATGGCATAGGTATTATCAGAACTATGAAGTTCCAGCTCCGAATCCTTGCGTGAGCTATGTATGGATGTTGCTTCCTGGACGGTTGACAAATCCATGGGCAATAACTCGTGCATGGTCTCGTCTGATGCAGAAAAGTAAAGTGAAGATGCCGTAGACCTGCGACGGTTCGGAGTACTTTGTACACTGAGGGACAGCGCTTGTGTCGACTTCAGGGCCAAATCAAAAGGGCGTGGGTCAAATGGCTCCATGAGATCACTTGGCTTGAGAAATGTAGATGACGGTTCGGTGTTGGTAATGCTTATATCGATGGGGATGAATCTGGCACGAAACTTGCGACTCTGAGTCGACTGAGGTTTGCTCTTTTGTTGGGGCGACGAAAGGTAGCTGTTTATTCGTCGTTCGTGCTGAAGGAGGTCTTTGAGCATGGCGATCTCCCGCTCTTTTTTCTCGAGAAGTGCCTTGTCGCTGTTGACTAGCTCCAACATTTCATGGCGGTACAACTCACTGGTTGCTGGTTCCTCGCAGTCACTACCCAACTATGGGGACCGCAAGAACGGATTGTGGGTATCACATACAGCTGTGCAAGGCAGCTCCAAACTGCTAGCTTCGTTTATATGGCTTTCCACCTTCTCAACTTCATCTATGCAGTGAATAGTTGGACTTGCAGCAAACGGAGATACAAGCTTGAGGCTCCTACGGGAGCCACGATACGGCTTGAACGTCTGTATCTTGGCATTGGAAAGCGAGCCAACATCAGTAGCGTCTTCTGGTTGAAAAGAGAAGTTTTGCAAAGAATTGCGAGCTGTGCTATGGGAAACGGTATCCTGCAAAAATGATATGTTATCGATATCCTCAGCCCGGATGGTGAGTTTGGGCATTTCGGGAGGATCGGAAAAGGAGTGGTGGTCTTGTAAAGGCGTCAGAACAGATGCAAGTTGATTCTCTGACGGAAAGTTATTTTCATACGGTGAAATTATTGACGAAAGATCGCCAGACTCGCTTATGTGGGACGCAGTAGCATAGAGATGCTCAGCTTGTTGGCTGATTTCGATTTGGGTGAGTTCCTGCTCGATCGACTTGAGTTCATTTTCAGGGTTTGTTTCAAAAGCAAGTGAAGGCTTCGGGTGCGGCTTGTGTCCTAGCACCTTGAACAACCCGCGTGGTCTGGAACGGTGTTTCCACCTTTCCAATATCCTAAGTGTCATGGAGACTTGGTTTTAGTTTGTCAATATTTTATATCGAAGTAGAAATAAAGTTTCACGTTTGTTCGGCGGCACAATCGGAGGTAATATTTGTGGAGATGACGGCCAGCGAAAACAAAACAAATATTGTTGGTGCTTCTTTGTCTAATCAGCCTCGCGTATTTGCAGATGCATATTTATGTGAAGGGAAAGAGAACATGTACCTATTGTTCGTACCTACAATCAGGGTGCCCGGATGTGCAACCCTGCAGGAAGATGCATAAAGTGCAGTGATCATAAATAGAAATGTGGGATTGGCGGCCAAATTGCAGCTAGCGGGTTACATAACTTACGATCAGTGCATTAACGGGACTCCCTGCTAGCGCTTTTGCATGCTTATTTTTCGCGATCGCTGCTGCAACTATGCATCTGCAGGTGGCGATCGTGTTATGGTATTACCGCATTGGGACGAATGCACGCAATCGCTCGGATTTAAGTTATGCAGATCGTTTGGTTGTCTCGTTCTTGCCCGATGTTTTGCAGATAGCGTATTATCAATCATGCAAGATATATTGGAATTCTGCCCGCGAGATCCAGAACGCCGACCCACGGAAACGTAGTTGTAATTGGCAACCACGGTTGCAAAAACTTGCAGCCACAGTAGCAGAAGACGGCAACCATCCGTACTCGGATCCAGCTACCTTTCCGAAGCACCCGTCCCGCTAAGAATGCCCCTCGCCCTGCCAAGCCTCGACTCCCAAAACAATAGTCTTTATTGCCATCGTAAGTTGGGGCTGGTCACGTGTATGTTTGTAACATGTACTGTATGTATTGGTCACGTGTTGTGTCATGTGCAATGGCCGTGTGAGCGATAACCACCCGGGTACCTTGCGTACGGCTGTTGGCGGTTCTTCAGAACTCTTCATTCATGCAAGAAATACTGGCAGAGAAGGTGCTAACGCACGGTTTTGTGCATGGACATATCCACAAACACAAGGACCATACTCATATTCATGGCCATATTCACAACCACGATCACGACCACCACAACGGTTTGGAAGAGGCTGCTGATCGAATAGACCAATGTCCTGAGTCTGAGGAGTTGGCGCTTTGTAGTGAGATATTCTGTAATGACTTAGACGATTGTCTTTTCACAAACTGTCAAGATACAAAAGAACAGTGCAATGAGCACGAATGCTATGAAGAGCCGACCTATGAAGCGTACGATTGTATGTCGTGCTGTGAGGATCCTGGCTGTGATCCAGCGACTTCCGTGTGTCCCAAACTAGTGTGCAAGGACGGTGGATGTGCTGGAGAAGTGGACCACGAGAACAATTTGTGTGATCTTCAGCTATCAAAACGGCCCATTTTTGAAAACTTGATCAATAATGTGCACAATGGTGTGTGTGCCGAGCAACCAAGAAAGAAATTGCGACCGGACCCAGTAGCTTCAAACCGCTTACAGCTCCATTTTCCCCACGAATGCCATCCTACTCACGAAGGTGGAATTTCCACAAAGCGACAGTTGGAGTCCAAGCCTCCATGTTCTGTGACCCACCACCATATTCATCAGTCGTGCTTCCACACCACCATTCCCAACCAGGCTGCAGACTCTGATCCGGTCATGTCTGATTTCGACTTTTATGTTCAGTTCAACAACTTCAACGAGTCGCTTAAGGCGCTCTCGGACCACGAGCCAGAGTACCTGTGCAAATGGGAGAACTGCTACAAAACTATCAACAACAAAACATTCATGCAACATCTCATGGATAGCCATATAGGTCAGGAGTACTCTCGTTCAGATAGCAGTGCTCCGTACCATTGTGAGTGGAACTCATGTAACTATATGGATTCGAACCTTGACGCATTGATCACCCACTTGAACTCCCACAAAGAACTATTTGAAAATCAGCCATACAGTGCATTGACCCCGAGCACGTCAGATCGCTCAGTGAACTCCTCTCCTCTAGAGACCAAGCCCATACCGTTGGATCTACACTCCATGTCCCAACCCTCAAACTACAACATCACCGAAATGCAGATTCGTCCCTCCAGTGCCCACCTGCACTGCAACCATAGTTTTGATCCGACTTTCACCTGCCAGTGGCAAGTACTGTCGCAGGACGGAATACCAATTGCCTGTGGTAAGAGCCATGCAAATGCTGCTGAACTCCACAATCACATTCTAGACGAACATGTGGAACCGGGCCAAAAACTGTACGATTGCAGCTGGATCGGCTGTGACCGTCACAACGGGAGAGCATTTAGACAGAGACAGAAGCTAGTGAGACACTTGTTCACCCACACAAAGCATCGTCCTTGCGTTTGCGAAATCTGTGATGCTCGATTTGCAGTTCCTAGCATGTTAAAACAACATATGCGTATTCACTCGGGCGAGAAACCGTATGCATGCAGTGTATGCGGGAAGCACTTTGCCACAAGCTCCAGTTTGTCTCTTCACAAAAGAGTTCACACCGGTGAAAAGCCGCTCGTTTGCAAATGGCCCGGTTGCGGAAAAAGATTCCGGGAGTCGTCTAACTTGACGAAACATATGAAACAGCACTACAAGTATGAACAGCAGAACGAACTGGGTTTCTTGCCCATAGAAGATGCCATTTCTGCCAGTTGAACACTTTTATATACGATTATATGCTTATGATCAATGTACTGCAGGTAGTCTACTACTGTTCGAATTTTTCAACCTAATCTATATTCATGAAACCTACATCGGTAATTCTAAAATCCGTGAGAGTGAAGACCCCTGTCGTTGCTGCTCCTCTCTACGAGTTCCCTAAGATCTCCAGCATCACCAGCGATGAGCTCGTCAACAACAACTTTGGCATAAATACATATTTCATTCACAAAACCAAGTTTGGCCATTGGCCAGTTTACAAGAAAGTACAGAACACCAAGATCACCACAGAAGTAAAGAGAGTCCAGGGAGACGTAAGGCAGTTCAAAGAGGACTTGTTGTCCACTTTACCACACATACAACCCCATAATATCACCGTGAACAAGGTAGCTGGTTACGTGAATATCAAAGGCGATGTCGTACAAGAAGTGATGAGGGTTCTCGATGCAAACCATACGATTGACCAACTGTAAATAGTATATATAAAAGTCCATCACTGGATGTAGCCATAGACTACTCTGGGGCCTGCTCAGATGATGGTGTGGACGCAGCATCAGAAGAGTCGAACGCTGCCATGCGAATCTGGACAATCCACGGGTCCGCCAACAATTCCATGGCACTAGCACGCTTGGCAGGGTTGTGCTCAAGACATCTTGAGAGGAATCTGCATCCCTCGGCACTTAACTGGTCGGGAGATGGAAGCTGTGGTTGATGTCCAGCAGCAATATGGTACATAATAGCCCACTCGTTGTCAAGATTAGCCCATGGACGTCTTCCCGTAGCCATCTCAAGCACACAGCATCCTAGAGACCAGATATCTACCACACCGCTCTTACTGCTGGAAGATCCAGTGATGACTTCCGGCGACATGTACATGGGTGTTCCTGTCATCGAGTTCAAGTTGTCAGTGCGGTCATCAGTGCTGCCTCTGCGAGATAAACTGCCTCCGGTTCGTGTTCTGCCACTGGTAGCAATCACCTTAGCAGCACCAAAATCGACAAACTTTATGACACCGTTGTGATCCAACAAGATATTTTCCGGCTTTAAGTCTCGGTGAACAACACCAGACTGATGCAAGTATGCCAAACCTTCAAGCATTTGCAAGGTGTACACTTGAATGACCATCTCATCTTCAATACGTCCGTGGGTCAAAAGACTGGATAATGAGCCACCCTCACAGAACTCCATGAAAATGTAAACCTTGTCACGATGGACCTCCACACCAAAGTACTGAACGATATTTGGGTGGTTCAACATCTCCAACACTGTCATTTCATCCTTGATGGAGGGCACGATGTTCTTTATAGACTGACTATCGTGGAATCTGATTTCTTTGACGGCCATCACTCCACCGGTATCCAAATTAACGGCGGAGAACACACTTCCAAATGTACCGCCTCCAATAAAACGACCCTTCTGCCATCTTATTGATACACTTGAGAAAGAAGATGCAAGCAAGGTGACAAACTGGTACTCCAGATCGGTCGCTTCCAAAACACGACCCACAGACAGGAAGTCGTTCTGGAGTTCTCTTCTATATTCCTCAATAGTTTCAATCTGATCCATAACGTCGTCTCTGTAAGCTTGTAAAATCAACTCGTCATCGGCACTGTTCTCGATTCTATGTCTCTGCGAGGTCCACTTCAAGAGCTTTTTCTTTTCAGCCTCACTGGACCTGGCTCCCATAATATCGAAATGAGAAATCAATAATGACATACATCTAGCAACCTTCAGTCGCAAGCGATAGAATTGATCTTCATCCAACACGAGCACATTGAATCCTCGTGTCATGTCCATAGCAAATTCTAATGCAAGCACACACCAACGGAATGTTTTTCTGTCAGTTGGTGTACAATCATCGCTGATAAAGTTAACCCATTCAATAGATAAATGGACCAATTTCATAATCACGGTCGACTTTCGAGATGTGTCGAGATTCTTGATGGAGCTTCTTCCATAATCACGAGCATAAATAAAGTAGTTGTTAATGAGCTCTTGGAAATCGCCTTCCGGTGCCATGCTAAGACACTTACTCTTTACAATCCTGACGGAGTCCAACACCGCCAAAGACATCTTAAAGAATAATCGATCTATTCTGGATAAGTCATAGTTGACCTTGGCGAGCGAACAACGCAGGTCCAGTTGTTTAAATGAAGACGTGATGCTCTTTGAAGGATCAAATATGCTGGTAAATCTCTCTCTTACCAAATCCAAACTGTGGTATGGCATTGTCGTGACCAAAAGAACTTGGCCCACCTTCAAATCGTCGATAGGTACTTCATCAATGTCAATTCTCACCACTTCGCCTTCCCAAACAATTGGCTTTGCGGGACAGATTGCCAACACATATGCAAGATCGTTAGATTGTGAAGTTAATGGCAAAGCCACATTGTTTTCAACATCATCAAACTCGTCAGGCTCTTCATCCATATTGAGAATATCCAAGAAAGTGTCAAATTGTGTTGATTCATTCATGCTGAGCCCGATGTAAGAGCCATGCATCATTCTGTAAATTTCAGTTTCACGGTGCATTAACTCTGGACTTGCGAAAAAGTAGGTTCCTTGTGATTCCACAGTACCAGTGTACACTAAGAAATGACCAGAGTCTCGAAGGACATCGAGCAATTCTTTAGTAACTTGTCCTTGACTACCTGGAAGTTCGTAGATAATGGAATTAGTGAAAGTTCTCGAAATTTCACCGGCAAAACGAGCCAATTTTCTTCTTAATTGTCCGAAATGTTCGCTGGTAGAGCTGTACCACCTAATCAACTCGGTGCTATTGCTTTTGAGAGCTGGTGGAGGAGATCTGATCTGATGGTTAAAGTAGGCAAGAAGTCTGTGAACTAACTTCAGGGTGAGATGTGTGAATGACTTTGAGACTACTGGACTTCCGCCGTCGACATAGTTACCGATCCACCTCAAAAAGTTCCATGCTTCCTCCAATTCTTCGGGTTCTTTAAAGGTTCTGAAATTAGTCGAAGAACGAGATCCATCCAATAATTTTTTGCTCAAGAGAATCAAGAAGTAGTCAACACAACTGAGAACAGCCTTGTCGAACTCGAGATATTCACTCTCGAAGAGCTCTTGAAGCATCCATGTGCGGCTACTATCGGGGCGGAAGTATTGCATGAACCCCAGTTTAACTTCCAATGCTATGGTGATATAGGACTTAAAATCGTCAAGCATTTGATCGATCATCATCAAGGTTGGGTTCTGCAACTTCTTGGCATACTTCAATCTGACATTGATGATCTCCTTAATGAGTTTCATGGGAACCAAACACAATTGGATAAGACCGTGTATATAGTCGGGGAGCTTGATGGACTCAAAAATCAGCTTCAAGTGGATGTATGTGTCCTTGGCCTTTATCATCCAAGGAGCAAGCGGAATAAATATTCGCTGCTTGAAAATTGTGTGGACGTCTTTCTCTTTCATTAAGCGCTCAGCCAACGATTTGTTGTCTTCATCAAAGATCTTCTTGACGACCTTTGTGGGAGTAGTTGTTGGCGAATCAGAACTGGGAGTATTCACCGGACTCTTGGTGATGTCGAGTTCATCGTTACCAATCCATAGTCTGAGCGAGTTACTTTCACGCTCAATGGCATCAGTGATACTCAACCAGGCGTTGAGGGCATCTATTCGGTCCATGAAGTCGTGGCTGCTGCACAAGGGTTTGTCCTGGCGCATGTCCTCCAAAGTCTTCCAGCACTCGCAACACTTCTGGTACCTGTCGAGGATCTGGATCACCTGAGCTCTCGGGCTGCCGAGCACATGGTCTTCGACAATCTCGTAAGTGATGATATCGTCTATGAGGGTGTCGACTAGGGTCCGCCGGTAGGCTATCATCTTGCGTTCGTCGTCTTCTGTGCGGCCCAAAAGCTTGGCCTTGATGCCGTACCACAAGTTGTCCTTGTAGGTCATGAGCTGGGACAGTTCGTGGTTCCGGCCCAGCGGGTTGCTCTCGATGATCTTGGTTTTCTCGGAAGTCACAACGTCTCCAGTGAGCACTGAGGTCAACATGGACTGCCATTCCAACCGCTCCATAACAGCAGGGTCGTCACTGGAGTCCAACACAAGCTGCGAGATGTCCTTATTCGGGTTGACAACACCGTCTTTCACCATCGAGAATGCCAAGCTAAGGTCTATCTGGTACTTGTCTTCGTCGATGTCGGCGAGTATATCTTTCGATCCAGCACTAGCTTCCTCGTCTTCCAGGTCGTCGTTGACCGTAGACTCCTCATCTCCCTCGGTGTAGGCGCCGCTGATACCCTTGGTGTAGTAGTCGTCGATGGTCTGGTTGCGGAGTTTCTTCAAGTAGACTTTCTCCTGGGCCCAGTACTGTGGCGAGTGGTTTGTCGAATGCATGCTTTTGTTGATGGAGCGTGACCGGGCACGGTTGGTGTTGGTGATATGGTTATGACTGTGGGTAGAGGAAGCAGAGCCTGGCGGTCCGCCTGAAGATGCCGAGTTGGGTGCAGAATTTGTGGCTTCATTGTTGTTTCCGGACAGAACACGCTTGCCAGCGATGTTATGGCTGCTGTTTAAGCTGCTTTGTGTGGGTACACTATTGCTAGACTTACTGTTTATGCCCATATTTGGCGGATTGGAGCTGGTGTTGGTTGTTGCGATGGACAGAACTCCATTTCCGGATGGTTTTTTGAGAAGAAGGGGTCGTCTGTGTGGTTGTGTACTGTTGTGGGTGCCATTGGTACCTCCTTCGGCTCGTCCAAATTGCCCCTGTGTACCCATTCTTGTAGTTCGGGTGCTCGGGGTGAACAGTATGGTGAGAAATTGGCTTCCTGTCTGTAAATCTTAAGCGCTGCCAAAGCGTATGCCGGATGGTAGTTAATGCATTAATGCTATGAACAGTGCATGAACACAACGATATGGTTACTCTTTCTGAGCTTCAGGCTCGTGCTAGCAGGTACAAGCACCTAGACACTGGAATTCCAGGTCTTCAGATCAACTTCAACAATACAATATACGACTTCCAGTCTACCCCAGGAGACACGGGAGTCCATCCCGTCCTTGCAAATCTTGTGGTATCACATCTAAAGGCAGACGAGTCACATAGGGCGATTGTGGTGCAAACTCAGAATCCGTTCCCGTGGCTGTGGCTAAAAAAACACCCTTCGTACGACAAAAAATGGGAAAGCGACCGCATACGATTCTTCGTGGTCGAGACTTTCGCCGAGCTCTACTGGCTCTTCTGCTCTGATACCCTTAGTTCGCTGCATTACTCCAACTCCATCTTAGTAGTTGCCAATTTCCACGAGCTGGCCCAATTATACAAATTGCAACTCTCGACCGCTTGCGAAGAAGCACTATTAAAATTTCACATATTCCGCAATGCGGCTGCCATAGCGCAGCAGAAACACCTACCCGAGCTTCCATCCAACTCTGGCTTGCTTCGAGAAAACCCACTGTTGAAATTTCAGGCCCACGTCTCGGCACTCACCAGTCTTGTCTCACAATTTGCATTTTCCACCGACCTGATTTGCATACTCACGGGCTTCTTGATCACCAAGTCTGTGCCATATGCGCAAGATGCTTTGGAATTTCCCCGAAGCTCCCAGTCGGTGGTTTCAGATAATACCCAAATGTCAGTCGCATCCCAGAACTTCCCCATTCCAACCTCACAAAACTTTCGCCGCCAGTCCAGACCGGTGTTGGTACCGTCCTTGAATGACTCCGACAACTCTGCGCATGTCAAGAGCGCTTTTTCAAACTACATAGCGGCCCGGCTCGTTTTTTACAAGGACTGGTACCATCTCAGCCCGCAACTGCAACAAAATAGTTCCAAGCCAGGGGACAAAAAAGGCTTGCGGCTCGTCAATGTGGTTGAGTGCAAGGTCCCCAGCACGGCTGCCACCTCAAAAATCTACTTTGACTACGAAAACGACGAAGGTTCCCGCTACAACTTTTCGGGTTTATCCAGTCCAGATTTGCTGCAATGGAACTCACATCCTCCTTCGTCGCCCGAAATCAGCGAGTCACAGCTCAGAACCCTTCTTCCGGAGTTTTCGCTGGAAATTGAAGCGTCAGACGAGGAACCGTCGTTGTTGCAGCCAACGGCAGACGTCCTGCATGGCTCCACGTCAAACGATACATCCGTACACCAGATATCCGATGAGCAGCGATGAGCATTAGAGAGAAACGCACGATTCAACATGGCTACTGTGGTACCTCCGCCTTCTAAGAAGCAAAAAAAGGAGGCTCAGAAGGTGCGTGATGTGGACATTGTCCCTGCGGATCTTCCACATGTCATGATAAAATTCCAGGCCTCGGACTCGGGCGAGTCTGTCGGCGGATCGCTTCGAGTTCCTGGAGGAATCACTGAAAAGCAATTGGAGGAGCTTCTTAACCAGCTTCTCGGCGACGATGAGCCGGTACCATATACTTTTGCTGTTCTCGATGGCGAGAAGACCGTTGATGTGCGAGACAATTTGTACAGTTCGATCTTGAAGCCCAAAATCAAGTCGACAGAAGACTTCCTCACAATGGTGTATACCCCCCGAGCGGTGTTCAAGGTGAAGCCGGTGACCCGCTCGAGCAACGCCATAGCTGGCCACGGCTCTACGATCTTGTGCTGCCAGTTTGCACCCAACGACTCGGGCAGAATGTGCACTGGAGCTGGAGACTCCACCGCCAGAATATGGGACTGCAACACACACACGCCGTACAAGACGCTTGCGGGCCACTCCAACTGGGTGCTCTGTGTTGCGTACTCTCCGTGTGGAACCATGATAGCGACCGGATCGATGGACAATACCGTGCGGTTGTGGGACGCCAAGCTGGGCGAACCGTTGGGCAGTGCATTGAACGGACACACCAAGTGGGTTTCCAGTTTGACATGGGAACCGCTCCATTTGGTCACGCCCGGCAATCTGCCCCGCTTGGCATCTGGTTCCAAAGATGGCACCGTGAAGGTTTGGGACACCGCCCGCCGGGTGTGCTCGATGACATTGAGCGGCCACACCAACTCCGTGTCGTGTGTCAAGTGGTCCGGCTCCAACTTGCTCTACAGTGCATCCCACGACAAGACGATACGGGCGTGGGACATCACGGCTGGCGGCAAGTGCTTGCAGGTTCTCAAGAGCCACGCACACTGGGTCAACCACCTTGCCATATCCACGGACCACGCTCTTAGAAAGGGCGGCTACGACGAGAAGTCCAGCGGCAAGGTATCGCAGGCCGACCTCATAGCGAAAGCAAAGGAGCACTACCAGAAGGCGGTGGTGCTCAACGGCAGCGAGCGAGAGCGGCTAGTCACCGCCAGCGACGACTTCACCATGTACTTGTGGGAGCCGCTCAAGTCTGCGAAGCCCGTGTGCCGCATGACGGGCCACCAGAAGCTCGTCAACCATGTCTCTTTCTCCCCAGACGGCCGCCATGTGGTTTCCAGCTCGTTCGACAACTCCATCAAGCTCTGGGACGGCATCAAGGGCACCTTCATCGGCACTTTCCGCGGACATGTGGCCCCAGTATACCAGACTGCGTGGTCGCCCGACAGCCGGCTCCTCGTCAGCTGCTCCAAAGACACTACGTTGAAGGTGTGGGACGTCCGAACCCGCAAGCTCTCGGTGGACTTGCCGGGCCATGCCGACGAGGTCTACGCTGTGGACTGGAGTGTGGATGGAAAACGGGTCGCCTCGGGAGGCAAAGACAAGATGGTCCGCATATGGTCCCACTAGACATAGCTACATACTACGATAGTCATTTACGTGCACTGGTACTCCATGCCCATTCCGCAATCTCACTGCTCGCACTCCATCCCTCCACCACAGCCTCCGCGAACACCGACTCTTCCTTAACGTCACCATGGCAATTGTAAAGCGAGGCGGACGTAGCAAAACGAAACAGCCTGCTCCGGCCAAGTCAGGCATCAAGAAGGCGGAATTCGACATCCACAAGAAAAAAGAGGTGGGTGTTTCCGACTTGACGCTTTTGTCCAAGATCAGCGATGACTCGATCAACGAAAACTTGCACAAGCGGTTCATGAACAACACCATCTACACGTACATCGGCCATGTGTTGATCTCGGTCAACCCGTTCCAGGACCTCGGCATATATACAAAGGAGTACTTGAACATGTACAAGGGCAAGAACCGGTTGGAGGTCCCCCCGCATGTGTTCGCCATTGCCGAGTCCATGTACTACCATCTCAAGTCGTACGGAGAGAGCCAGTGTGTGATCATCTCGGGCGAGTCTGGTGCCGGAAAAACCGAGGCCGCCAAGCAGATCATGCAATACATTGCCAATGTGTCCGTGGACGACAAGGCCGATACCTCCTCCGACATCACCCACATCAAGGACATGGTGCTTGCCACCAACCCGCTCTTGGAGTCCTTTGGATGCGCCAAAACATTGAGGAACAACAACTCGTCCCGCCATGGAAAATACCTCGAGATCTACTTCAACCCCTCCAACTACCAGCCCACGGCTGCCCACATCACCAACTACCTCTTGGAGAAGCAGAGAGTGGTGTCCCAAATCACCAACGAACGTAACTTCCACATTTTCTACCAATTGACCAAACTGTGCCCGCCAGAGTACCAGCAGCTGTATGGGATTCAGGGCCCAGAAACCTACATCTACACCTCGGCGGCCAAGTGTATCGACGTGGACGGCATCAACGACTCCAAGGACTTCACCGAAACTTTGCAGGCCATGAACACCATCGGCTTGTCCAAGTCGGAACAAGACAGCATTTTCCGCTCCTTAGCTCTGATCTTGTGGATCGGAAACATCTCGTTCGTAGAAAACGAAGACGGAAACGCTGCTATTCGTGATGACACAGTGACCACATTTGTGGCGTACTTGCTTGAAGTGGACGCTGCCATCTTAAAAAAAGCCATTCTAGAGAGGACCATCGAGACCAGCCATGGTATGAGACGTGGATCCACGTACCATGTGCCATTGAACATTGTCCAAGCCACGGCTGTGAGAGATGCTTTGGCGAAAGGTATCTACAACTACTTGTTCGATTGGATCGTTGAGCGTGTAAATATTTCACTCCGCGGTAACGCCGAGTCAATGGAGAAGAAAACCATCGGTATTTTGGATATCTATGGCTTCGAGATCTTTGAACAAAACTCCTTTGAACAGATTTGTATCAACTACGTGAATGAAAAGCTTCAACAAATCTTCATCCAGTTGACCCTTAAGGCAGAACAAGATGAATACGTCCAAGAACAAATTAAGTGGACACCGATCGACTACTTCAACAACAAGGTTGTCTGTGATCTTATTGAAGCTACTCGTCCTCAACCTGGTCTCTTTGCAGCTTTGAACGATTCTATTAAGACTGCTCATGCAGATTCAGATGCTGCCGATCAGGTGTTCGCTCAAAGACTTAGTATGGTTGGTGCTAACAATCGTCATTTCGAGGATCGTAAGGGTAAATTTATTATTAAGCATTACGCTGGTGATGTTGTCTACGATGTTGCTGGTATGACCGACAAAAATAAAGACGCTATGTTGAGGGATCTCTTAGAAATGTTGTCCACTTCTCAAAACAGTTTTGTCAATCAAGTCCTTTTCCCTCCACAACTTTTGGAGGTTTTGGCTGATAAGAAGAAGCGTCCCGAAACGGCTTCTGACAAAATTAAAAAGAGTGCCAATGTCTTGGTTGATACACTCTCCCAATGTCAGCCATCCTACATCAGAACAATTAAACCAAACCAAACCAAGAGACCGAAAGAGTACGACAATGCTCAAGTGTTGCATCAAGTGAAGTACTTGGGTTTGAAGGAAAATGTTCGGATTAGAAGAGCAGGTTTTGCATATCGTACTACATTTGACAAATTTGTGCAGAGATTCTATCTTTTGTCGCCCAAGACGGGTTATGCTGGTGACTACATATGGAATGGCGATGATATCTCTGCTGTGAGAGAAATCCTCAGTGCCTGCCATATCCCTGACTCCGAATTCCAAATGGGAACATCCAAAGTTTTTATCAAAACGCCAGAAACTCTTTTCGCCATGGAGGACATGCGTGACAAGTACTGGCATAATATGGCTGCTCGTATCCAAAGGGCTTGGCGTCGTTACGTCAAGCGGAAAGACGATGCTGCCAGACTTATCCAAAACGCCTGGAAAGTGAAGAAGCATGGAAATCAATTCGAGCAGTTGCGTGACTACGGTAATGGATTGTTGCAAGGGAGAAAGGAGAGAAGAAGAATGTCCATGCTTGGCTCGAGAGCTTTTATGGGAGACTACTTGGGTTGTAATTACAGCTCAGGATTCGGTAGGTTCGTATTGAACCAGGTCGGTCTTAATGAGCATGTTGTGTTTTCTGGAAAGGGCGAGATCTTGTTGTCCAAATTTGGAAGATCTTCTAAACGTCTTCCTCGAATTTTCGTGTTGGGCAAGTCATCTTTGTACATTATCGCCGAGAATCTTGTGGAGAAACGGCTTCAGTTGCTGAAGGAGTTTGTGATCCCCATCAACAGCATCAATTACGTTGGACTTTCCACCTACCAGGACAATTGGTTGGCAGTCAGCTTGCATACGCCTACTCCAACTACCCCAGATGTACTCATCAATCTTGACTTCAAGACTGAGCTCGTAACCCACTTGAAGAAGCTTAATCCAGGAATGACTATAAAGATTGGCCCCACCATCGAATATCAAAAGAAGCCAGGAAAGTTCCACAGCGTGAAGTTTGTCAGCAGCGATGTGAGCACCATCCCTGTTAACTCCGATGTTTACAAGTCGGGTACGGTTTCTGTTCGCCCCGGTCTTCCACCAAGCAGTCAAAATCCAAAGCGTCCCCGAGGTGTTTCCACAAAGGTCGACTACAGCAAGTACTATAATCGCGGAGGACGTCTTGCTCCCCCTAGAACTGAGCAACCTGTCCATCCTCGTGCAACACAGCAGCCCTCGTATCAGCAGCAGCCTTCCCATCATCAACAAAACTCGTTCCAGCAAAACGTTCCCGTTGCCCCAGCTCATCAGCAGAATAATACCGCTCGTAAGGTTCCTCCTCCTGCCCCATCGATAAACAATGGCCATCAAGCTGCGGTCACAGCAGCATCAGCGGCAATGAATCATGCACCTGCCCAGTCAAGTGAAACACAAGGGGCGTCACTTCCATCTCGTCCGGTCAAGAAAGTTGCTCCTGCTCCTCCCGCTAAAAAGTCTGCTCCTCCACCGCCACCTCCATCATTGACCGCTGCCAAGCCCAAGTGGCCCACATTCAAAGCAAACTACGACTATGACGGTTCTGTCAGTGGATCCATGGCGTTATCGGCAAACGATATAGTGTACATTACCCAGAACAACGGGCAGTGGTCGTTGGCTAAGTCATTGGACGAGTCCAAGGAGGGATGGGTGCCCACTGCTTACATTTCAGAGTGTGCTCCACCACTGAATTCGGGTGCATCGAAAACACCTCCACCGCCACCACCACCTGCTGCATCGACTCAGCAGGCAGCTCAACCTAGCACTGCTCGTACGACGCAAGCACAAGAAGGTGGGCTTTCCAACGGCCTAGCCGGTGCTCTTCTTGCAAAGAAGAACGAAGAGACCAACTTAGCCGGCTCTATTGCCGATGCGCTCAAGAAGAGATCTGCCACTCGTGACAGTGATGATGAAGAAGAGGATGATGATGACGACTGGTAGGTAGAAATGTAAATGTATTAATTGTAAATTTCGCAAACTGTAGCAATTTCACAAAAAAATCAGAAACAATACAGAAAGAAGCCAAAAAACTTGAAGCAAGAAGAATTATTACAATTTCAGCCTAGTTTACGTTTTGAGCCCCATATCGCCCAAGCAACTGCCATTCTCCGTCTCTTCCACTACATGCAAGCGCTATCACTCACCGCAATACACCCATATTATAAGATCAAGATCACAAGTTGGCCAAGTCAATCATACATGCCAACTGCACACAATGTCCAAGAATAAAAGCAGGAATAGTTTGCTATTCAGTAGTAGCCGTTCGAACCAAGCTGCAAATGATAAAGATGACTTGATGTCCATGAAATTCCTGATGGATAAGCCGGAGATAGCCATTTTTCCATTTAGCATAAGCGGTAATGAAGACTCAGAGGACACTAATACTAAGCAATGCTATCCAGATTTTCGACCATGGAAGGAGAGCACCCCCACAGATCCCGGAAGCTTCAACGAGGCAGAAGCACTGAAAGAGAACAATGCATCATACTTGAATAAAGGTTACTACGAACCTCCAGCGGTTCCTAATGAATATTCTTCGGCCAGAAGTTTAATTCAGACTACATTATTCACGTCAGTGGATCAATCCAGTGAAGTAGTTGACGAATTGTCCCGTTTGTTGGCAGGAGCCTTTCGTTCACGTAATGAAACCATCAATAAAATCAAGTACCAAAGTCATCAATTCAAGATTCCTCCTCGAGTGACCTTGACAGCACTGAAAAAAGAGGCATGGCTCCGAGACCTAGCCGATCCAGAAATCCCACTAAGCAAGATTTCCAATAAACTTCCGCATGGTATCAGAAACAAGATTCTTGTGGAGAGCATTTGCAATAAGAACGTGCCTCTCCCTCGAGCTATCTGGTTCACCAAGTGCATTCTATTCTCAGAAATCCAGGCATTAAAAAAGAAATACCAGTCCAAGTTGACAGGAGCCAAATCAAATACCACCATAGCCAACTACGAGTTGCATTGGTTGCATGAATGGACACTGCAAGTGGTCGACTATATCCAGAAGTCTGCCAGAGAGATGAATACCATAAACCTGCCAGAAAAGAAGGTAACCTTCATGTCAAAACTCTCTTATTTATTGCGATACTTACAGGCGTTGTATTTGGAGTGCCTTGTCGACAGGCGACTTTTCTTATCGTGTATCATCAACATATTGAAGGAAGGTCTTCCATTGGAACCAAGCCAGGTTTCAGATTTGATATCCCTGTCCTGGGATGAGTCCGAGACGGAACTAGACTTTTTGAAGGGTTTAGAAAAATACTACGGACAAAGACTCATCGCACTTATGCTTATAAAATGCTTCTGGAAGGTCATCCTTCCATTAGATTATCTATGCAAAGAGCTCAGTGAAGCCCTCTTATTAAACTATTACTTTCTTAGAAGGACATCTACTTTTAATCCGAAACAACCACCAGGTAAGCAGGATTCAGATTCGTTGCCTTTAAAGTTGAAACAAAAGATTTTGGATATGGTAGCTCTGTCTATTGTCTATCTTTTCAAGCATAACTCAAACACTTTCGTGCTCCCAAACTACTGGGCACTCACAAGCGAGGAGCTATCGGGTATACTCCTTGACGACAAGTACACTCAAGACAAAGCTGAAGTACAAATAATTGAAGAGAGGCTCCGGCTCATAAAATATCGAAATGAAAGTCTAATTTTAAATTCGAAGCATGTCAATACAGCGAAAGACGACTCACTAAATGATCCTAACGCAAACGGCGGATCAAGCAATTTTCAGAAAATAAAAGAGTCAAAAGATTTTGACTCTTGGTTCATCAACAGAAGCCAAGGTGATCTATTGAAAATAGTAGATTCCTTGGACAGATATCGACTAGACGATAATCTTGCCAATATATTGCGTCCCCAAAAACAAAGCAGTTTATGGAGAGTGTACTTGAAGTTGGTCATCCATTGGTGTATCACTGACTACAGAGATAGTGCAATATCGAGCAGAGGGATACTTATTGTTTGCAACTTCATTAGAAGCAAAGTACTATTCAAAAAAATCGACTCACAGACCAAGGCCGAATTCGAGAGTGAGATTCTTGAAACTATATACCAGGTGGTCTCTGATCCGAGTGTGAAATTCAAGTCTTACAATCTTTACGTTTTGATCAATGAATTATACCAGCTCAAAATCATAACAATATCATCTTACGTGAGACGCCTTATCGCATCGGGGGTGTTCTATTCGTCACCCGACCATGAAAATGAAAATCTTAGTTCAAACAATGAAATCAAGACACATTTAGAAATCCTCAAGAATTTACCTGTCATCAATAACAAACAATGTGACAGCATCTTAAGAAAATGGATGGGAGAAAGTTTCAATTTCAAATCAAAGTTTGATGTCGGGAAAGGGATTTTGGAAGAAAATATCATTGAAAACTTGCTCGAGAATAACGAAAAAGAGTTGGTTGAGTCTTCAAGTATTGAGTATTTCAAAAACTTGGAAGTCGGCTTAAAATTTTTGTTGATCAACTGGCTCACCACTCAACTCAAGAATACAATAACAAGCTCTACAAAGCTCATTCACGTTTACCCATCAACTATTGCAGTTTTATACGACCTTTACTGTGCCTGTGATAATCTTACTGTATTCTTCAAAGGGATAATCAAATTGATTTTGAGAAATGATGGGGGCATCATAATCTTTTATCTCGATTCTTTATATCTCATTTCCAAATTAGTGGTGCATCACTTCAAACTTATAAAGTATATCGCAACTTCTTCCAATGAAGTGCCTACAATTTTGGAATTGATGAGACTCATTATCCTTAATTACAAAGATCTCCAAAGCCGAGACTTTGATTACACACAATTTAGAAGAATATGGGTTTTTTTTGAGTACATGGTGAGCTCGAATGAGATGCAATTCAGTGCTCTCGATGATTACAAGAGTTACTTTCAAAGCAAAAGCAAAGTGGCATTGTCATTGAACTCGTCAGATATTCTTGCGGAATGGTCGAATCCTTTACAACGACTGACACTTACAGCTGAATTTTTCAAGACAGTTTTGGACGATATGATTGCCGAACCCATACCTTTACTCACACAGGAGGATCATGCTGAACATTGTAAAGTATTGAACCTTCAATTGAAACCGTCCGTCTCAGAAAATTTCACCTTATTAATTCAAAAGTTCAAAGATTTTGTCGAAACTTTCAAGTACGAGGAAGAAGTGGCATTGGTTTCGCTATTTCTTCATTATGTGAGGTTATCGGATTCCACAAAAGAGAACAATCTCATTGCTCTCCTAAAGGTCCACATAAAAGAAATCACGGACACATCCAAAAACACTCTACTTTTAAAGAAACTTCTATGTTACGAGCTCATAGATTTCCAGAACGTGGTAGAGTTACTAAGCAGCGAACATTCAGGTTTTTCAGCGGAGACCAACCAATTCACTAATAATCAAATTTTGTTTGGGAGCGATCTTCGTGGAGGTCTTTTCACTAACCAACAAGTCATGATTTCAATTCAGCGCGAGTCATATTACTTGAAGCATTCTGTTGCGTTATTGCCAATCATTTTGAAGAACTTGAAGGGGACTTCACCTCACGTTACTGCTGACCAGCATAAGGCTTGCAGAAAGAACATGATGAGTGTGTTGAGAACTTGCTGTCTATTTCACATCAAGGAAGTCATTGTCGAGTTCAACAAGAATCTTACCAATTCTGAGATTATTACTGTGTGTAACGATCTAGCTGGAATTCCACCGGACTCATCCATTAGCTTGGTCAACGATATTCCTACGCTTGGGAGAGTGGCCAATGAGTTTAGCTTGCCCTTTTGCCAAATACTTTTGAAAACTATAACACTGAATGAGTTGGAGTACATGGGTACAATTGAGGCACAAAAGCAAATCGAAGTTATTACAGAGAGCTTGTTAAATTCTTTTCACACCGATTTCCTTCTCGACAACACGGTTTTCAGTGAAATAGGGAACTACTGTGCGTATGAGTACAAACATATGATCCTCCGTGTGCTCGAGACTAAGTTTTTGACCAAGACCAAATTCAAGGATGGAAAGATTATCTTGCAAACAGAGAATGGTGAAAATCTTTTCCCGCTCTTGAAAGATTTCTTCAAGAAGTTCTCTGTGTCTTACAGCAGAGAAGCATCTGCATTGAGCGATCTCTTTACAGAATTGAGCAAGTTTTTACAAGAACTCCTTCCTATTGTTAGGTCTGCGAACGAAGAGAGCCCTTCCCTCAATTTGAAGAATGTGATCTCGGTGTTCTTGCGCATCATCATCATTCACAAGGTGCCTTTGATAAACACAATCATTTTGAAGGACGGAGAGAAGTTTGCTTTTGTACGCGGCTTGATTGAACTACTCAAATCGAACTTCCTTTCAGCCAACAATGAGGGTCTCAGGATCCTCTTGTATGATCTTCTCCTTCTTATGAAGAGCTCGTTGACGCTGGCGCTCACTCTTCGTGCCAACAGCGGTATGGTAAACTCGCCGGATCCCACGCAGGATGACTTCAGTACGGTTCAGGATACGCAAAACGACAACTCTATGGCAAGCACCGAGCAGCACAGCAAGCAGCTTTTCGTGAACGATGCCATTGCTACGGTTTCCCACATCTTCAATTTGCCAGAGCCCAGCGTGGGCAACCCGTTTGAAGACTACAGTCCGGCAGCAACACAGGACTGCTCGGTGATGTTAGATGACGAAGAGCTCACCCGGGGCTCAGACTACGCCGTGTTTAACGAATCTGGATTGCTCGGTGTGCCTGTGGACTCCAAACACGGCTCAGACCAACCAATTCCGTTCAAGATCAAGAGCTTTGAAATCATAGAAGGCGTCTCATCCACTGCGGAGAACCTCAACGACAGCTGCATCAACCTCCTGATGTTCAGTGCCTATGTTGTACGCGAGAATCCTCCATGAGAGACGGAAGAATACTACGATAACGAACATATGTAATATAGAAAGCCAAGAGTCAAGTACCATGGTAAAAGTATGCATAGCACTAACTACACGTACACCACCTGTCCCTCGTAACCTCTGTGGTGCATCCTGTCGCAGCCATATGTCCCTTGCATTATTTCAGCCGCATCTTCAACACCAGCGAACGTCGCACTAATCTCACGACAACGTTTCCTTCATACCGTTACGAAACCACCATGGAAACTGATCCGGGGACACACGAGCATGATGGTGATAGCAGGCAGCACGAGGAAACAAGTAGGTCTAGCATAGGAAACGCTCCCAACCTCCAGTTTCTACAGAGCGCCAATTTTTCAACCGATTCATTCGGTGACATCGACATAAATGACGGTTCCGTCGTCAACGATGCCCCAGAGACCCCGACGATAAGTCTCCAGCAGAGCCCCATACCCAGGCGGTACTCCAACTCCTCATTGAGCTCACCACAACGCACAACTTTCGCCAACTGGACCCCGAGACCCAAGTCCGTTTTCGACATGGATACCTCCCAGCTCGTCATTCTGGAGGACGGCAGTCCCGCCCAGCGACAACACAACACCCCACGAGCCCGCAACTCAGCTTATTTTGCATCCAATAGATCGTACATACCGTCGGCACCAATAGCACCTCCAACAGGGTCTCGGTCAAGTTCTCCAGTCCGAGGGTCCTCGCCCACGCGTCACAGCCGTGGATATAGAAGCAAGTCACCGGTTCGTCGGTCTGCATCCCCTTCAAAATCTGCCCAGCCGTTCAAGTTTCAGCCCCAAGAATTGATGGTCCACGGCAACGGCTCCAGCCAGACTCTCCAGGTCAAGACCGCACACAGAAAGGGTCACAAGTACAAGCATTCCTCCGTCTCTATGAATTTGTTCCAGGAACCCCCACCTGTGGCCGTGTCGGCGGACCAAACCATCATTCCCGATCTGCATCCCATTCCTACTTTCAAGGAATCGGCATCCTCGTTGACATACGAACAAAAAGTGAAGCTTGCATGGTCCGTCTGCCATCTCTTGCTTGCGCTCGTCATATTTCTTGTCGGGTTCGAATTCAAACTTGCATCTTTGTCGACGCTTGCCCATCTTATCGTGTATGACTCGCTCGGGTCGCTCGTGATCGTATTGGTCGACGTAATGTCGAACTTTGAGGTCTGGAACAGCTCCTCCCTTGCCTACCCGTTCGGGCTTGGTCGTCTTGAAGTGCTCGCTGGGTTTGCCTTGAGTACCTCGTTGATCATGGTCGGCTGTGACTTGATCAGTCACTTCTGTGAGGAGTTCGTCATCGAATGGGTAGTGAGGGACCCGGGCGTTGATCATGAGGCACAACAGCATCTGTCCCATCACATACACGGCGGAGGAGAGATCGAGAACATGTTCGCGTACGAGCTTGCCTTGTGTTTGACCATATTCGTTACACTTTGTACTTCCAGGTACATTGTTGCTTCCGAGCGTATCAATGACATGATCTCGTCCACTACAAAGGAAGACGCCAACCAGCTAAAGATAGCACCTATGTTGTCGGTTGTGCTCAAGCACCCCACGCACTTTTTGACCCTTTTCTTTGCCATTGGTCTTGCCTTTCTTCCCATATTACCGACTTCCTTCACCTCCAAAATTGACCTTGAAATCAATGACGCATCGACTTTGACAATTGCCTGTCTTCTATGCTTCACAGGCTGGAAACTAGTCAAGAAGCTCGGGTCCATTCTATTGCTATCATATCCTTATTCCAGCTACGACTACTACAACCTCAGGAACGAAATCATCGACGACATATACACTATTGATGGGTTCAAGAAGACTTTTACGGTGGACAAACTCTACATTACAAAGTTCAACCACCTGCTTTTTGTGGTCGGGTTGAAGATTTCGGTATTAGGTGCAAGTGTGGATGACGAATCAAGATTTCAGTTTGAAATCAACCGTCTCATAGCCCGCAAGATCGCCTCTCTCGAGTATACGAGACCTCAGCTTGAGCTCACAATCGACATCGACAGGTGATTGTTGCAAACCTGTATGAGTCAACCCGGTCCTGCACATCCCACGCATTGAAAAAAGAGCGAATATGGGGAAATTTCTTTGTCTACCATGTGGAAACAAGTTCACAATTGTGCACCAAGAGGTGCCAAAGTGGTTCAGCCAACGACAAACAGATTGCTAAAAGGCACAGGCTGCCATTGGTCTGCTCGTGGATTCTCACAAACCCCTTTGAAGCAAAGAGAAGTCACTCATCCCGATCCGAACGATGACTCTCACACAGGACAGTACGTTAATACGATAACTAAACCATACACAGTGACCACGTATGCTCGTCCGAACTTGGTGTTGACGCATGGCAAGGGCTCGCACTTGTACGATTTGGAAAACCGCCAATATATCGACTTTATGGCGGGCATTGCCGTGACATCCTTGGGACATGCCAACAGCGAAATAACGGAGATCATTGCCAACCAGGCAAACACCCTCGTGCATTGTTCCAACTTGTACCACAATATGCACGCCGGTGAGCTTGCCAACAAGTTGGTGACGAAAACGGTGAATTCCGGCGGCATGAAAGATGCCCAGCGGGTGTTCTTGTGTAACTCGGGAACAGAGGCTAACGAGGCAGCTTTGAAGTTCGCTAAGAAATACGGCAAGACTTTTAGCGACGACAAAATCGAAATGATCTGTTTTGAAAACGGATTCCACGGACGGACTTTGGGCGCCTTATCGGTGACTGCGAACTCCAAGTACCAAGCACCATTTGCGCCCCTCGTGCCAGGAGTGAAAGTCGCCAAGCCCAATGACTTGGAGAGCGTAGAAAAGTTGATCAGCAAGGAAAAGACCTGTGCTGTGATCATCGAGCCAATCCAGGGCGAGGGTGGAGTGACAGTGATGGACACTGAATTCATGGTCGGGTTGCGCAAGCTTTGTGACGACAACGACGTTATACTCATTTATGATGAGATACAGTGTGGATTGGGCAGATCAGGAACGTTCTGGGCCCACTCACAGTTACCGGAGGAGGCTCACCCCGATATCATCACCATCGCCAAAACCTTGGGCAATGGGTTCCCCATCGGAGCTACTGTGATCACAGAAAAGGTCGAGAAGGTGCTCAAGGTGGGCGATCACGGAACCACATACGGCGGAAACCCATTGGGGGCCCGTGTTGGAACTTATGTGGTCGAGAAGGTCAGCGACAAGGAATTCTTGGAAGGTGTGAATGACAAGTCGGAAAGATTCGTCAAGGGCTTGAACAAGATCGCCAACAAGTACCCAGACCACATAACGGAAGTCAAGGGCAAGGGATTGATCCTCGGGTTGCAGTTTGCCAGCTCGGTCGACGTGGGCAACGTGGTGCAGAAGTGCCGAGACCACGGCTTGCTTGTGATCAGTGCCGGCATGAATGTGTTGAGACTTGTGCCAGCGTTGAACATTCCCGACGAATTGATCGAGGAGGGCCTCCAGATCCTCGAGGACTCCATAGAGGCGGTCGTCAACATCGGTAGAACATAGATATAATAAAACCCGTACATGCTCATGTTTGTCTCGTGCGCACATTTTTCACCAACTTATGACAATACCGTTCAAGATCCCCACCAGTGATCTCGACCACTGTTTGGAGCAGCTACTAGAGCACAAGCCGCCGCGGTTGCTACCGCCCGAAACAGTACAACAGCTCTGCCATACCCTCAAAAGTCAACTTCTAGGCGACACAAACATCCTCCAAGTTCAGTCTCCCATCACCGTGGTCGGCGATATACACGGCCAGTACCATGACTTGTTGGAGATCTTCCAGATCGGTGGGTACCCTCCACACACAAATTACTTGTTTTTGGGCGACTACGTCGACAGAGGCTACTATTCGGTAGAAACAATTCTGCTCTTGATAGCGCTCAAGCTCCGGTATCCCCAGCGGGTATTTCTTATTCGGGGCAACCACGAGTCCCGGACCATCACCACCAACTACGGCTTCTACACAGAAGTGCTCCACAAGTACCAGGGAAGCTCCGATGTGTGGACATACATCACAGACCTCTTTGACTATCTTCCATTGGGAGCCACCATCGACGGCCGCATCTTTGCTACACACGGTGGGCTCTCGCCCAGCTGCCAGCGACTAGACCAGATCAGGGCCACCGACAGGTTCAAGGAGATCCCTCACGACGGTATAATGGCCGACTTGGTGTGGTCGGACCCCGACCCGGAAATCCTCGACTTCAAGTTGTCTCCTAGAGGTGCCGGGTATCTTTTCGGAGCGGATATTATGACCAAGTTCTGCCACGACAATGGGCTAGCACAGTTGGTCCGTGCCCACCAACTCTGCAACGAGGGATACGTAAGTTATTGGGGCGGAAAGTGTCTCACAGTATGGCTGGCACCAAACTACTGCTACCGATGTGGGAACAAAGCCAGTGTGCTTGAAATTGCGCATACTAACGGCGACGCCAAGGTCAACGGCCAGGGCGTCTTTCCCGGCCAGTACTTCAATGTGTTCGAAGCGTCGCCGGAAAACGACGAAGACACTGCGGTGGGAAAAGGCATCAATGGAATGCAAGACGACGGGCTGGTTCCCGGGATGTTTGCAGGGTTCTACGGGCGTTCACAGAAAGTAGAGTACTTCTTATAGAGCTACGTACGTCTAACCATAATACAATTCGAAATTAAACCCATCGTGGATCTCGTAGTCTTCTAGACTGATGTGGTCCTTGTAGATCTGGTACCCTTTCTTCAACACAAGCTTTTCGTCTGCCGTGCCGAGCTGGAGAGAGAGTATCTTCTTGAGATCGCCAATTGTGTCCTCAGGCAAACATTTGACCTTGATTTTCTTGCCTAATCGGTCGTTCGCTTGTACTTCGATCATGAAAAATTGCGCAGCCGTGACTGTTCGCGAAGTGCCCTTTTGAGAAGAGTTGGGAGCGAAATTGAAATCAGCGTAGTAGGTCTGGATTGTTGTCCTTTGTAGCCAAGTGTAAATATTAATATTGACTCTGGCTCCTCTGAAACAACATTCTGGTCGCAGCGCTTAGAACATCAGCCGCATCACTTTTTTCGGCGCATTATCTGCGAGAGAATTTTCAGATAAGCGACCCGGATGGTTATACTGATCTACGACGTAAAACAAGATTAGTGAATACTTTGCATTAATTCTAGACAGCCAGCACCATCCGCAGATGTCCACACTACCACAATCTCCTCCAATATGTTTATTTTAAGTTTTTTGAACCACTTCGAACATCGGCTTTTGGCCAAGGTTTCTCGTTACCTGGGCATACTTTCCGTGTCAGTTTGGCTCTTTGCACAGCTTCCGCAAATATTGGAAAACCACATGAACCAGTCGGTCTCTGGAGTGTCATTGACCTTTTTGATTTGTTGGATGTTGGGTGATGCGACCAACCTATTGGGTTGCATTTTGACCCAGGCTCTCCCTTTCCAGACGTCCCTTGCAAGCTACTACTGCTTCATAGACCTCATACTAGCATTCCAGTACTGGTACTATACCAGAATTGCACCTCATCATCGCGTTCCCCACAATATGTTGCAATCTCCAACTCTCGCTCATGCTGCCAAGTCCCCTCGGCATCTACGTACAGACGGTCAACTTTTGGGAACACACAACTCCATAGCCCACGAAAACAGAAACCCAAAACGTAGGTCTCGACGCACTTCACATTTACTAGCTGCCAAACTTTTAGGTGTCGCCATGATTTCTGTACCTGGTGCCAACGGAGCTCCAATTCCTTTTAGCGGCTCCCATGCCATTCATATTCCTGTGGACTTGTCTGAAATAGGCAAAATACTGGCATGGTTGTGTTCATGTTTCTATCTTCTGTCACGAATTCCACAAATTGTCAAGAATTACAGGCTGAAATCCACTAAGGGCATTTCTATCTTCCTTTTTGCTCTCGCTATGACGGGAAACTTTCTTTACACCGCATCAATAGTGACAAATTTGTACCTCATTTACGAGGACTACTATCATGACGATGTACAAGCGGTGTTTTGGGATCAACTTCCATTTGTGATTGGTAGTTTTGGCACAGTCATATTCGATGCGGTGATCATTTGTCAGAAATTCATATATCGTGAAACCAACACCATGACCCAAGAAGATCCACTGCATTTCAAGAAACCTCATTGGTATACTTCCTTCGACAGTCCAGAACCAGTTTCAAGTGAACAGACCAGATTATTGAGCAGCCCCAGGAGCTTCAGCGCTATTGTGGATCCACCACAGCATTACGTTCTGTTATCTTCCAGGAGCCACTCCCACAATTCGCTGTCTGATTTTTTCTCCAACAACATCCGCAACTCATTCAAAGTGTTCGCTCCTTCATCAAGCGGCACACCTTCATCCATACATGCTTCGGCTCCTAGACCCATTGGTAACGAAATGTCAACGTCATTAATTCCATCCATAGTTGAGAGTTACTCCTCCGTATCCAAGAAAATGCTCGACGACTCCAAAGTACCGTTTCTGCCCATAGATTTCCTTGGGGTGACTCCAAGGCATAACGAAGACAAACCCAACTAGCCTCCTGTGCTTTTATTTAGTCTAGTAAATAGTCTATGACGATTCGACCCTCCACGCTGTATTTGGAAGACTTTGAAGATAGGTGAGTTTTCTCTTGACCCAAAGGAGAATGACGACTCCACAACTTATGCAGAAGAAATTGGTGTAGAAATACCCATCACGCAAAATGGTGACATGACCACCCAACAGTCTACATCTCTCCTTCAATGGCTCCGTGTTGGCAGCAAAACCGAATTGTGAAGGATCCAAGGCATTAGCTGGAGCATCACATGTTGCTTTCGTCAACTTGTCTATGAAGAAGAAAATCAATAATCTTGGCCAGGTTCCACCGTAGTTCGATATAGTGTTGAGTGTGGTTAAGTAAGTTCCTCCGATGGCTGGATCAGCGATTCTAGTATTGAATGCACAAAGGGATACGAATTGAATCGTAGACATGAACGAGGACATCAAGTGCTGCAAGATGATCAAAATGAAGTAGTTCGTGGTTACACCGTCCTTGGGGAAGAAATAAATAATTAGCTGTGCCAAGGATGCCGAGATCAACCTGCCACCAAATCCAAGTAACCATGGTTTCAATGGGGACTTACCGTTTGACCATCGACCAGCATAGTAGCCAAATATCATTTCAAATGGGAAGTCGATGAGTACGGTAATAGAAAGATCTTCTTTTGAGAGCCCCTTCTCAAGAAGCTTCAAGTTTGTGGCAGCCTCATTGACCTGGAAACCAAACTTGGCCACGAGCAAGATCAAAACGTACACTTGCACATTACGAAGCTTGAGGACCTGGTACATAGAATTGTACACGTTGATCAAGTCAGACCACGATGATTTTTTATTGTAGACAGACTCCAGCTTTGCTTTCTCATTCATCAACTTTGCCTGATTCAACTGTTTCAAGTGAGGAGGATCCTCAGGAACATAATATAGAGCAGCTGTAACGACAAGGTATGCGTATCCCCAGAACGTCAAGTACTGCCCTAAAGTGAAGAGACCACGGTCCAAGGGCACAGAACGCAAGTAACGGTTGGCGAACTCGGGAGAACTCAAAGCCAAAAATACGGTGAAAGACGAAAAGTATCCGCAATTAATCCCAATAGTTTGAGCTGTGGAAGCAAACAGAAGACATTCAGGGGACATACACGTGAGTGCCCAGCCATCCACGGCAATATCTTGCGTAGCACAAAAGAAAACTAGCAAGAAGAAGTAAGTAGTGATCGTAACCATCTTGTTGACAGGATCTTCCACCAATCGGTCTATACGAGATCCCAAGAATATAAGAGTGAGACCCGATACGGTTTGGATAGGGATGATCCACGATCTTCTTCGACCGATTTTTGGCGAGTAAATTGCATCGACAATGGGCGACCATAACAACTTGAGAGAGTAAGGGTAAGCTGCCAATGAAAAAATGCCCACCTGACTGTATGAAACTTTAGACTTCAATATGAATGGAACAGAACCAAACGCAAGACCAACAGGAACTCCTTGCAACATGTACAACACACACAACACGAAGAATGCTGGGCGGTCTATCGGTAGTAGTTTTTTCGAGCCTTTTATATTCTGTTTAGGAGTAAGCTTTGTATCTGGAATAGAAACCGGGAGCAAGCCATCGTTCTCTTCCTCGAAGGCAGGATGCATAGCACTGGATCCTACGTCGCCATGGCGTTTGTGAACACTATTTGACATGATCCAGTGGGGTTTGAGTTGAAAATTCGCGACAGTAAATGAGCACCTTTCATTATCGATACAATCTACACTCTCTATAAACCCAATACTTTTCTACTGGCTCTCATGACCACGTCCACATCGGGGAAGGCAAAGTCCTCCAATTCCTTAGCGTAAGGAGTAGGAACCTCGCAACCGGTGACTCTCTCCACTGGGGAGTCCAAGTAGTCAAATGCTTCTGATTCCATGATCTGGGCACAGATTTCCGAACCAACACCGAAACCGGGGAAACCGGCCTCCACGGTGATGAGGTGGTTGGTCTTCTTAACCGAGTTGACGATGGCCTCGACATCCAAGGGCTTGATGGATCTCAAGTTGATGACTTCGGCGTTCACACCGTATTCCTTCTGCAACACCTCGGCGGCCTCCAAACAGTGGCCAACGTTTCTGGTGTGCGACACCATGGTGAGGTCAGTACCCTCCTTCTCGATCTTGGCCTTACCGATAGGCAACACAAAGTCTGGGCTCAAGGCTTCCTCCGACATCTCGAATGACTCACCGTATAACATTTCGTTCTCCAAGAACACCACGGGGTTGGGGTCTCTGATGGCGGCCTTCATCAATCCCTTGTAGTCCTCAGCGGAGTATGGGGACACCACCTTAAGACCGGGGATGGATCCGTACCACGACGAATAGTCCTGCGAATGCTGAGCACCAACACCGGCAGCTGCACCGTTGGGGCCTCTGAAGGTGATGTTACAAGGCTGGATACCTCCCGACATGTAGTAGGTCTTGGCGGCCGAGTTGATGATATGGTCGATCGACTGCATGGCAAAGTTGAAGGTCATGAACTCACAAATGGGCTTCAATCCGGCCAATGCAGCTCCCACCGCCAATCCGGTGAATCCCATCTCAGTGATAGGGGTGTCAATCACCCTTCTTTCTCCAAAACGGTCCAACAATCCTCTGGAAACCTTGTATGCTCCGTTGTACTGGGCAACCTCCTCTCCCATCAAAAACACTCCGTCGTCACGATCCAACTCCTCGGCAATGGCCGAGTTCAATGCATCTCTAACCGTCATGGTCTGGGGTCCGGACCCGGAGGATGCTTGTCTGGAGAGACCCACCATTCTCATAGCTTGGTATTGACCAGCAGCAGGAATGCTTTTGGCTACAGAGGCGGACTTGGCCGCATTCCACGAAGCAGAAGCTTGCTTGGCTGTACGGGCTACAGCAGAAATTTTGGTTGCAACCATGGTGATGGTGAAGAAGAACGGAACGCTGAAGACCGGCGGTCGCACACACGACTCGGACATTGACCGCCGGCTTAGTCACAGATGAAGTAATATTGCGAGATAGAGCATAGCGGTGCTAAGTGTACTAGGGTAAAGGCGACGTTGGCGTAGAGGGTCTTACAAGTCTACAAGTCTAGCCGTGATCGCTTGTTTTATATTTATATTCTTTTTTGTTTCTTTTTTCTTTTTCTTTTTGTATTTGATTTTGTATGATGTGACAACTATTTGACATTTTGCAGCCGAACTGCGGTTCTGTTTTCTGTCCTTAAGCACTACGCATCCGTAGAGAGGCACATTTGTTAGTCAAGATAACGCAGCACAGCAAGAGCAAAAGTGCACTGGCGTAGTAGCTATGACTGTAAAGATTGTGCTGCGCAAGAACTCCCATCACTATGCTTCCCACGCACAATCCAATAAACCTGTAGAAAGATATGTTGGTTAAAAGCTGTTCACTCTGTGACTCTGGGACAGCATCCGACACAAGGACAGGAACAAAAAGGAATCTCGATGTCAAGATCAAGGACACGCCGAGGAGCTGTTTTGTTCTTTCGGGCGATGGCGACGATCCAACTCCAATGTAAATGAGTGCAGACATAGCTTCTAGAGCAACGGCCGATTGTATAGGACGATTGAAGATTGAAGTCAGAAGCAACGATACAATGGGTGACAATTGATAGCCAAGCGACAGTACGGCCAAGACAATCACGGCATGGGCGCGATTTTGCAATACCATAGACAAATGCTGGAGTCTCCAAGGGAAGAAAACAATGCCCTCTCCGACAGCTTGCAAAGTAAACGCCCAGTAAATGTACGGAAGGAGGGCTGGCTTATTATACAGCGATTGCTCTTCATCCTTTTCCCTGGCTACATCTCGGGAGTTTTCAGGCTCAGAAGGGAGCATAGTGAAGACCAAAACCAGCATGAACCACTCCAAGACGGCAATGGTTCGGAAAACATTTTCGAAGTGTCCAAGTTCTGCCAGTCCCTTCGCAGCACCTATCATAATGGCAGCTCCAAAAATTCCCACAGAGACACAGTTGAACCACAATATCGACGACGACACTCCTTCCTCGTGGTTTCTCTCAATTGCTAATTCGAACACACTTATACCTTCGAGGCTATTGAGAAATTGCAACTTGTGGCCCAATGTAATCATCATGATAACAGTAGCAGGCAATACTGCCCATCTTGCCAGCATTAATAGGAGCACAATAGCACAACCAGCTGTCACAATGTGTTCACAAAATAATAGTGTTCTATTGCCGAGCCATTTACGAAGACGGGGTCGGTAAAAGTATAGCACACCTCTTCCCAAAAAGGATAAACCGATCAAAATCCCAATTAGCTGCTTGCTTAGACCTAGCTCTCCAAGATAGAGGAATAGGGAAGTATAAAAAGCACCCCAATTTACATCGTGGAGACCACGGACAATTCGGTGGATCCAGATCCGCTCATTCACTTTCCGTCGCTTCATAGTACTCAGGAGTGAGTAAAATATTTAAACGTATTTTTGTATCGCTTGTATATCGCGAGTGATATCGTATGCTTTGTCTATCGAATGTATAACCTATCAATGCTACGGAGTGGAGAACACTGGTGGCTTAGGCCGAAACAGTCGATATGCACTCCGTCTGCTTGACACATTGAGACGCTTTTTGCACCCAATACAGACCTCCGAAACACACATCCCAAAAATCGCCAAGAAAATAAACCACAACAGAAGAGCCAACAATGCGGCCATTATACTACCCTACATACACATTTTGGCCCGTTTCTCCATCTATTGGCCAACTTCCTCTACCCCTCATCGTTGTTGGCAGATCCCGGAGCCCAACCCCGGCGGTCACGTGCAGAACCAACCTCGATAAGATATAGAAGTGTCAAGCCACCATCTATTCTACACTAATGTCGGTAGCCATAAGGAGCTTGCGAGTTTCGCGCGCACCATTCTACAACTTCGTGCGTTACAATGCCACCAAGGTAAACTTCCATCGTCCAGATAATGCTGGTTCGGACGATCCATCGGCCGCTGCCGATGCTGCTGCTACGGTTCTTGCTGACAAGAACGACACCCAGGATATCCCCAACAAGGCTACGTGGATTGATGCGCTCCGTGAGCGTGAGAAGCAATTGGCGGAAGGAAAAGTGTTGGACAGTTACTCCTACGTGAACCCCAAGACCTACGATGTCGGTGAGAAAACTCGGAGTGAGTCTTTCACCTACTTGAAGCTTCCGTTCAAAGATGACAAGTGGCTCTGCGACTCGTACATCAACGCATTTGGGCGCTTGCGGGCCGGACAGCTTTTCCAAGACTTGGATGCTTTGGCTGGACGAATTGCTTACAGGCACTGTGCACCAGCAGAACCAGTGAATGTGACCGCTTCGGTGGATAGAATCTACATGGTGAAGAAGGTGGATGAGATTGTCAACTACAACTTCGTTTTGGCCGGTTCTGTGACCTGGACGGGTCGGTCTTCCATGGAAATCTCTGTGAAAGGATATGCTTTTGACGACGAAGTTCCGCAAAAGATCACCGAGCAGGCGCTTCCCCAGGAAAATGTGTTCTTAACTGCCAACTTCACGTTTGTGGCCCGGAATCCGATCACTCACAAGTCCTTTGCCATCAATCGTCTCTTGCCGCTTTCCGAACAAGAGTGGATCGACTATCGAAGAGCAGAGTCCCACAATGCCAAAAAGAAAATGGCCGCCAAGGACCGTGGTGTCACCAGACCCACAGACGAGGAAAATAGACTCATCTACGATATGTGGAACTCGTCCAAGTCGTTGGCGACCTCGTCCAAGCCGAGGGACTTGGTGTACATGAAAGACTCACGAGTGTCGTCTACTTTGTTCATGCAACCACAGTACAGAAACCGTCACTCCTACATGATTTTTGGAGGCTATCTCCTTAGACAGACATTCGAGTTGGCCTACTGTGCTGCTGCTGATTTCAGTTCCGCCGGCCCTCGATTTGTGTCCTTGGACTCCACCACTTTCAAGAACCCTGTACCTGTTGGTTCGGTTCTTTCCATGACTGCATCGGTTTCTTACACCGAGCACATCCACGATACTGCCAGTGGCATTGAAGCTGACAGCCCGTTCAATTTCAGATTACCCCCCACCAACAAGCTCTCGGACAATCCAGAAGCATTTTTGTCGGAACCAGGTACTTTGATCCAAGTCAAGGTTGACACCGCCATTAAGGACTTGGATACTGCTGTGGCCAAAGAAGCAGGATCTTTTATATATTCGTTCTTTGTCCCCAAAAACTCTGCCAGAGACAATAACCCCAGCTATTGTTCGGTTATTCCTCAGACCTACTCGGAAATGATGGAGTATGTCGAAGGCAGAAGAAGAGCACTAGACACCGCCCAATTTGTGAATACGTTACCTCGCCCCAAGCGGGATTTATAGATTAATTAAAGTTTCATTACCATCTAATTATACATTCAGGTTTAATCGTCACCGTTGTTATGCTATTAATCGCTATCGTCCTGGATCTGGGCGGTTTCCTCCCGATACTGATAGTCAGGTTCGTAGGCAGATTCCCGTAAGCTACCCTTTCTCGTAAAGTCCACCAACTTGGCTTTGTTGCCCACATAGTTATTAATGCTTATTCTGCTGCCGGCAGAATGTTGGGAAAGTGGACGTCCTTTGGCAGGTGGGATAGGACTGTCGGGTAAAAGGTTTTCTCGTGAGTGATCTAACCATTCGAAGGTGCCATCCTGATGCCGGGTGGCCTTGAAGTCACCAACGTAATCTTGAGCGATTTGTTGATTGCTAGATGATGCAGATGGAACGCTAGAGTTTGATTCAGAGTTGTCAAACCGGTTCAAGAAGTTGGTACTGCTTGACTGACTGGGACCGCCCTGAGGATCGAGGGTTTGTATGCTGTGATCATTACCGCTGACATCTCGACTTCTGGCTTCTTCCATTACGACATGCAAATTTTCAGAGGGTGATCTTGAAATCTTCTTCTTTGGAGACTGGCTGGGGGAGGCCACGATGTTTCCATCACTGTCTAGACGTTGGAAGTTTCCAGAGTCACTCCTATTCATTAAAGCATTCAAAGATCCATTGCTCATGAACTGACCTTGAGGGAGGGTTTGGTTTGATTGTCTGTAAGAGTTGTCATCAATCAATCTGACTGAGAACAACTGCTCGGTATTAACGGTACTCATGGAACCATTGGAAATTCGGTAGAGAGCACCGGAGGCACCTGCAGCGCCAACGGCATCATCCGATATATCGTTAGCTCTCCAAGATTTCATTGGCTTTTCAGTAGCATCGTAGTATCTTTCCTCATCGGAGTGGGTGTCAACATGAGTTATCGAAGATGATGTGGAACGAGCATCCATGTTCTTTGTCTTCAAACCACCTAAGATGCCCGCTTGTCTAGCAGTATCTTGGGAGTTGCCCTTTTCATTAGCAGTGAAGCCAGAACTAGCAGTGACATTGCTTATGTCACCCTCTTGGATTTCATTATCAGATCCATGATTCTTTCTCCGTCTGCACAAGAAAATAAGGAAGATTAAAGCAGCAAGAAGAAGAAGGAATCCAGGGATACCAGCACCCAAACCAATGGCCAAAGCCTTACGATTAATTCCTGAGCCCTTCTTGCCATTTTTTGACTTGGCTGGAGACGAAGCAGACGAGGAAGAGGTAGGGTCTGAGCTCGAGCTGGACGAAGATCTAGAGGACGACCGCGACTTGCTGACACCCACGATATTAAGGGACTTAGTTTCCTCATCAAATGACGACGACGCAGTGACCTTGGCAGATAACTTGTCAAAGTTTTTAGGAGTAAGACCGTTCAAGGTCATGTTGTCCTTGTGGTAGGTGAGCCAGCTATCGCTACCCAAGGAAACCGACACCTTGGTTTCGTTGAAGTCTGTGAAGATCGATTTCATCAACTGGTAGCTAAAGTACTGGCCGCGGGTCGCATTGACATCGGACAAGTCGTCCACTGTGAAAACCGAGCCAAGGGAATCGATCAGGTACGGCAACTCGACCGAGTTACCATAGACGTCGTCGACCACGATGGTGAAGTTGTCGAATGTGGACCGACTGGGGAACTCACCAGTGATGGTGAAGTTGTTGTCATGGAAGTGGAGGTAGGATGGGAGGTCTTCACCGTAAGCGACCGAGATGTTGTCGCGACTAATGGTCTTGCCGTCCAAAAACACTGAAGAGAGGATAGGCACGTCCACATCGATGTCGCTGCGGTGTGTACCATTGAGCTTGATGGTTTCGTTCAAGGACGTGCTCAACTGGTGGCCGCCGACGACCAACTTGAAGATCCCCTCGGAGCCTGCGAAGCCCTTGTAGTCGGTCGCGATGAAACTGAACCCGTACTCGACAGCTGGCGCATTCTCAGACGTGACATACGGCACCGAGCCGAAAAACGTGTAGGTCGAGGGATCGAAATTGATCCAGTTGGGAAGCGAACCGCGGTCTTCGGACCGTCCGTAGTAGGCCACGATCTTGCGGGTGGCGCCCTTGTCGGACTCGAATACTGCTGGGTCGAACTTGAGTTTGAACTCTTGTCCCTGCTTGACCACCAATCCGTCCTGGCCGTTGGTGTCGCCGTATTTGGCGATCTGTGTGAACATCACGTCTGGCGATGTCAAGTGGAGGCCCTTGTCCTTGGACACAATCATGGAGTAGTTGTTAGAAATGGACGAGCCGTCACGGGGGTCGTTCCCTGTAATCGTAACGTCGAACGTGCCTTCGTCAGAGGACGATGGAGTGCCGGTAAAGGTTCGAGATCCGGAATCGAACGACATCCAGTGGGGGAGATTCAGAGCCTGGTACAGTACAGCGCCGTTGTCAGACTTGTAGGTGGTGTTGGCCATGGTGAAAGTGTAAGGCTGGCCCACTCGAGCCACATTGGGGAGCTGTTCACTGAATTGAAACCCCACGTAGACAGAGGCCACAGCCTGTCGTACGAACAATAGGAGGAACCAAAGGAACATGAGGATTCCTGAAGAGCTTGAGCACAAGTGAAGTAGTGAAAACCACTGGAAAAAGGCGGAAAAAAAAAGGGCTCTAGCCGTACATTAGGGTGACGCGAATCGATATGCCAAATCGCGTTGCAACACGAAAAACGCGACAGGCACCGACCTGCACATCGCCGCCGCGAGACGGTGACGGAGATTCCAGGAAATACGAGGCACATTTCGGTCGCGTGGGGAAGTGGCGGCTTGGGTGGGTTTGTTTGCTGCGGCGCTGTGTGTTTGTCTGTGTGGACAATAGCAGCATTCCTGCAGCAGGGTGAGACAAATGAGAATGTACAGACCAGTGGAATGCGAAAGTCAGAATGTAGCACGTAGTCATGTAGGTGGAGGAGGTGCTGGACGGTTCGGCAATGGTTCGACTGGAGTGTTCGGTAGGAGTGTTCGATCGGAAATTGTTCGATCGGAGATTGCTCGATTGCAAATTCGATCGATCTCGATTGGCTCGATTTTGCTCGATTTGCAACCTAGGTCTCGATCTTTCTCTCTCCCTCTCTCTCATACCTACTCCGTTTCCCGTTCACCCTTCTCGCTCTGGAGCCACCGTGGAGCGTAGTAGACCACCGCCACCGCCACGAACCCGAACATCAAACCCACAAACTTCTCGCCCACAGAGTGGAAGTAGATGTTGGTCATCAAGAGCATGAACCACCACAACCCAATGAGCGGTCCCACGACCACATGTGGAAGGTTCAAGAGGAGCTGGACCGCCAGCAAGCGCAGAGCACGGAAATCTGCCACGGCTTCTTGCGCCCGGCGAAGGTTCCAGAATGGAAGCACCTCGTGAAAGAGATACAACGACAGGTGAGTGAGAAGAAAGACATGACCCGAAGGATCGTGGCCACCTTCCCAGCTGCCCTTAAGCCGGCGGCAGGTGTAAGAAGAGATTTTTGTGGACTCGTAGCCTTGGGCAGATGGGGTGAAGAGATCCAAGTTCCCCACAGCGTTGGGAATACCAGCACACTTTCCTCCAGAATACACAAATATCTTGTCCATGAGAGGCAAACCAAAGCACCATTGTGTGAACAACACCCACCATATCGTCATAACAACGTAGCGCACCAAGATCCTCCGCAACAACTGTAAACGTTGGCGGTAGTTCGTTTTCACAAGAGGATGGTTTTGGGCAGTAAAAAGTGCTCCGTAGAATACAAGAACCACCACCGTGGTCCAGAACCAGCCACGCTTCACAAACACCTGGTTGAACACATTGCTTTTGTTGTTGTAGTAGTTGTAGACCTCTTCTTTGGGCCCAGTCCAGTGGATGATTTTGCCCGCAACAAAGTTTATCGGGAACGAAATAAGAAACAAGAGTTCTTCTAGAGATATGCGGTAGCTTCTGAGAACCCTAGGAACAGCCAGAAGACGCTGGAAGTGCGCATTGTACTTGTCTGAGTTGGCCATGTGGCGATGAAGAGTTGAGAGTTGATGTGCGCAGCGAGTGCAGGACGATAAGCAACGGTGAGAGTAGAGGGAAGAGGGAAGAGAGACGGATGGGAGAAAAAAGAGAGATGTAAGTGGTAGATGTAAGTGGTTGATGTAAGTTATAGGTGTAAGCTTGGGCTGTAAGAGAAATGTGAGCGTGAGTTGTTTTCACAACTCTTTTTTTTGTATGGTTGTACAATCGAGCTTTTGCGTCTTCATTCACTATGTATAATCGGCGCAATTGATTTTTACAATCCAGTTGCACAATCCAGTTGCACACAGTTCGTAGACCACAAGAGTAGATAATCTATAGCATTTCTCAATTGCCTTTGCAATCGCAGTTCACAATGGCAGAACCGATCCTCTACTGTATCTCGCTCTTGTCCCCACCCTGCCATCTCTTGACCATATCATTCATCAACATGTTGATGAACTCCGGCTGCACGATGTTGTCCCGGAACTCTTGTGTCTGCAACAACGTCAAGATGTGCAAGCAGTTGGAATACACTACATACCTAGCATACTGTGGTTCCCGCCAGTAGTTCAAGTACTCGAGGTAGGCCAAGAATTCTGGCTTGTTGAGGTAGTCATTCTGCGCGAGGTAGCTCAAGTACTGGATGTTGGCAAGCGACTGCACAAATTCGAGCTCGACTTCCCACCGGGTAGGCAACTCTTCCATCGGCGGCTCTTCGCACGCAGATTCTCAAATGTCACGGCCTGCAGGCAGCCCCAGGTCAATTCTCACCGAAATGGGTTCTCAACCACAACATGTCGCGACAAGCAGCGCTCGAAAAGGAGCTTAGACAGCTCGAGGCGGTGAATGCGACCACCAGCGACCTCATACAGACCCTCAGAACCACCAGGCAGAATATCAGAGCAGCACACGACGCGACAGACGACACACAGCAGCTCTTGAACAAGTGGATCCGCATACTTTCCCAAACAAACTTCACACGAGACATCTTGACGAACCCACGGTGGCAAATAGATGACGACGACAAGTACGTGGAGTCGCGTCTCGAAGAAGAACGTCAATTGGCAGAAACTTTAGCGCTGCTCCGACTGGAAAATGAAGAACTCACGCGCAAGCTTGAGACCAAGCGGGGAGTAAAACGACCCAGAACATGAGATTGAGTATGGCTATGAGTATGAGTACAGAGAAATAAGTTCTGATCACTGACTAAGGATCGCTGACATTTCTTATTTTTCACTTATCTCACACGCTTATCACACACTCTCACTCCTCTATCACCTAATGACTACACGAACCATAGAACATATGTAATAAATAACTATTTCTGGATGCTGGTGATCAAGTCGTTGACATCCACGGAGTCCCCTTCCTTGACCAAGATGTCGCCCACCTTACCAGATACCGGCGAACTGATCACCATCTCCATCTTCATAGCCGAAAGTACAGCTATTGGATCGCCCTTCTTGACCTCGTAGCCGTGCTTGGTACGCACTTCAATCACCACTCCTGCCATTGGCGCACCAACGTCGTTGGGCTGGGCGGCCTTTGGTCTGGTCTTGGTCTCCACGGCGGACTTCTTGTCGTCCACGGTGACCGATCTCATTTCTCCATTCAACTCGAAGAACACTTCCCGAGATCCGGTCTGCTGGGAGATCTCGCCCACGGCCAACAACTTGATGATCAACTTCTTACCCTGCTGGATGTCCACCTCGATCTCGTCGTTGATGGCACAGGTCTTCAAAAAGTTGCGGGTAGGCAACACCGACAAGTCACCGTACTTATCGAGAACCTTGCGGAAGTCCTCGTACACCTTGGGGTACATGATGTAGGAGGCAATGTCACACTCAGAAATACTTGGTCCAAACTTGGAGATCAACTCCTGCCGCACACTCTCAAAGTCTATGGGCTTCAATGTGAGACCAGGACGAGTGGTCAACTTTTGTCTCTTGTTGCTCAAGATGTTGGTTCTCAAAGGCTCAGGGAATCCACCGTATGGTGTTCCCATCAATCCCTCCATGAAGTCCAACACGGAATCAGGGAAGTCGAGCTCCGATGCCAACTTGTTCACATCCTCCTCGGTGAGGTTGTTGGAAACCATGAACTGTGCCAAGTCTCCCACAACTTTGGAGGTGGGTGTCACCTTGACAATGTCTCCCAACAACTTGTTGGCCACAGTGTAGGCACGCTTGGTCAAGAGCCACTTCTCGCCCAATCCCAATTGCTGGGCCTGGAACAACAAGTTGGTCAACTGTCCTCCGGGAATTTCGTGTTGGTACACCTCGGGATCTGGCCCCTTCAAATCGGCCTCGAAACACGAGTACAACAACCGCATTTGTGCCCAGTAGTTGTCCAACTGTCTCACCATGGAGTCCAGCAAACCACTGTTGATTTCTCCTTCGAACGAGGACAAGATAGCACTTATAGAAGGCTGTGAGGTCATTCCTGACATCGAGTTGGACGCAGCATCCACAACATCAGCACCTGCTTTGGCACATTCTGTCATGGAAGACACTCCTGTACCAGCTGAATCGTGAGTATGGACGTGGATAGGAAGATCAGGGTACTTGTTTCTAATAGATCCAATCAAAATCTTGGCAGCCTTTGGTTTCAATGTACCGGCCATATCCTTGATACCCAAGAAATGTGTTCCCATGGATACAATATCGTCAACCACCTTCATGTAGTACTCCAAGTTGTACTTCTTTCCTGGTTTCAACATATCACCAGAGTAGCACACAGTAGCTTCAACAACACCTCCAGCCTTTTTGACAGCGTCCATTCCCACCTTCAATTGGTCCAAATCGTTCAAAGCGTCGAACACACGGAAGATATCCACTCCATTCTCCTTGGCTTGCAACACAAAGTGGTCGATAGCATTGTCGGGCAACGAAGAGTATGCAACACCGTTAGCACCTCTCAACAACATCTGGAATGGAATGTTGGGCACAGCCTTTCTCAACTTGCGCAATCTGATCCATGGATCTTCGTACAAGAATCTCATACAGACGTCAAAAGTGGCACCACCCCAACACTCCAAAGCAAAGCATCCGCCTAAAGCGTGAGAAGTGGATGGAGCAATGTTGAGCAAATCAATAGTTCTAACACGAGTTGCCAAAAGCGATTGGTGAGCATCTCTCCATGTTGTGTCCATGATCAATGTACCATCAAACTTACGAACCTTAGCAGCAAAAGCCTCTGGTCCCTCTTCCAACAACACTTGTCTCCATCCTCTAGGAGCAGGCACATTATCGACATCGATGGTGATACCGGTGGTAGGATCGTCAATAGTTGGAATAAGAGCTTCAGTAAGGAGCTTTGGATCACCAACTTGTCCCTTGATGGACGAGCCATTGACGGCCAAGTCACCCAAGTAGTTGAGCAACTTGGTGGCTCTGTTCTGCGAACTGATCATCTGGAACAACGAAGGGGTATCGTCAATGAAGGTGGTCCAGCAATCACCTTTGATGAAGGTCTCGTTGGTCAAAAGGGCCAACAAGAACGGAATGTTGGTCTTGACGCCTCTAATTCTAAACTCAATCAATGCACGCAACATCTTTCTTCTGGCAATTTCGAAAGTAGAGCCGGAACAGGAGCATTTGACCAACATGGAGTCGTAGTGGGGGGAGATGATCGATCCAGCAAATCCATTTCCTCCATCTAAACGCACTCCATTACCACCAGCCGATCTGTAGACCTCGATCTTACCGGTATCGGGTTGGAAGTTCTTGGCAGGGTCTTCGGTGGTGATTCTGCACTGGATAGCAAAGCCACGGGTGGTAATCTTGTCTTGCAAGAGACCCAACTGCTGCAAGGAAGCACCGGCAGCGATTTGAATTTGAGCAGACACGATGTCCACTCCGGTGATTTCTTCGGTGATGGTGTGTTCGACTTGGATTCTGGGGTTGATTTCGATGAAGTAGTGTCTGTTCTGGTTGTCGACCAAGAACTCGGCGGTACCAGCGTTTCTGTAGTTGGCCAGCGATGCCAACTTGACGGCGTCGGCCAATATGGCGTCTCTCACGGAGCGAGGAAGGTTTTTGGCTGGTGCGATCTCCACCACCTTCTGGTGTCTCCGCTGCACCGAGCAGTCTCTCTCATACAAGTGGATTACGTTGCCGTAGTTGTCGGCCAACAATTGCACTTCGATGTGCTTGGGCTTGTCCAAGAAGCGCTCGATGAAGCAGGTACCGTCGCCAAAAGCAGTCTTGGCTTCGGAGGTGGCTCTCTTGAAAGCATCGGCGATATCGTCTCCCTCGCGGACCACACGCATACCTCTTCCGCCTCCGCCGAATGCGGCTTTGATGATGACGGGGTAGCCGTACTCCTCTACGAACTTGACGGCCTCTTCTACTTCCTCAATGGGACCAGGAGTTCCTGGAACCACAGGCACATCGTTCTTGATGGCCAAGGTACGGGCACTGACCTTGTCACCGACCGCATCGATGGTCTTGTAGGAGGGTCCGATCCAGGCGATGCCGGCCTCTTCAACCTTGCGAGCAAACTCGGAGTTTTCACTCAAAAAACCGTAGCCCGGGTGGATCATGTTGACGTTGTGGGTCTTGGCGATCTTGATGATCTCGTCAATCTGCAAGTAGGCTTGCACCGGAGTGAACTGGCCCTTGTGGCCAATGACGTACGACTCGTCCGCCTTCAATCTGTGCATGGACAACCGGTCTTCATGTGAATAGATAGCCACTGTCTGCATCGACAATTCGTGGGCAGTTCTGAAGATTCTGATGGGGATTTCTCCTCGGTTGGCGACCAAGATCTTGTTCATCTGGCCCATCACGGTGGATTCCCGGCGCATCTGGTTGATCTTGCCATTTTCGCCGGAGGAGCTTGTATCAAGAAGCGAAGTCATGGGGTGCTAGATAAGAGATATGGGCTTATCTGTGGGGTGGGAGCAGCCTAAAAACAGCACAGTACTTTCCGCACAAACTGGGGTCCAAGGTGCGGCGATCTCCTATTTTATAACCACCGGTGGTTTACGTCAACAATCTGTAGATAGGTTGCAGCTGCGGATGATTGGCTGCCGCGCCATATCAGCGTTGCGAGCGCGCGCCACATACTCCGAAGCGCCTGCGACAGAGGTGGTTGTTTTGGGTCTTGGGAGATACATGGAGAGCCCCAGACAACTCAATTGCACCAGGATAGATGTGTAGAAGGCTCTGGCTCAGTTTCAGCCATTTTCTTCTAGTGTGTGCTCACTTATCGCCGACTGCCGGCGGACTACCCTCCGGCGCGGTGATTCATCGCCGAGTGCGCCTAAATAATCGGGGAAAAGCCGTTGGACAAGAGCGCAATAGGAAGACAGGCCGGACTAAAGGAAAAGCGGATGGAGCCACAGAAATAAGACAAACACACCAACACCCACCCATACCCGCCAGAAACACATACCCCTCTTTTTGGCCCCCATTGGCCCGCTTTAGCTCCGCCAACTGCCGTTTCTGCCCAGCGTTTGCAGCCGTGTCTGCAGGACTGATCCCTCGGCCCGCCGGCGGCTATCGCAATCACACCATTTGTCACAATGGATCGGCTAATAAAACCCGCCCACATGCCTAGGTCGTAGTGAAATTTTTTCCTGGTAGTTATGCGTAGCTTTTCGACATTTTCCAGAGCGTTGTTCAACAAGAAGCCTTCTGCTGCTTACAACTTGGTCAACAATGTGGCCGCTGCTGCTGAAAATTCTTCGCAGACTGTAGCGGTTCCGGGCAAGTGGAAACCCACCCATGGCGATTCTTTCAGATCGTTTGCTGAATATAGGTTGAAGGTGGTGCACCAGCTGCCACTCACCAGAGCCAAGGTGGGCAGAGCTAGGTGATGCTGGACGTCATACATGAGTCACGAGAGTATGATACTATGAATAGGAAGATAGCTAATGGATTAGTGTAAGAGGAGGTGTAGGATTACCACTGGGAAAAGAGGAGCAGAGGACAGAGAGAACGGGGAGAGAACGGAGATATAAAGTAGTTCGGCTACTCAGCTTTTTGGCCTTGACCCTTTGTCTGTTTATCGTATCAACATTTGTCTCTTTCGTTTTGTCTTTGTCTTTCTTTCTGTTTGGCGATTCTTATCACATCGATATTGCCGCTACACTTCTACTCAATTGACTAGCACAGCCGCGAGAATAGTCTGACACACTTCGGGTTCTCCAGCTATACCTGACGAATTCTCCACTCCTACCCTACTCTCTACTCAGCTCTCACATGCTGCTCTTGCATATTGATCGATAAGATAACTGTGAACCCTTTCCACCAATAATGCTCGGTAATCGTGTAAAATACTTCTAATGCTCCTAAGCGCCTTGCAGATCATCTTCAAGACTACCCAATCCATCTACAATCACATTAATCACATCAATCGTCCGCGATAAGGACTGGCTGCAAAATCCTCGACCACCCAACTTTTTCAATTTCCGCCCTACAACCTCCCATCCTTTACAGCTCCATTAACTACACTAAACTACAAGCCCCGTCCATGTTCTTTCCTTTGCGCCTATTCTACACCCTCTGCTGATCTTGTGCTTTCTAAGCAGCCACACTATGGCGGTGTCATCAGCACGTGACATGCGGTGATGGTATAACTTCAATTAAATTACAGCACCTGCCTGAATGCCCATTGTGCTGATCTGTTACCATAGTGATCTCGAGTTTTCCCCAGTAAACTAACTTCCCCTTGGCTCCCCCCTGAACCGATTTTGCCCATGGAGAAAGATAAGAATCACACTTCGGCTGCGTTGTTGGAGCAATTGGTATACATTGACAACTTTATCAATTCCAGCACCAGCTCTTCGGCTGGAGAACATACGCCCAATTTGGACATGGACGGCCAGCTTTCGTTGGATCTAGCTGCTTTTGCCGACGACTCCTTTATATTTCCAGACGAGGAAAAACCAAATAACGAGGGTCCCAGCAGCGACCATAATGGCTTTGACCACAACTTTGGGCCGCCAGGGAATGTCAACCCGCTCTCGATTTCTCCCATTGATGCTCAGTACAACAACAATGTCCTTGGAGACATAAATCTTTCGCAGCTTCCCAAGTTCCCGGTTCCGCCCGGAGCAAAGTCGTCATTGGAGTCGGCCGGGTTGTCGCAGAACCAGATAGACTTGTTGTCAGCGTTAATAGCGCAGCACCAGCACTATCCACCCAACACCGAGCTGGACCAGAACCCACAGAGCTCGGCGCAAGCGTGGAGCCAGTTTCGGTCTCCGGTGAGACAACACAATCTGCTTCAGTCGGACGATGCTGCCAGTGCCAAGTCAGAGAGCACCGCTACATTCGAGACGCCTACGCCACGAACGCCGTCGTTGACCGACGAGAACGCTTCGGAGTTTGACAAAAGAAGACGCAACACAGCGGCCTCGGCCCGATTTAGAATCAAGAAGAAGATGAAAGAGAAGCAGATGGAGGACAAGATCGCCTTGCTCAACCACACAATCAAAGAATTCGAAAACAAAATCCAGCAGTTGGAAGTCGAGAACAAAATCCTCCGAACACTTATAATAGAGAAGGGCAGCGAGAAGTCCGATAACGAGTTGAAGATGCTCAAGGAACGGGCCCGGTCGGGAATTTAATGATAACGAATACACAGAATGTATGCGAGCTGTAGCCCCACGATGTTTGTGCCGATGGTGGAATAAATATCATATTGATGCCGTGCCATATCTATGTCTATAAGTCTATAATGTATGCTTGTGCTGGGGGTCTTCGTTCAGAAACCGCCGCAACCGGAACTTGCGGACTGCCTTGCGCCAGTTCATCATGTCGGTGTTCTTCAACGAGTCCACCAACGACCCGATGGACGAGCCGCGAGACAGCGATGCCGACCCGGTGCTGTTGTGCCGCGACTTTTCCAAGCCGTGGCCGGTTTCTTCGTCGAAAATGATGATGTCAGAGTCGGCCGAAGGCGACAACTGCTGCTGCCGGAGCCGAGACGACTCTTCGTACAACGAAAACGAGCCGGACCGAGGTATCACCTGAGCGAGCGGCAGTGCTACTATTTCCGGTGACACCATTTCCAGCTGACGACGGGGCGACAGTGTGTGGGACGACGCCGAGTACTTCGGATCGAACTGGACGGTGATGCGCTTAGCAAACTCGTTGTACAAGTCGAGGAGAAGCTCGTAGATGATGCGCTTGGCCTTTCTGATGCAGCACAAGGTGGGGTCGTCGGTAGTGGAAAGCGTGCTCTTGATGGCATACGGTAGGTTAACTTCCTTGGGAGCATCCTCCACCACGAACGTTCGGCGGATCGACAGCCACAACGTGGGCAGTGTCAGAAGCCGGTTGTCCTCCACTAGCTGGATGTACTGGGAGATTTCCAACACAAACTCCAAGTTCTCGAGGCAATGCACCGACAGAAGAAACTGGGCAAAATGTGGTTTTGTGTATGGGGAGGAGCTGCGGTCGTGGAGGACGTCATCGAGGGACGGTATGGACATGGGAATGGGACGAGATGTGAGAGGTGAGATGTGGGTTGTGTGTCTGAGTTCTGTATCACTTGTCTGAATTGTATGAGTTTTATGAGTTGTCAAAGTCCTTTCTGAGTTCTGTCCTTGTCTCAGCACGACTGGCTTGATGCTGGCTACTCAGACTTGACTTTACTTGTACTTATGAGACACTTCTTGTACCTTTACTGTACACGTCTTGTGTTCCGTACGCTCTTGTACGCTGTATGCTTGTGCTATGTCTGCACTCTCTTCTGCCTCTTTTCTATCTATAAGGGGTCTTTCACTTATAAGGAGGGGACGACCCTTCTCCACACTTTTTTCTTTTGGCTTGACTTGTCGCGCAAAATGCGCCCCATGCGCTCTGAATGACTCTCTCCTGCAGACAGGCACCAGCAGCATTGTTGTCTGTGGGCCGCCCGCGTATACTGGGCTCGCCTTGCTGGAGGTGCATATCGTGCGGTGGCCGATTGAATGATTTTTGGCTGTGGTGGTGGCCTGTTCTGCAGAAACAGCTGCCAAGTGGTCTGGTGTGTGTGGTGGATTTTCGTATGTTGCTGGCTGTACACTAAAATTTGTCTGGCACCTATATGGCATTGTACCAGTGCTTGCTTATTGTTCGGCAAGCAGGTACATTAGACACAGAACGGTGCGTCAGATGCGGGGCAGTTGGAAAAATATACGTATATCCTGGTTGGGGAACTGCGATTACGTCCCTGCGATCTGAGATTCCCCTCCATGCATGTGCGCAATTTAGCGTGATACAACCAAGCGAGCTGCGACAAGAATAGACTGGAAGGAAGAAAAAGAGCTGCGTACGAGAAGAGGTAGGTGTGTGCTGTGCACAAGTTTAGCTGTAGAAAGTTTAGCCGTAAAAAGTGTAGCTGCAGAGTTTGTGTTGAATAGTTCTCCAAGTGTCTTTTGGAGCTTGATCTGGCCGATAAGAGCATCTCAGATAACGAGCGATAAAAAATATGTAGGAATTTCACAGCCGCCGCAGAATTACAGCAGCCGATTCATCTGTGGAATGCATAACATGCTGGCTGCAAATCGACAACCATCAACAACGTGATTGTAAATATGCACGATGACACTACATGCTGATGACTCGATTTGCTCGATAACGAGAAAAAATATCACTCAACAAAATAAACCTTTCGGTAACGAATTGGGTAAACAAAACGCAGGTAGATCGGGAACGATCGGGCCCGGACTGAAGGAAGTGGATCGAGAGATATGTGGTTACAAATGAAGAAGGAAGCGAAAGCGGCACCGAGGTGATAGGCAGAGCTCACGTTGGGCAGTAAGCGTTCCAAGATAAATGGTAGTTATCATTTCCGTAGTATGTGGTGTGTGGTGTGAGCTGTAATATATGTGTAAGATAGAATTTTATATAGTATAATTAGCATTTTTGTATGCAATGTAAAGCATATCTATAAAGCGTAGTATGATGAGCATTTTTGAACTATTTAATACAGATCAGCATTGCACGATAAGTAGTTTAACTCGGCATTTTCATGATATTTTGGTGTAACTAGTACTAAATAATATTGTACTAAAGTTACCATTTTTATAATTCAAGTGTGATTCGTTATGTCAGTAATATTGCAGTGTGCTTAGCACTGTTACAACATGTAGCATAGCTTGTATTTCTATTTTATTTTGCAAGATTAGCATCTCTATAACGTGGTAGTGTAATTTAGCAGATATTGAGTGAGCAAATTAATCAAGTTGTATTTTATAGTATGTACCATTTCTGTAATGTTGTACAAGTACGATGTTCCATCATATGCACTGCAACTGTCATAGAATTAGCCTTTCAACAACTGCCCACAGGCTATGCCCCAACGGCAAATGTAATACATTTCTACACCACAATTGATCTCACCAGAACTCGAACCAGACCTAGTTATACTAACTCACAAACTCACACAACACTCCAGTTCTCAATCATCCTTCTTTCACCTTTCTCCCCTTTCTCTTCCTCCTCCACCTTCTTCCACGTTCTCGCTCTCTCCTCTTCCTACTCGTTCTCATCTATTGTACATTAATTTCTATACGCAGTTATATTCGTGGAGATCGCATGATATACCAAGATCAACACGATCGACGCAAAGCCAAACGTCAACGCTATGTTATTCAATTGATCGTCACTAATCATTGGGTTCGTGGCAGATTCCAGCGCGAAGTCATGGTCTCGTGTGCAGGCGGGCTCACCATCTTCTTCAACCATAGTGAGCAAGCCTTATGCCTCGGCCTCCTCCTAGATCGCTACAGGAGTATTTCTACTACCTTCTTATAGATTCACCCGCTTTTAACAACTGGGTTCGTCGTATACATGCTAGAGTAAACCGAATACCGTACTCCGCAGAACATGAACCTACAAAACAGATGGATGCTCTGATGTATTCGCCCACAAGACTCCATAAACTCAATGCATTCCGGATCATCTGGGTTGACGAAATGAAACGAACGTTTAGGATATGGTAGATATGTATCAATATACCTGTATTATGTATTACTACTTACCACTCACTCTTCACAACATTCTTGGGATCAACCAAAGAGTCCTTGCCAGCAGGGACCAACGCACTCTTCTTGATCATCGACACATCGTCATCCAACGCAATGATGACATTGGTGTTACTGCCAAACTTGAAATTGTCAGCCACAACAGAACTGGCGTATCGCTTGACCCGATACACTTTGTCATCATGCTTGGTCTTAAGCACCTTCGAGAGCGACCATATGAAAACATAAGGACCGCACGACGTAACGATAGACGTCTCCTTCGAATCCTTACCAGTATTAAAATATGCTTTGGTGAACAGGAACGGTTTACCTTTAGTTTGCATCAACATGTTCGCTTCATCTTCTGGTTTGATGGCCAACCGCCGTGGAACGGGCTTCTTATCCTTGTCGAAATACTTGAGGTATCCCAAAGAATCGGAATTCTTTTGTCCTTTACCAACCATAGCATCAATCAACAAGAGATAGGTGCGGCAGGTGGCCAAGATCCATCTTCCATCCTTGGAGGTATCGATGCCAATAATAGGATCTCCCAACGATGGGATCTTACTAGTAGCATTACCACCAAGCTTGTCATAAAGCCGTATATCACCTTGCTCTGATGCAAGAGCAATGTACCCATCCTCAGTGGTGGTGAACGACAGAAATTTGTTGTTCTTTGTCTTGTATTGTTTATGGTTTTCCTTGACAATCTTGCTTCCAGAAAGACGAGGGTCAATGCGGAACATTCCATTAGCAGAAACTCCGGTAAATGTTTGTTCATTGGTGAGCTGCGAAAATTTGGAATTGGGACCGTATGATGCCAATGACTCTTTGCCTGACATATCCCACTCCTCAACAACTTTGCCTCGGTTCAAGTCCAACTTGTAGAGCTTATCTTCGAGACCGGACACAACCATGTCTTGGTCTCGCTGGTGCAACATCATGTTCTTCGCCTCCAACGGCTTGCCATCCAAAGTCTTCAAACCATCAATGGTAGTTGCGAATTGGAGGTTGTCACGGTTGACGAAAACTCCCAAGGTGTCTCCACGAGCCACAAAACTTCTGTCGTTCGCAACACCTACCGCAAGACCACTGTTGGCCAGCTTTTTGCTACGGAATTCCGAGTACGACTTCGACTCTTCGTCATCACCGTCGTCCTCATCAGAGTCGACGAAAAGCTTCTTCTGGGACAGCAGACCTCGCAAAATGTTATTGACCTTGTCAGTAATGTTTTCCTCTTCCTCTTCCTCTTCTTGCTTGACAAAAGAATCGTCGTAATCTTCGTCATACTCTTCGTCTGAATCAGGTGTTTCGATTTCAGATTCCTCGTCCAAATTGACATTGGAGTAGGCATCCACTACGTATTTCTGATCAGGCTCACTAATAGACACCCAGGGAGCTTTGTTGACCGTCTCATACAACGCACGCATAAACTGGTGTTGGAATACCAGCAATTCATTGAAGGTAGAGAACTTAACAAGCCACGAAAACGGACATACCACCCCATTGCGCTCAATTGTCAAATTGAAGATGAACGACAAGTAGTCGTAATTGAACGTGGGGTTCATTTCCTTATTGATCAAGACATCGAAGGTGATGGGTTTGGAACTGTCTCGACTGGAAACGGAAAGGGTATATTTGCACTTGTCGTCATAAATAATTTCGACTGTGACATTGGAAGATGGCAATTGAAGTTTAAACTTGCTATCTTCTGCATCGAATAAGTGGAGTTCCACTAAGGATGTGGCATAAACAGCTTCACCTTTAGGTGGAGAGGAGGTCAGTTTCAGCATTTCTTTCTCCTGTTTGGGTTGCAGATTCAAGTTCTGAGTTACTATGCGAATCAATCTGATGTTTCTTTAAGTCCGCAAGTCCATGATCACTTGCGTGGGAAACCTGATAGTCGGTGAATTCGCTGAGCTGGTCAATTGAGGTGATGTTATGTGATGAAGTGCGATATTTTTGCTCGTACACACACTTGAAGAGTGCCAATACAAAAGTATAAATTTCCAGCGACTTGACGTCTTCATGAATGACGAATTCAAACATGTCGTCGATATCACCGTTGATGTCCTTCCAGGCTATCACTCTTGTAGAATCCGGACGGATATACCGCCTCAACTTTAGGTCTTCTATAATTGCAAAAGTCCATTCATCTTTCGAATGACCGGACAAAGAGCCGGAATTCTTGGCTGAATCTGATGACTCAAACCCATCATCTTCATCGGAGTCCTCGTAATTACCTCCAGCTACATCCTCTCCTTCTTGGTAGACCCTGGTGATACATAGTTGATAGTAGAAAGGTGAAGTTGTTTGTCGAATACTGGCATACGCATCGTTATACAAACACTCGAAGGCTCCCTTGGGAGACAGAGGCGACCTAGTCAAGAAAAGCTTACCCGAGGGAATTGAAGCTACCTCTTCTGTTTGTGAACTGCCAAGAAACTTCCGAAGAAAGTTCATTAGCCCCGATATGAATAAAATAAAATACAGAGCTCAGCAATATGAGTTACTCCACACAAACACGATCTCCTGCCAATCAAATTTCGAAGTTTGCAACCAAATAATTAGAATGTAGGCGATTTATGATGTTATGTGAATAATTTGTTATGAATACATGACGTAATGCATAACGTAACCGCAGCCATCATCTCGAAATTTATCTGTGCAAGACTTGATGTTTCGAAGGGCTGCTATATGGCCGAAAATACCAACATTTGGGGTTCGTTGGCTAAACAAAGGGCAACAAAAAGTATTGAAAAGTGCTCCCAAAGGCAAAGAAATCGCACATAATACTCAGCCGGAATGGCAAAAGCGAGATTTAAAGCACAGACAGCGATATGGAGCTTGGAATCCGACTAGAAAGCTATCAAGAACACAGATGGAGGATCTACGGAGCCTCAGGAAGCAGATGCCGCATATGAAAACAATAGATTTTGCCAATTTGTTCAAGGTGCTGCCGGAAGCCATAAGGCGGATCTTGCAATCAAAGTGGGATCCGTCTCCACAAGACGAAGCCAAGCTTGAAGAGCGGGCTCAGAAGGCAAAGGAACGAGGAAAACAGCGATTTAAGGAACAATTGCAAATGTTGCAGCAAATGGATGGTCGCTTGCAGTCAAAAAGTAGCGTCATTCTTGCAAATCGAAATTCAACGCCACCAAAACGTTCTAGAAGAAACAACAAGCGACAGCAAAGCCACCAACATACGTCCCAACCATACATGCCCTCCGTGGGCGATGTTATCGACTAGTAGGAAATATCCACCACCTGTATATAGCCCTTACATACTGCATACGACATCAACGACAAACCCTCGGATACCCCAGCTTTCACTAACTTGCTGATGAGTGTGCCGATTTTGACCATCCCTGAGTCTGCGTACGATGTTTCGGCATACTTGGCCAGTGGCCAGACCCGCAAGAGATCACAACTTCTTGTATATCTTATCAAGCTCACACATAATTCGGCAATAGCGTTGACATTGGCATACTTGATTGGCTATTTTGGACTTAAACCGCTTCTAGAGCGCACAGCTGCTGCCCGGTTGGATTTGTTGGAGTTCTATAGGGGGAAATTGCGAGACTGCTACTTGAAGCTTGTGGAAAAAGTGACATATATACCCATCGTGGCCATCAATAAGCACGATGGTTCTGGCAAATTGTATGCTGATGCTGTGTGTCAAACACCCCAATCACATCTCTCCAAGAACATGAAACTGGAGCAGGAGCTTGAAGAAGAACGTGACAAAACGGACAGGTTACGGCAGGAGCGTTTGCTCAGTAAACTACAACAAATGCTTGGGCGGCTTCTGGATTGTGAAGCGTACCAGGTGGGCGAAATGCCACACTATAAGCTCGTACGAAATACCGTCAAGGAGTTCCAGGGCAAGGCAGATCTGGATTTGTTCGACGATATCTTCATCGGCCAGGTCGAGAATAAGTCCAACGGCACATTCCGCAGACGTAACTACATTCTGGAGGTGACCAACGAGATACGCAGCATCAAGGGCTTGTATATGACGGGCCAGATCTAGTTTAAGAGCAAGAAAGAGGAATACATGGCAATTAGTGGTAGGTATCTGTATCGATGTTCGGTTTTCTGTGCGCGAAAATTCCAACTCAACTGTCTATTCACGAGCCAGATTTCCCATGTCTAGCTCCAGCGAAGAAGACGTTCTGTCTCCGCCTTATGATGAATCTGACGAAGTGAGTGCCACAGAACCCATTGACGATGAAATAGACGAGCTCGAAGATGACGAAAACGCTCCAAGTGACGACATACAAGAACCCATGGATGCTGACGACGACATAGATCTGGATCTGGAGGGCGAAGAAGACTTGCCCAAGCCCCGACGTGGTACCAGTGCCCGTACAAACCGAGCTCCTGTCAAGAAAAGAACTCTAGCGTTGTACAACGAGGACGAAGACAGCACCGACGGAACAGAAACCCCACAACCAGGACCACAAGCAGCACGTAGACAACCCCTGAAGCGCCAAAGAGTCAGCAACGTGGACGAGGAACTCATATTGACGGACGAAGAAGCAGAATACGATCCACACTCAAACCCAGATGTGTCCAAGATGACCGAAAGACAAAGACGGCGCTTCCTCGAAGAGGAAAATGGCAACAGCGCCAGCGACCTGTTCATCGAGCTTGACGACCTAGACAAGAAGAATACCAAGCGCAAGCAGGAAACTGAACAGGAGACCATGTTACGGAAAGCCGAAAGTGCTCGCAGACGTCAACATCTTAAGAACAAACAGCTCGAGGAAGAGAAGCAGGACACGGTCAACAAGCTTCTCAAGCGTCGTGCAACCAAGACACGGGCCAACGAGAACAAAGAAGAACACGAAGAAGTGCTGGTTCTGCGGCCAAGACGACCCATGGCCGAACATGCTGCGCTTTCGCGATGGGTGAGTAAGCGAGAGGGAGAGGTGTTGGGGTATGAGTAGAGGGGAGAGAGGGAAGAAAGAGGAGAAAGGAGATGAGAAGAAGAGAATCAAGTCGGTAGAAAGAATGGAGAGAGGTCAGTCGAGATCAGTCAGGTGCAGGGAAAGAACACAGTCATGAGTATTAGCAAGTAAAAGTATAGCTTAGAAACGAAACTAGCTTATAAAGTTCACATCATGTAACAGTAGCAGTTGCATACTCGACTCTACAAACACAATGTCTATTCCAATAACTCTCTAACGTCCCCAACGTCTGCAACGGTGAACGTCTTCATCCTCTTTCGTCCCAGAGTCAATCCTGCAGATAGCCCGTCGCTCTCATTAAGGGCGGTGACTTCAACCACCATTCGAACCAAACAAAGCACGATCAAACTAATCCAGAATCTCTTGAATCCCCTTTTTCTCCGCGAATCCGAAAGTACCATACAAAGCTTCACACGCAACTCACATAAAAACAGACTAAACAGCATCACCACACAAGTTCCAAGATGCCATTATGAACAGAATGATGAGCCAACTACCAGCAGACGCTTACAACCAGATGTATAGTCAGGCCATGCAGATGGGCTCCATGAACATGGCCCCAGGAATGCCCGGAATAACCCCCAATATGTCCCAGAACTCCATGGCTATGGCTGGGGCTCCCAATATGATGGCAGGGCCGGTTGCCCAAACGCCAGGACAGCCTCCCCATAGTAACCTGTTTTCGGGACCAGCCACCAGCAGTGGACAGCCGCCACAAATGACCGTTTCTGGAGCTCCAGTAGCTCCCATGTACTATGCTCAGCGACCAGGCATGCAAAGAACTGCGTCCGTTCTGGCAGCCACGCCTCTGAGTGCCACCAGAATGACGTTCCAGAACCTGGCGCCAGGCACACGGTCTTCTGCAAGCAATTCTCATGGCCACACACCACAGCTTACGGCCCAGCCACAACCGCCGTTCAACAAAGTGCCGACCATCACCCCAGTAATGGCTCCACAACAGCAGCCCACACCACAGACGGGACGAGCGCCTCCCACACCACAGAATCACAGCCTGTCTCCCCACCCAGATGCTCCAGGAACGTCCCAGCCAGCAATGCAGGCGGCTCAAGCTGACCTCAATGCCAAGATCTTCCGGCGACACTTGGGCAACGCAGCCGTGTTGCGGGTGCTCGACGTGGTGGAGTTCGTGCAAAACGAGCCCATAGCGCATCTCTCGACCCCCGGCTTCTGGCTCCAGGTGGTGCAAATGCATATGACCCCATCAACCTTGGTGCGGATTGGGGTTTCTCCTCAGTTTTCATCAGCCTCGCAAAAGCAGGAGACCACAGGCCCCACTTCGATGCTCCGGCTGCTCGGCCGTGGTGTGGATCTCACCGCTTCTGTGCTCCCACGTTTCTTGGCCGCCTGCTTCTACGAAGGCTCGCTGGCCAGCCGTGCCGACAAGTCCAGTCTCATCGAGAAGTTCTCGTTGCAGTTGCCCGGTCTCAAGTTCCAGGTGCTCAACCTGGGCCTGATTTGGATGGTGGCCCGCTTGTCCATGATCTACACCTACAGCGACGGGTCGGTACTCACCATCGAGGGCACCACCAAGATCATGATGAGCCGCGAGTTTCGCATCGAGTGGATCGAGACGTCGCTCCTCAACCACGCCGTGACGTTGTCGATGGACGCCGTCCACTCTATCAACCACTCCATGCCCATCGACACCCAGTTCATGGCCCCCACAGCGGTCGAATCCGCAGGAATACCCGAAAACGCCGTGCGTGTCGCCCAGATCGGAGACACCATGGCCCAGCTCCGAGTGCTCATGTACTTTGGAACCGCCAACAACGTTACTTCGCCGCAACAGGCACTTCATCTTCTCGTTTCCGCCGCCAACCAAAAGGCCTCGGGCGAAAACGAGGCCGACAAAAACGACCGCCGGTCCTGACGCCCCATTCATAGTTCACGGTTGCATATGCATCATTAGTTTCTTATTCTAGTCTAATATTATTCGAGGCTCCACACCATTTTCGCACCGCACTTGAACCTTTCATGCTTGATGTGGATGCTCCTCTCACCGAACTTGTGCGTCCCACATCCTTGTCTACGTATATAGGACAGCAGCATCTTACAAACAGCAATGATGGCGCTATCATGAACTTCATCAGGTTGGGATATCTCCCTTCAATGATACTCTTCGGCCCACCTGGTGTGGGGAAGACAACTCTAGCGAACATTGTAGCCAACGCTGCAGGCTATGTATTGGTAGAGCTCTCAGCCACAGAGGCTACTGTGTCAACCATTCGCAAGCTTCTGCAAGAAATTCGTGCTGAAAACGTAAAACGCAGTCGTCACAGCAATGGTCTTCTTCGAATCTGCGTCTTCATCGATGAACTACATCGCTTTACAAAAGTCCAGCAGGATTTCCTTCTTCCCTTCATAGAGGAGGGACTATTTGCATTTATAGGCGCCACTACAGTGGATCCAACTACAAGAATTCGGCCGGCAATTCGTTCTCGATGTCAACTTTTCAGGTTAAATAAACTCACAACCAGCGAGGTACAACAAGTACTACAACGGGCCATCTTGTATGAAAATATACGACGGAGACAAGTTCACAATCTCCAGTTCATCAGCTCTTCATCCGAAGTCTGCCATCACATCATCAATACCTGCAAAGGAGATGCTCGCTCAGCGGTCAACATGATTGAGCTCCTCAGCATCCACCTTCATGGAGACGAGTACGACGGAACATACAGTCCAAAGGAAATCACAATCGAACTGGTGGACAACTTGCATAAAGATATACAACGTCAAAATGGTGGTATTCACAACTCGAAGAACATAGCTCTCTTTGTCGAGCTATTCAACACCATGAGTGAAGCCAGAACAAAATCTCGTGCAACACGCCCAATTGATGACTCCATATTGAAGAGAACATACGCAGATCAGATGGAGAATTCTGATGACGAATACCAAAGTCCGCATGAGCATGTTCTGCAAATCGAACCTTCCACAGAAATCTCTCAATCAGATTACGTGAAGGTAAAGGCACTCAGAATCTTGTTACAGCTTCTAGATCATAAGGAATCACCAGCATATATTGCTAAGCAATTGATTTTGTATGTCGTGTTGTTCACTGAGTCCAGCTACTCGCTTCTCAGACAAATCGTGGCAACTTTACGAGCCATTGAAGTTACTGACCCATTGCATTTGCTTTCTGACTGTATTGAAGCCATAGTCGATAGCCCGAAACCCACAATCAGTGAAGACAATGACCCGTACTTAAGGCATAAACGGGTGCGAGAATATTTGAATCGAATAAAAATCAAATCGAGAGAACCAAACCAAAAGATGGACAGTATAACCGTATCTTTCGACTCTTCCTTGGTAGAAAACCTCCTCAATCCCGTCCACGTTTTCGATAATACTGAAAAAAAGGCACCTTTTCCTGTCGCTGAAATTGACAGCTTGGAAGATTCGTATTCTGTTGGCACAGAGACCACAGACGCAATTTTTTAAATTATACAACCATGAGTATTCGGGCCACTCATGAATCCACATGCAGCCAACTATTCCAAAACTACCTTGGAATTGCGGTAGAAATAATTCTTGAATCACTCAACTTTGCCATAATACTAGCCTTGGTGTTTTTGCGGTTCGTCAACCTCAATTTGTACGGGTGCCACAAGTTGCTATTATGTATAAACAAGCAGTTTGTCAAGTACTTGTTGCTCTTGGTACAGCTTTGGATCAGATTCAACTTGACGCTTGCGAACGGAATTGAACAGGTAAGTGAACAAACGAAAAAGGTCCAAAAAGGAAACGTCAGAGAAGATCAGCAGAACTATCCTCGCAATGCAGTCATACAAACACATTCACTAGTTGACAAGAGGACCACAACTGCTCTTCCACGAATCGAAAGTGGTGAATATGATGCAATTTCCGTTGAAGCCAATCGTCGATGATTTCATCGTCACAAATGGCACAGCAGGACTATTAGCTAGTTTTCAATAATCAATATGTTAATGCCTATAAAGTGCTATATTACAGAAAGTACTCAGTGCCCCTGATCTTCATCATCTTCCTCTCCACCCAAAGCAGCGAACATATTTGCAGCACTTTGGATCGACTCACTGCGCTTGGAATTTTCTCTGGGAGACACTGTGTTACCACTAGTGTTGGCACTCTCTGCCGATGATGCAAGATTTTGTCTCGAGGATTGTGACCGAGGTTGCACGGCAGTAAACCCTCGGGAATCCTTGGCTTGACGAGGATCCTTTTTGAGAGCATTAGAACCTCCCCAAGAAGATCCCATTCTGCTAGAATTGGATCTAGACTCGGTTTTGTTCTTTCGCCTTCTCTCGATGGCGGCTCTTTCCTCTTCCAACTTTTTGATTTCGGCATCTTCGTGAATCTCTTGAATAGTCTTAGGTCCGGCATCGCTCTTAGCAGACTTCCACTTAGCAGCTCTCAAGTCTTGTAAGTCCATCAACTTAAATTTGATTCTTGAAGACAACTTGACGGTGTCCAAGATGGTTTGAATGTTGTCAAACACGATATTAAGAACCGCTCTATTCTTCTCGGTTGTCTCCAAACGAGCACCCACAGTGTTGACCAATTGAGCCAAGTTCTCCAAGCTATCTTCGGATGGATCCTTGACGTTACTTGATTGATCTCTCAAACAAAGCAAGATGACTTGATCGTTCAACATATTCAAGATGTAAAGGTGTCCAATGAATTTGACCAAACCAAGACCTCTTCTCTTGGCAGCAGCCATCTTATAGTACTCGTCGGACATCATTTCTGGTTCCAAAGGTGTGCCATCTGGGTTGGTTGGCAACTTGTCACTCCAACCCTTTTCGTATTCGGTTTGACAAGTAGTCAACAAGATTCTTCTTGCCAAGTCACCACCTTTAGCACTGTCGCCGCTCTTAAGACGGATATTGACATCTTTGATTTCATCGCTCATTTGGGTGCACATCTTGGCACAGAATTGTGCGTACATGGAAGACCAGTAAGGCTCGTCACAAGCCTTCGCAAATGTAAGAGAAATGATTCTTCTAACAGTCTTAGCATCATCTTCCCACTTTGACTGGTTACCCAACTTGAGAATGTCATCCGAAATAGGCTCGAACATTTCAAGGGTCAACTTATTCAAGAGAGATTTCACCTTTCTGTCAATGTCTTCCTCACTCAAGATCTCAGATCCATCAGGAGCAAGTTTAGTTTCGGTCTTAGTACCTCTAGACTTAGGAACCCATCTATTAGCGGACTTTTCCAATGGCTTGATCTCCTCAGGAGGAATGGTAATTCCATCATCTCTATTGTCACGGTCACGTCCTCCTCTTCTCGAAGGAGCGCCTCTTCTGGTGGACTTGTCTCTCGATGGACCACTGCTTCCTCCTCTTCTACGAGATCCGTTTCTGGAGTTTTGTCTTGGGTCAGAAAATTGGCCACGGTTGCCCATTCCAGGGCCGAAACGAGCACCACCAGCACCGAAACGGTTCAGACCACCACGGCCCTGAGCACCCTTTCTGCCGGCGGTGATACCCAAGCTTTCCAATTTGTTCTTGAACTCTTCGTCAATAGGGAATTGCACCACGTCCTTAAACTGGATCAAAAATTGGGGATCATATCTAAACCGGTCACCGCTCTTCCACTTGGGGTCGACACCAGTCAATGGTTCAGGGTACGACATGGCAAATGGGTCCTTGATGGGCTCCACTTCTTGCAAGCGCTGGAAGAATTGAGAGAGATCAAGACCACCTTCTTCAGGCTCTTCTTCTTCCTCATCATCTTCGTCGTGACTTTCGGTCTCCTTGGTGGGTTCTTCAGTAGCTTCTTCGGCTGGTTCAGTTTCGGATCCGATAGTGGTATCTTTTGTAACAGCCTCCTTTTCGGCGGCGGGAACGGGCACTTGGGGAGTTGCTGGTTCCACGTTTTCAATAGCTTCTTTCGAGATCTCCTTGACCTGTTCTGGCTCCTTGATTGGTGATGGTTCAGACACTGGCTCCTTGGCGACTGGTTCCTGGGTTGCTGGTTCCTTCACTTCTGGTTCCTTAGCTACTGGTTCCTTAACCTCGGGCTCCTTAATTTCTGGTTCCTTAATTTCTGGTTCCTTAGCTACTGGTTCCTTGGTTTCCGGCTCCTTAGCTGTTGGCTCCTTGATTTCTGGTTCCTTGGCAGCTGGCTGCTCGGAAGCAGGCTTCACCTTTTCAGGCTGTGCGGGTGTAGGAGATGCAGTAGGGGGAGCAGGGGACTTCTTCTGGTCTTTTTCTTTCTTGGCGGCCTGGGCTCTTTCCAAGATCTTGCGCTTGAACTCCTCAGCTACCGACAGAGTAGCTGGAGCAGCCGAAGACGAAGAGGGCACAGCGGCAGGAACAGGAGCAGGAGCAGGAGCAACAGGAGCAGCGGTCGTGCTAGGAGCCACAGGAGAGCTCACTGTAGCCGAGGAGACCACGGGAGTGCTTGAAGACGACGACGTGGCCGACACGGTCTTCTTTTTGTCCAAAGCCACCTCGCGGCCGTCCTTGGTGGTGATCTTGACCTTATCTCCATAGGGCGAAACGCTTCCAGCAGGGGGAGGAACCGAGCCAGGCAACAGTACCGGAGTATTAGGGGTGCCAGGAGTACCCGGGGTAGCTGGAGCTGAACCAGGAGCACCGCCAGGCACCTGTTGGTACTGCATTGGCTGCATTCCAGGAACCATCTGGGGATATCCGTAGGGGTAGTACCCGTAGTACATGTTGGGCGGGTAGTTGTAGTACTGGTTGACCTTGTTGTAGCTCCCCTTACGATAAGGACGAGGGGCAGACGAGCTCTGGTGTTGATTCACGCCGTGGGTTTGCGGCATGTGGTGCGGAGCATGTTGCTGATTGGGCGGGTTTCTGTACTTTTTCTGGCCATTAGGTGCATGCTGGTCATGTACCGGAGCAGCTTGCTCCTTCGGCTGTTCGTCACTCATGGGTGGTGACGAGTTGGTGGGTTCAACAGGGGAATCCACTGGGGAATTGATGGCAGCACAATTCCTACGCAAAGTTGCGTGTGAGGGAAAACAGTGGCTGTGACTGTTCCTGGTGCTTACTACGGCCGATTCCACTAGCAATCGGCTCTCTTATAAGCCTATGGTCACTCGAGAAAAGGGTGACAAGTGGTGGAATCACGGTGTACAGAAAAAAAATTTCACTATGGTGTCGTGCGCGGCAAAGACTCGACACCCGCCGGAGTTTATCGGTGGGTATTCGGGGCCAAAAGTGGGATATGGGTTGGAATAAGGGAAGGAGGCTACAATGGTGAACAGAGCAGAGAGGGATTGGGAATGGTGAGTATGGTGTTAATTGGGTTTCTAACAGCATTTTGTGTTTGTGCATAGCAAGAACCACATATAGCCGTACAATTCGCAGCCATGCAAATAGATGGGAGCAGCAAGTAGGTAACGGGAATAAGAATTGAGAGAGTAGGGATATCGAAGAGAGTAAGGATAGGAGGTATAGGAATTGGAAACATAGGATTCGGAAGCTTAGGGGTAGTAGCAACCAGTAGCAAAAGTAGCGGTCAGTAGCGACCCGTAGTATAGCGCTCAGACAGGTGCAGCCTGAAGCACATTAGAATGCATGAGTATCTATTGAAAACTATTTTGACACAGCTGTATTAACAACTGTATTGTGAATACGTACATTGTACGTCTACAACATCTGCAACTCTTATTCGGCCACGTACACGGTCAAGATAACATACACCATATAACAGCATTCAACCTACTTCGCTTCTATTCCATTATTCTATTTCTGCTTTTACCTATTTCCTTATCCTCACCGTCTCCGAAATCCAGCCGCAATGAGCCCCACCACAAGCAACCCGAACCCATATACAACCACCTGCTCCTTCACTGACTCCCGCTGAAAGCAGCTCACCGCTAACTCTCCGCTCTGGCTGCATTGCTTCTGGCAATACTTAAGTGTACAGTCTACACACTTGTCCACTACACTCACTACAGACGCCTTGTCCTCACACCCACACTTACAGTACTGTGTGTAACCAGCCACCAGCACTGCCCATACGGCCACAGCGATACCCAAGTGCATGCTTGGTCCAACTTTCGCAACTGTCAATAAGCCGGCACGTGAGCGCGCACCGGTAATTTTGGCGGCGATCTCACACTTCTCCACCATGACGGCTGAGGTGACCAATCGTTACGTCCATCAAGGAGGCATCAAGCCTTTTTTCGAACAGCAGATACAAGATGCGGAGATCAGCATCCAGACTACAACTCAGAATTTACGTCGGTTAGAGGCCCAGCGGAATAAGCTCAACAATAAGGTGCGGCAACTTCGTGACGAATTACGACTTCTCCAGGAGCCTGGGTCGTATGTGGGTGAAGTGGTCAAGGTCATGGGCTTGAAGAAGGTGTTGGTGAAGATTCACCCCGAAGGAAAGTACATTGTCAACATCACCAAGGACATCGACATCAAAAAGTTGACACCGTCCTTGCGAGTGTGCTTAAAGGCCGACTCCTACGACCTCCACAAGATCCTCCCCAACAAGGTGGACCCGCTCGTGTCGTTGATGATGGTGGAAAAAGTTCCCGACTCCACATACGACATGGTGGGTGGACTTGACAAGCAGATCAAAGAGATCAAAGAGGTGATCGAGCTTCCCGTGAAGCACCCCGAGCTCTTCGAGAGTCTTGGTATCGCCCAGCCCAAGGGTGTCATCTTATATGGTCCTCCAGGTACCGGTAAAACGCTTTTGGCCCGGTCCGTGGCCTACCACACCGAGTGTAAGTTCATTCGGGTGCTGGGCTCGGAATTGGTGCAGAAATACATCGGTGAAGGCTCGAGAATGGTGCGTGAGTTGTTTGTGATGGCCCGTGAACACGCTCCGTCGATCATATTTATGGATGAAATCGATTCCATTGGTTCGAGCCGAGTGGAGGGCTCCTCCGGCGGAGACTCCGAGGTCCAGCGGACCATGTTGGAACTCTTAAACCAGTTGGACGGATTCGAGAGCTCCAAGGACATCAAGATCATCATGGCCACCAACAGATTGGACATTCTCGACCCTGCATTACTTCGTCCCGGAAGAATAGACCGGAAAATCGAGTTCCCCGCCCCCACCGTCAGCGCCAGAACCGACATTCTCAAGATCCACTCTCGGTCCATGAACTTGACCAGAGGCATCAACTTGCGCAAGATCGCAGAAAAGATGAATGGCTGTTCGGGAGCAGACGTCAAGGGTGTGTGCACGGAAGCTGGAATGTACGCCTTGAGAGAAAGAAGAATCCATATTACACAAGAAGACTTCGAGTTGGCGGTGGCCAAGGTAATGTCGAAGAACGACGAGGGCGCTGTGTCGCTTGCAAAATTATTCAAGTAGAGATCAAGAATACATCAATTCAATGAAGATATAATTCAGTAGACATTTTCAGTAGCCACGCTTACACAACCTTCTCTAGACGAACAAAGCAAACCAATCAGCACCCTAATGCCAAAAGTGCTGCTCATTCCCACTAAAATATGTTCGGTGGAAACTGCAACTAAATCGCATTCGATTCGCATCCCAATTAACACCTCATCAATATGGTCCGGTATGTCCCTGCTTTCCTATTGGGTTTGGCTGTTGTAGCTTGTTCCCAGAGTAGCCAGGACAACATTCTCGAACGCATTGATCAAACACATTCCCTTTTGACCAACAAAGGACCGACTTATGACGTTCTTCATTCCTACGATGCTATGGTTCAAGATCTCGAATCGTACGCTGGTACAGATTTGAAGGTTATATCACAGCTTCCACAGCTTTACTTCAAGAAGGCATTGATCGAAATCAGTTTGAACAGAGAAACTCTTGCTATCGACGATCTCAAGCGAGTGCTTGAATTGGATCCATCTATCGTTCCGGCTCGAACAAAAATAATAGACTTAATGATGGAACGGGGAGATGTGAATGGCTTATTGGCAATCACGCACGTATTCGACGAAAATGAAGAGTCGTTTGTACGAGAACAGGTGGAAAAGTACAATAGTCTCATGCAATTAGCAGCCGAGGCTCAGGGCAAGAAAGACTATACTAAGTGTATGGAGCATGCCCAAGAAGCTATAGAAATCACCCCACTTGGTCTTGCACCATACCAGCTTCACCTAGAGTGCTCTAGATTATCGGAACTTTCCCCGGACACTTATAGACTCATAGTTCGTGATCTTGCACATATGATCAAGCACCAGAGATCATCTAATCTTGGATGGTACGAGGAGATTTCTGGTTTCTTATTGTACTTCACAAACCAGTTTGATCAGGCTAGATCTTACATCACCCAATGCATCAAGATAGACAACGAATTCAAAGAGTGTGCTGGGGAATCCAAGTTTTTCTTCAAGTACGCGGATTTCCTCAAGGTCATGGAGGCATATTCCATTCAGCTTGGACATCTTTATATGCTCTTAGAGGCGGGAAGTACTAAGGAAGTAGAGGATTTACAAGTAGACTATGATTTAGTGGTGGACTTTCTCTTCCACCGCGAGTTGAAAGTCAGCAAGCTTGAAGCCAAGAAACTTCCATACTCGGTGAAGACAAACTACGACTACTTGATGTACAAGCAAACTGAGTTTGCCAAGAAGCATTTGGGACCAAAGTTCAGCGGTGAAATCCAGTTTGGCGAAGACCTTAATCGCCTTGGCTGCGAAGCATTGGTGGTGACGAAGCAACATAAAGAAGCAGAAAAGTTCTGCAAGAAAGTCAACGAGCCGGCCGACAACAAATTCTTTCCCAAGCACATGAAAGAGATTGACGCTTTGTTGAGCAGCAAGAAGTACCAAGAAGCACAGAACTTGTTGGAACAATTCAACAACCAGGTGAAGCAAACATCTTTGTTCAAAAAGAGAGCAGCAATAATAGAAACATACCAGAGAAAGATGCATGCCAAACAGCAGCAACAACAACAGAGACAATTCCACCGCCAGCAACAGCAGCAACAGCAGCAGCAACAGCAGCAGCAACAACAACAACAGCAACAAAGACACAGCTACGACGTCAAGAAAGACTACTACAAAATCTTGGACATTGGACGCGATGCCGACGAAAAGACCATCCGCAAAGCATACCGTACAAAGACACTCAAATATCATCCCGATAAGCAAAAGGGTAGTGGATTGACCCCAGAACAGATGGAAGCAAAAATGCAAGATGTCAACCAAGCGTACGAAGTTTTGTCAAACAAGGAATTGAAAGAACGCTACGACAGAGGAGATGATCCTAATGCTCCCCCAGGTTCTGGAGGAGGTGGAGGACCAGGATTTGGTGGGTTTAATCAAGGTGCTGGTGGATTCCAATTTAATGGAGACTTTTTCAGCCAATTCATGAACCAAGGTGGTGGAAACCATTTCAATTTTGGCGGCTTTGGCGGTGGACACCAGAAAGTTAAAGTAAAGAGAAATAAGAGGGCCAAACACTGAAAGTATGGCGCAATTTACAATTTCCGCTGCACCGTTGGTTATCTCCGGCATGCCGATGTGAGATCACGTGCCCGAGAGATAAGCCGCAGTTTGTTCAGCATAAAAGCGGCGAGGCATCCACGATTTTGACGATGAGGTTTTTCTGCAGTGTGGCCATATATGCCACTTTAGCAGCTACCGCCGCAGTACCATTGACTCAACAAGTTTTTGGTATCGACCAATTGGCTGAAGCAGAGCAATGGTCTGAGAAGCCCGAGATTGAGTCGGAACAGTTACAGCAGTTCATCACTGACAAAGGACTTACTTTGAGGGCCGAGGAGCTCTACAACATTTCCAAGCGCTCAATTAAGGAGTACGGACACCCAACCAGGGTCATTGGATCCAAGGGTCACTGGGGAACTGTGGGATACATCATTTCTGAACTCAAGAAGTTGAAAGGTTTCTACAAGGTTGAGACCCAGAAGTTCCCAGCCTTGTTTGGCAAAGTGAATGACTACTCTCTTTTGATTGATGGCATTAGTGCCAAGGACGTGAAGGCATTTGGCCTTACCCCACCTACTGCAAACTCAAAGCCGGTGCATGGTAAATTGGTTGTGGTGTCTAATTACGGATGTTCCAAAGAGGATTTCCCTGCTGAAACTAAGGACAACATTGTGATTATCAAGAGAGGGGAGTGTGCATTTGGCGACAAGTCCATCAATGCTGGTGAGGCAGGCGCATCAGGAGTCATCATCTACGACCAGGAATCAGTTTCTGGTACCTTGGGTGGCCATACCGGTAAAGAAGTGGCCACTGTAGGAGTATCTGAGAAGACTGCCAAGCCATACCTTGATAAGTTGGCCAAGGACCCAGAAGCCGTGATCGAAGTGACATTGTACGTTGATGCCAAAGTCGACATCGTGAACACCTTGAACGTTGTGGCCGAGACCGTAGATGGAGACCACGACAATGTGGTGGCCTTGGGTGCTCACTCAGACTCCGTGGAGGCTGGACCCGGTATTAACGATGACGGATCGGGTACTATCTCCTTGCTTGAGGTGGCTAAGTACTTGTCCAACTTCAAGGTGAACAATGCTGTTAGATTCGCTTGGTGGGCAGCCGAAGAAGAAGGACTTCTTGGTTCCAACTACTATGCTTCTTCCTTGTCGCCAGAAGAGAATCAGAAGTTACGGTTGTTCATGGACTATGACATGATGGCTTCGCCCAACTATGAGCTCCAGATTTACAACGCCAACAACGAGGAGCACCCCAATGGTTCGGGAGACTTAAAGCAGTTGTACATCGACTACTACGTCAGCCACGGATTGAACTATACCTTGACGCCATTTGACGGTAGATCTGACTACGTTGGGTTCCTCGAGACCGGCATTCCTTCTGGAGGCATTGCTACAGGTGCTGACGAGTACAAGACAGACAAGGAGAAGCAAAAGTACGGAGGAGAGATTGGCAAATGGCTCGACCCATGCTACCACCAGGCTTGTGACGATTTGAGCAACCCTGACCACGACGTGTGGGTGCTCAACACCAAGCTAATTGCACACTCTGTGGCTACCTATGCCAGAAGTTTCGAAGGCTTCCCTAAGAGAGAGAGCGGAAAAATTGCAGCCACGAGCGAAATGCCATTCCGCGGCTCGCTGCTTATCGTTTAGAATAATGAATACGTAGAATTTGAAGACGTAGAATAATATTGGAACTGTCTACAGGGAACGAACCACAGCGAGCTTTCTGCAGCGAACTAGACTGCTTCTTTGCAGGTTTGGGGGCTCGGGTTCCTTTTCCCAATGGAGGCCGCACTCCCCCACGCCGTCGCGGAGAGTGGGGGCACACCCCGGAAAGATAGATACTGATATAAAAGCCGACCGTTCGCCGTATGTTTAGGAATCACAAACGGTACTACGCCATGGCCAGGGTTTTAAGATTGGGAAAGATTGAGTTTGCACACAAAAAATGGGACCAGCTAGCTGCTAAAGCTGAGGTGGTGGAATGCACATCCCAGAATAGACAAGAGTTCTTCAAAGACTTGAAAGACAAGTACAGTGACATTACCCATATTGCCCGTTCGTTTGCCAGCATAGAGCAGACCGGACGCTTTGACGAGGAATTGGCCAACAACTTACCGCTGCTGGTAAAATGTATTGCTCACTGTGGAGCAGGCTACGACCAGATCGATGTTGCACCATTCACAGAACGCAAGATCCAGATCTCCAACGTCACGGTGCCGGTGGAGGCACCCACGGCTGATACGGCAGTATTCTTGGTTCTTGCAGCCATGAGAAACTTCCAGGAGGGAATCTCGTTGACGCTTGAAGGTAAATGGCCCTCTGGAGGGAAGAGCGCTGGAGCGAAGTTGGGACATGGACCGGTGGGAAAGACTGTGGGTATCTTGGGAATGGGAGGAATTGGCCGTGCCATTCGGGACCGGTTAGCACCATTTGGGTTCAAACGCACGGTGTACTACAATCGTTCTCGGTTGAGCGCCGAGTTGGAAAAAGGTGCCGAGTACGTTTCGTTCGACGATTTGATTCTGCAGAGCGACGTCATATTGGTGAGTGTGCCCTTGAATGCCAACACCCGCCACTTGATCAACGACAAGGTGATCAGCAACATGAAGGATGGAGTGGTGCTCGTGAACACCGCCAGAGGTCCCATAATCGACGAGCAGCTGTTGGAGCCCCACTTGAAGTCCGGTAAGATCGGCGCCTTCGGCTCGGATGTGTTTGAAAACGAGCCAGAGATCCTGCTGCTGCTTCGGTCGTTGACCAATGTCGTCGCTTTACCCCACATGGGCACCCACACCTACGAGGCTATACAAGAGATGGAGGAGTTTACGGTGGAAAACGTGATGGAGTGCATTGCCACCGGCAAGGTGAAAACCATTGTTCCCGAACAAAAGTCTGTATTTGTATAGGTCCGATATACGTTTTCCGTAAATGGAGCCTTGCAAGGCTGGTCGTGCGCGGAATTTTTCATATCCGCTTCGGCACAGGCGTTTAGGTTTTGACTAACTGGGTTCCGAAAACAGGTTTCAGGTTCTTCTAGCTCGTGGGTTTACTGGCTAGCCGTGGTTGCGTGTGCTGTGTTATACTGTGCGAAGGTGTATTAGCCCCCTTTTTATCCTTAATTCTACTCGACTACTTTTGAAAAGCCTCATACCCCGCCACCATGAATGTTGTCCCAGGCCACGATACAGTGGAGATAGACTACGAGGCGCTTCCAGACGATGCCTCTCTTGCTGCCCACTTGACGGCCGGAGCTTTTGCCGGAATTATGGAGCACACAGTGATGTTCCCCATCGACTCCATCAAAACCAGAATGCAGATGGGCTCGTCGTCCACTCACATCTCCAAGAGTGTGATTTCGTCAATCTCCCGGATCTCTTCGGCTGAAGGAGCCTATGCTCTTTGGCACGGAGTTTCCTCGGTGGTACTCGGAGCCGGCCCGGCTCATGCCGTCTACTTTTCGGTGTTCGAAGCCACCAAGACGCTTCTTGTGAACCGGTTGACCAACTCGCCCAAGACGCTGAAGATCGTCACTGACGAGACCCACCCGCTCATAGCCAGTGGAGCCGGTATCGCAGCGACGATTGCGTCGGATGCGTTGATGACGCCGTTTGATGTGCTCAAGCAGCGAATGCAGGCTGCTACCAACAACAGCAAGCTCTTGCTGTACGCCAGCGATATTTATAAGAAGGAGGGGTTCTCGGCGTTCTACATATCGTACCCCACCACCTTGCTCACCAACATTCCGTTTGCGGCATTGAACTTTGGCTTCTACGAGTACTCGTCGTCGGTGTTGAACCCCAGCAACCAGTACAACCCCTACTTGCACTGTGTTTCCGGAGGCATTGCTGGAGGCATTGCTGCCGCCCTCACCAACCCGTTTGATTGCATCAAGACCGCCCTCCAGACCAAGGGCATATCCAACGACAGTGCGTTGCGCAACATCACTGGCTTCTCCAGTGCCGTGGGCGCCATGTACAAAAAGGCCGGCATCAAGGCGTTCACCCGGGGCTTGAAGCCCAGAATCATCTTCAATGTGCCATCCACCGCCATTTCCTGGACCGCATACGAAATGGCCAAGGAGGTGTTGTTGCGGTAAAGTGTACAGTAGTATGTATTGCTTGTATATATGAAAACTAGGCTAACGACTTCGACCCGCGAGCGAGACGGGCCATCTCCCCCGGATGCTGCGAGAGCTTCTGCGCTACAAAAGAGAAGAGAACGCACGACGAGAGGAACCCGAGAAGGTTGAAGAACGCCTTGCGCGAGTACATGCGTTCCTCCTCCTCGGTCCTGAACGAGGCGAAGATCCGCCGGATGCTGGCAAAGATCATGGAAGAAACCGCTGTTTTGGGGTGCGAAAGTCGCGAAAAAAACCGCTCTCACCACGATGATCGGTATCGGGTGCCTTGACAGGTTCGCATATTGCACTCAATAGCCATGCTCAAGCACATGACCAACCGTCCGCAGAGCCTCCCATGCCAAAGTAACTTCGGCTGATTTCTGATGGCCCTGCCCAGCGCTTTCGCGCCAGGAAGCTCTCAAGAGCATTTTGCAGCAACTGCTGGGACGGAGTACCACCGAATTTCCCACCCGCGCTGGATTGAACCGACGGCGCGCCGTCTTGGTAAGCGGGTAAATGCGATACGGGGCGAGAGAAGTAGGAACCAGTGCGCCACGGCGCAGATTCTAGGAACTGACGTGCAGGACCTGCGCTTATGAGCGGTGCAGCTTGCAGCAATCAGATGCAACTGTTTACATTGGATATGGTATGACGGAAGTGCAAAATCCACTCAACCCGCCAGAAAAAGTGCCAATTGGCTACACATGGCTGCGCCGGTTGGAACTCGTAGTCTCCTTCATTTCTTCATGCGTGTTTGTCATTCTGCTTACCTTTGGTGGAATCTTTTACCATTACTACCAGGTGCTTGTGGGGAAGGAAAAGCTGGATATTTCTTCGGTAGCTTCCGATAGCGGTCCCTATCCACATCTCAAGTCGCTAAAGGCGACTACTGATTTACGCTACTATGCTCTTCAATTGGGACTCGATTTGCGGGAGTACCGGGTCCAAACCAAAGATGACTACATTTTGGTGCTTCAGAACCTCTACGATCCGAAAGAGCTGGACGAGGACCGGGAAAAGAGGCACCCATTTTTGCTCCAACATGGTCTACTTTCCTGCTCTGGTGCATTTTTAACCGGCGGCTTTCAGTCGCTCGCTTACTATCTCCATGCTGCCGGCTACGATATCTGGTTGGGAAACAACCGAGCGTGGTTTGAACCGTGCCATGCTACTATAGAGGGAAACCTCATGTACAGCGAGGAGTACTGGAACTGGGATGTTCGTGAATTGGCCTACTACGATCTTCCATGCTTGATCGACAACGTTCTCAGCCATAAACCTCACCACGAACAATTGTTTCTCGTGGGTCACCTGCAAGGATGTACACAAAGCTTCCTCATGTTGCGGAACCCTGAACTTGACGAATGGCACCGGAAAATACGGCACTTCTTCCCGCTCGCACCAGCTATATACCCTGGAAAATTGTTCCACAACCGGGCGTTTATCCGGTTTATGCGCCACAGGAGCCTGACTTCGTTCCGGTGGATCTTTGGTCGCTACTCGTTTCTCCGCATCATCACCTATGCACGAAGCAATCTCTACGCTACTCGTTTTTTTGGCTACATGTCGTATGTGATGTTCTCGTTCTTGTTTCACTGGAGCGGGAGGAAATGGAACCGCAGCCGCAAACTCTGGCACGTCCATTTCATATTCAATGTCACCTTTGTGTCGGCTAAACTCATGTCCTGGTGGCTAGCAGAATGGGTTCCGCAATCATTTGCGAACGAATTGCAGCCAGCCAAAGCGTACAAGACAGAGGCCCATTTTGCAACTGATGTGGACCCATCGCTCTCTAAAGACGATTCAAAGACGTTCTTCCCCTATCGATTATCATGGTTCAAAGACATACAGTGTATTGTACCTATTTTGGCTTTTATATGCAACAAGGACTATCTAGTGGATGGAAAACGGTTGGAAAGCCATTTGCAAAACTATGAAGATGCATATACCGCAGAAAACTTGCGGGTGGTGGAGCTCGATGACTATTCCCACTTGGACGTGGTGTGGGCTGCAGACTTGCAACAGCGGATTGGTAAAGTCATTTTGGAAACGTTGGAGTCGATCTAAGTCTCTTTGATGTGAAGATCAGCGTTACGAAGTGCGGTGCAGATATAGTTCCAGAACTTGGAAAAGTCAGTGGAATCCCCCACAACTACCCCATGCTTACTGGACCCAGCTGCTACCGATTCTCCCTCGTGTTCACCTTCCAAAGCCACCTTGATGTCGGTTCTGTGGTACTTCAAGTCCGCTGACTCATGGCCGTTGACTATTGAAAGCATATCGATCACCAGGAACAAAGCCAATGGATCGTGGATGGGAGGGCCCTCGGCGAAGGCTGGGTTCTTCTTGTAATGGATGTAATAGAACATGAGGATTTGGTGGAAGCCAAGACGAAGTTTGGAACTGAGCTCTGGATCGTCGGCCAGGTAGAGTCCGTCTCTGATCTGCTGGGTGGCTATACTTTTGTGGGTGTAGTTGAGAGGAGCAAGCACGGTCTTGTATGAAAGTTCAGGGTCTTCTACAATCAACGATGCGGCGAGTGGGTCAGCATAAAAATTGAACTCGGCGTACTTTGTGGCATTTCCAAGATTGAATGCACCACCCATGATAGAGATGAGTTTGACGGAAGACTTGAGATGTGGGTACTGACGGAAAAGAAGCGCCAAATTGGTGAGGGTTCCGGTAGCGACAATACAGAGGTTGCCGCCATACGCCTCAATGGCATCTCTCATGGCTTCTATGAAGGTCTTGTCCTCGCAAACTTGGTTTTGCGGCTGCTCGGGCAACTCGATTCCTCCAATGCCAGATTTGCCGTGAACATGGAGAGCGTTGAACGGCTTCTTCTCGAGCGGGACTTCGGCTCCGGCATATACCTTGACGTATTTTTGGTCGAGCCGCAACACATCTAGAAGCCCCAAGGTGTTGTGTGTCGTCATGGAAAGCGGAGCATTACCGTGAACGGTGGAGATGCCCACCAACTTAAACTGCGGATGGAACGCAGCTAGCAAAATGGCGTATGCGTCATCGTTTCCAGGATCGCAGTCCAACCAAACGGGGATCTGGGGAATCGTCATCTACGGCAGGGTCTGAAATCCGTCGACGCTGGGTTGGAAATTGAAACAATAGTCAGCAAACAGTATTTATAAAATCGGTGTGCGGCATTCGTGGAACCGATGCCCCACGGTTATGTACACACCGTGCATGTACCCCGTCTAGTAAAAGTCTATAATATTACAAGCTCTGTCCCTCCTCTTCGACAGGAACAACAAATGCTCCCGCTAAGAAGATCGCAGGCTCATCGATGTTGTGGTGCTGGTAACTGAGGACTCCCACTCCACCAGCATCAAGCATCAATTGCGGGTTGCAGTTGAGAGGACGGCCAACCCATCTAGCAACAAAGCAACGAAGACTATGACCGTGAGCCACTACGATGACGTCGCACAGTTTTCCTTCCTTCATTGCTTGGCGGTGGAGATCTCTAATACGAACAATGGCCTCGTCAATTCTGTCGGACACTTGCTGAAAGTTCTCTCCGTTTTCGCAGCCATCCTTCCAGATCTCCCACGTGTGCGAGGGGTCGTCAATACCACGTTCTCTTCTCGACTGAACTATCTCCTTGGTGAGCTTACCCTCGTAGTCACCGTATTCCCATTCTCTGACATTATTCTCCTCAATGATCTCGATATTCTTGCGTTCAGCATCACTCAAGTTTTCCAACAAGAGGTCTGCCGTCTGTCTAGCACGCTTACGTGGCGAAATGAATACATACTTCAAGCTTTCCGGCGAAATCAACTGCAACGGCGAGGTACCGATGAGCTGTTTTCCGGTATTCCGCATCTGAACGACACCAAAATCCGTCAATGGAAGATCTGTGACAGAGGTGTGCTGTCCAGACTTTGACCATTCTGTCTGGCCATGTCTAATAACTATTACTCGTGGCAAGGGACCCGGCATTGCTGAAGATCGATAGCAATTTACAGAAAACTGCTATTTTCAACATCGGTGCACCGGAACTCATTAGTCTCAGACCCGATTTTTCATCTCCATCATGTCGTCTAAATCCGCCGATATGGGAAAGCAGGTGCTTTCGCTCCTCAAAACACTTCCCAAGGACAGATTAAACCACTATGCGTCCTTTAAAGACACACAAATAGCACGTTTTTCCGACCCAGAAACCACAGCTCAGATCCTGGACCACGACATGAGACTTCAATACATAGCTTTGCGCAATTTGGTGAACGATAAATACAAGCGGTACTACCGTCTAGACGAAAAGCTCTTGAAGCCCAAAGGAAACCCCCAATATTACGAGAGAATCATGAACGAGCTCAAAGGTGAGAAGAAAGAAACGATATGGACGGCCATACGAACGGTTGTATTCGGCAAGTAGAAACATGTACATAGACCAATTTAACAAAAGAACGGATTCATGTAGAGGAAGAGTCTGAATCGTTGGTGGTTATTAATGGTACATTGAAACAACGGAAAAGAGCCTGCAAAGATTGGAAAGTAGCACTAGGAAAGTAGCAGCAAAACCTTTTGAAGCATAACTAGATGAACATCTAACGTCTCTTCACATAATCAACTTCTATGGATTATTCGTTTCGATAAAATACCCGCCTCGTGTATGTACCCTTTCACTCTTGTCTCACTTTTGCGCACCGGCTTTCACGTTTCTTATGGCACTTCCCCCAATTCTCAGGTCTAAAGTCTCCCAGGGAGTACTTGCTGTGGTTGTTCTCATATTTTTCTACACTGTGCTATTCTCGAATGATGATAGCACAATGTCTCCGGAAGAGGTCAATTCGTTATTTCAGAACAAAGATGAGAGTCTATCTGGAATCAAAAAGACAGAATTAACCAACCATGGGATATCGCTGCCATTCTTGGATCCTAGTACACTCAGACCTAGGAATTGGGACGCTCTGGGTACGACAATCGTCAGCAAAAATTACATGAGATTGACTTCGGATCATCCTCACCAAGTTGGCAGCTTGTTTCTGAAAGTTCCCATTCAAGCCGAGTCGTTTGAAATGGAATTGAGCTTCCACATCCACAGTCGGGCTCGTGAGTTGGTGGCTGATGGGTTTGCAATCTGGTTTACCGACAGAAAATTGCCCATTGGCGATGTATTTGGTTGCCAGAACCACTTTAATGGGTTAGGTATATTCCTCGATACTTACAAGAATGGTAAAAGAGGGCAGTTTCCATATGTAAATCTTATGCTTGGAAACGGAATGACGCCCTACAATAAAGACACAGATGGGTTTGAAACCAGATTGGCTGGATGTACTGCTCGTTCAATTCTCAACCCAAGAAGTGAAATGACCAAGGCCAGAATAGTGTACACCAAAAACGGCTACTTTTCCTTGGACTTCAACTACAATAATGTTGCTGACGAGTGGACTAACTGTGTCACCCTTTCTGATGTTAAGTTACCACCCATCAAGTACCTAGGTTTCAGTGCTGAGACAGGCGACTTGTCAGAAAACGTGGACTTGTACGAAAACCGTATATTTGCCTTGTACAATGGAGAGGGCAACTTTATCGATTCAATCGAAGAGTTGCAAGAGATGACCAACGAACAGGTCGAAGAAGAAAAAGCCGAAGGAGGTCGTCACCGAGTGCTTAAAAAGAAAAAGGGCGATCTGAGCAGACGTACCTTGAAGAGATTGAAAAACGCAGAAAAAAGGATTAAACAACGAGAGCGTGAACGCCGAATGGAACTTTATGGAGACCCAGATGCTCATTTCTTCAAGCGTTTGTTCCGTCGAATTGTTCGTGGCATTACTCTCTGCCTTTACTTTCTTGGATTCATTGGTTTCCTCTGGGTTGCCTCTCTTGTCTATAGGTCAAGAAAGTCGTCCAGACGTAGCCACAAGCATATTGGGCTTTTAGATTAGCATTATTATATTTGTATTTACAATCACTTGCGTTTTCTGGTGTTGGACTTGAGAGTGGACTGGTAGTAGGGCACGGTTTTGATAGCGTTCAACAAAGGGTCCTTGTCGCCGTCCTTGGCGATAATCGTCACTCCAAAAGTATCTCTCGAGATACCTAATGTTTTGTAGACTAATTGCACAAAGTTAGATCCAGTCTTTTGTGGATCCAAAAGGGTGGAAGATGATACCCTTCCAAACGAGCGGCTCTGCAAGAGGGTGACAAAAGGCTTGTCAAACGAGTAAGCATCAATCAAAATGTTGATCTTGCACGAATCGACATTGGACTTGTTCTTCACAAATTCCTGAAAGAGTTCACGGGATCTCAAAAGAGCCCAGTCAAGTAAAAGGGTGTGGAAGTCGGCTTTGGCAAACACTTTACGAACATGAATGCCCGAGATACGGACGAAGAAGTTGGCTTCGGTCGATTGTTCCAACAATGGCTTCAAAGTGATTGCAGCAATGGGCGAGTTTCTATACAAAATCAAGTGGGTGTTGTTGCCGTTGCTCACAAGTATCTTCTGTTTTGGGGTCAACAGCAGGTCCAAGTCTTCCTTGGCAAACTTTTTCAAGTCAAAACCGTACAATTCCTGAATCCTTTCGGGATGGTCAAGTTCGTCAGAAATACCTCTCAAGTCATCCGATAAGAGATGGGCAATTAAGCCAATGATGCCAAACATGCCGACCATGCATGGCAAAACGTAAATCAACTGCCATTTCATATCTCTTCGGCTCAAGAACATGTGGAAAAAATCAGCCAAGTTGTCTGACACAGCATAGTAGTCCCGGAGAAGGTAGGCACTGCTAGCAGCAATACCTGCAGCGAAAAGCGCAAGAGAAAATGGATGCCAAAAGATATATTTGTTACAGTTACCTTGCAACTGCCGGTAATAATCGCCATGAAGAGTCAACGAGGCCAAAGCCAAATCCGGAGTTAGATTGTGTTTCTCTAACGTAGGAGCTTCATTCTCGCTCAATGGAGCATTTAAATCAAGATTTCGTTGTGCTACCATTTTCGATGTGTCTTGAAAATTGCACCCAACGTGGGCTGGGCGGAACTGTCTATCAATTTACTGTATGCAAGACCATCTCACGACCTTAAGCCGCTGCATTTGAGAACGATCAAGTCATGGACTCGGACGATTTAGTGCACATACCGGTCCCGCAGTATCCTCCGTTTGATCTCAGATCATCCTTGATAGACAAGGATCCAGTAATATGGGTCCATTTGCTCCAGACGTATGTAAATCTTTTGCTGGTGTTGGTAGATCCACCAGACGAGCCATTGAAGTTGTCTGTGAGAACCCAGCAACAGCTCCAGTACTTTGTTAAGGTATATCTCTCAGAAAGCGCTGAGGAAGCATCCAAGATTTTCTCCTTGGGAGCGATTAACCCCGATATCAAGACCAATTCGGCCCTTCTTCGGGGCCTCGTTTTCCAGTTGATCAAAACCCATAGCATTGTCAAGCTCAATCTTACCGGCGAGGCCGTGTGGGACTTTATTGGTGCATACGTAGTTGGCAACAGCACTACAGTACGGTCTCTAGTGGATGGAACTTTCAAGTCCAAGTATAACGACAATAAGAAGTCGGGTAATATCAGTGCCATACCACTGGTTCATTCGCATCTCCAGTCGAAAATAGCAGCTGGCAAACTTACCCAGCATGATCTTGAAATTCTCTCGCATTTGTTAGGCCAAAGTATTGCTGTAACAAAGGCTCAAACTATAAACATCACTGGTGCTGGCCGTAACGACAAGAAAACCGTCAATTCCAAGTCTAATAGTACCCAGTTTGCCGAAAAGTTTGTGACGAGTTCCTGGATAGAGTCTCTCGAGGAAATGTACGGTGGAGGTTCGAGTGTGAATTCCAAGGCCATTGAGCATGTCATGATTGTGTCGATGATATCGCTTTCTCCAGCCAAACTAGCCAAGCTAGTGACAAGCATGGGCGTCAATAATGCCAACGGCCTCACCTTATACCCTCTTTTCAGCTCCATTTTGATATCTGACACCTTACATGCACTTAGTCCAGGAGTACGTGAAAAACTTCCATTCTTGTCGTCTTTGACTATCAAAGAGGATGTGCGTGCTACTATCAGCAATGTGGATGAAGCAGACATCGATACCATATGTGATCTCTTTCCACAAATGACTCATGGCCAGGCCAAAACTTTACTCCTTGATAACGATCTCAACGTTGAACGAGCAACCAATATCTTGTTGGAACTGCCTGAGATTATCAGCACCATTGAAGAGTTCCAAGAGCTCAATCTCGACGACACTATCGAGCCAACCGCCTCTAATTTGGCACGGTTCTCCAACAGTGCCAAGAGCGAAGTTGTCAAACGTAAAGGACCAATTGTGTCTTCCGACGAGTTGCAGAAAAAGACCCTTTCAGCAGCGATAAGGCTTATGTACGAAAGCGATGAAGACGAACCTGATGACACATATGATGACCAAGAAGCAGTGCCCAGTGTGGAGAAAGATGGACAGTCACGAGACAAAGCCAGTGAGCCTCGTCAAGCTATAGATGCCACGAGTCGGCTCCTCTTTCTGGAATTCAAAATCAATAATGAGGCATTATCTAAAACAGCACGCAAGAGCTCGGGCCGCCAAAGTTTGAAGAAAGCCACGGGAATGAGTGACGAACAGATCGAAGGGTGGTACAGACTTTTACTCAAGTCGCCTCGGAGATTCAAACTTCTTGAGGAGGACTACTTCTATGGGGGAAATGTTAACAGGAGGAATAAGGAGGCAGCTGCCCAAGTTGTAGAGTCCTCCAAATCTCCAGAACCGAAACCACAGAGTAAAGAGCAAATACGGCGTACCCAAAAGAGAAACGAGGCCAAAAAATCTTCTCAAGCAAACCACAATAGGAAAAGTAAGCACGACAAGAAGACTGTGGGAACGCTTGCGGGCATGCATTGACTACGGTATATACGTAATGAGACTCTTCACATTTATCGTAAAATGGAGCGTTTTAAATTTCAATGCGATCGCGAAATCAATTCATCTCCATGATCAGTGGTCTCTACATTTTCGACTCGAAAGGAGATGTAATCATCTCTAAGCTCTACAAAAGTGGCATTGGTCGAAACATATCAGACGTATTTCGGATCCATGTCATTTCGGCAACTTCCAATCGTTCCGAAGTCCGTTCGCCGGTGCTTACTCTCGGATCAACGTCATTCATATACATACGTTCCGGGCTCTTGTGGTTTTGTGCTGTGGCCCGCTCGAATCAGGACTGTGCCACTATCATGTCGTTCCTTTTCCGGCTCGAATCATTACTCAAACAAGTTGTTGGTGAAAAAGTCTTGACCAACGACACCATCGTCAACCAATTTTCGACCGTTTACGATGTTGTGGACGAAGCAGCCAATTATGGGTTTCCTATTGATACGAATCCATCATACTTTCTGGTCAATGGCAATTCGGAGCTGCAGGGATCTTTTTTGAAACGGCCCAAGGCGTTGACCAAGCGGTCATCGGGAACTATAAACACGCTTGGGCTTCCGAAAAAGGGTAACAACTCGTCTGTCTCTCTTGATAGAGGGTCGGAAACTGATTCAAGTGTATCTTGGCGACAACCAGGTATCAAGTACCGTCGAAACGAAGTGTTTGTAAATATCGAAGAGAAGGTTTCGGCACTCATAAGTCCAGAGGGAGGACTGGTACTTAGAGCGTCTGTCGACGGTACCATCAACATGAGAACACGTCTTTCTGGAACCCCGGAATGCAGGTTTGGTTTGGGAGACGACTGCGTTTTCCTCAATGCTGCCTCGCTGTCTCTGGCAATTGCCAATTCAGGAAACGTTGTGTTGGAAAATACCAAGCTTCACCACTCAGTCGATCTCTCGCGGTTCGATTCCAACAGAGAAATTCAGTTCATACCGCCGGACGGTGAATTTCAGTTGATGTCCTATCACTGTGTGTCCAATATCAACCTTCCATTCGATATCATTCCCCAAGTGCACCAGCTGGGCAACAAGATGGTCTACAAAGTTGAGATTAAATCGCTCTATCCTTCGAAAATTGCAGCCACGGGCGTCGAAATACGTATACCGACTCCAAAAGGAGTGGTTCGAAACTATGCTTCACCGACTCAAGGAAAGGCTAAAGTTTACCCCGAAAATTCTGAAATCATTTGGAAGTTTAACAAGCTATTTGGTGACAAGCAGCATACTCTTACGGCCGAGGTAGGATGGGACACAAGTTTTGCTATGGAAGATGAAGATACCATTCTTAAATGGCAGCGACCACCGATTCAGATCAATTTTCATTTGGACATGTTTGCATGCTCGGGACTCACAGTGAAATTCCTAAAAGTACACGAAAAGTCAAACTACAGAACAATCAAGTGGGTCAACTACATGTGTGAAGCGGGCAACTACAACGTCCGCTTCTGAGAAGAAACTCATATATAGTGTTATAGAAGAATGTCATATGAGCTTTTGGAGGCTTTACAAGTTGTCTTTTTGTTTTTAGCAGTATTTGTAGCTGTTGTCACTCTGGGTATAGAGTTGGAGTACCTGCACACCAGATGGCTGCAAAATTGGCCATGAACTATATTGTTCTCTTTTACGAACATGAAAAAGGAACGAGATAAGTACTAGTATAAATAAGTTGCATCATGTTGCTTTATGGTGTTGAGAGATTGAAATCGGTTCGATATCCATATCTGGCCCACAAAGAAAATGATTACGCTACAATAAGCTAATTGAAAGAGTGACAATTGACACTCACTGAGATCGTTTCAGTATAAATCCATAAACCACCTATTCTGTAACAACCCAATACTATTCCTTCCTGCTGCTGCCATCTTACAATTGACCCCAGTGATTATCGTCAACTTCCCTTTGTTGACCATGTGGGTGGTGTCCTGCACACCTCCAAATCGCATATCGCTATCAGAAAAATTAATTAGACACTCTGCAATGAGAAACTTGGTGGTCTTGGGTGGATCGTCCCACCCTGAACTTACAAGAAGTATATGTAAGATTCTTACCACTGAAGAGTCAGATGTTGACATAAGTCGATTTTCCAATGGAGAAACTAGCATTGAGATCCAGGGCTCCGTTCGAGATAAAGATGTATTTATCATACAAAGCGGAAGCGGTCATATCAACGATAACCTTATGCAACTCCTCATAATGATAGCCGCATGTAAGACTGCCAGTGCACGTCGGGTGACAGCTGTGCTTCCTTTGTTTCCGTACTCTCGTCAACCAGATGTACCGCACGCTGCTTTGGCTACTGGGGCTCCATCCATAACCACAAAGAAGGATACGTATACGTATGATAGTGCTCCTAGCACACCACGGCCATGGCTGAAGAATGGGTTTGATTTCGGAACTCCACCACCTTTCAATCTCGGCGTTTCGACAAATGGAATGCAGAGCGCTGCTGCTGGACATATACTTCCCAAGTCCTTTAGAGCAAAGCCAGATGCATTGAGTGACAAGACTGGCGATGCTGCAGACAAGACGTGCAACAAACCAGAAAGAGTCAGTGATTTGGCCAAACCTAATGAAAGTGGATACAAGAAGTGGATCTCACAGAACGGTACCTTGATCGCCAACTTGCTAATGACCGCCGGTGCAGACCGCTGTGTCACTATGGACCTTCACGACCCACAGTTCCAGGGGTTCTTCAACATTCCCGTCGATAACTTGTATGCTAAGCCGCTTCTCAAGCACTACATCATCGACTACATTCCAAACTACCAGCAGTGTGTGATCGTGTCTCCAGACAGTGGTGGCGCTAAGCGTGCCACGTCCATTGCCGATGCCATAGGGTGTCTGTTTGCACTCATTCACAAGGAAAGACGTACCAAAGCGGTGTCTAGTACGCCCACACAAGCTCCAGGAGCGTTGGGCACCAAAAGTGCTGGTGGATTTTCAAGTACCAGTTCCGTCAACAACCCAATGGGACAACCTATGGTTGCCACGGCCATGCTTGTGGGAGACGTGAAAGACCGGGTCTGTGTGCTTATCGATGATCTCGTTGACACTTCCTACACCATCACCCGAGCAGCGAAGATCTTGAAAGACCAAGGCGCCCTGTATGTATATGCCTTGGTGACTCATGGAGTCTTTAGCGGAGATGCCATCAACAGAATCGCCAAGTCTTCCATTGACAAGTTGATCACCACGAACACGGCACCGCAAAATGGCCATGCCGAAAAATTGGGTGACAAGCTCGTGGTGATCGATGTGCTGCGGGTCCTTGCCGAGGCCATCAGACGGATCCACAACGGTGAGTCGGTGTCAATGTTGTTTGACCACGGATGGTAGGTAATAGCACATTCAGGAATAGAAGGGCAGATAGAGCAGATAGAGCAAGTACTAGCGGATAATTAATAGCAGATACTAGCAAATAGAATGAATAGCATGATGTACTATGAAAGGCGTTCTCTACTGATCTACGTACTGAATGTTCTGGCATGCTATTTGTGCTGTCCGTGGTTCACAACAGTTGCAATCAAGATTGGTCAAGTGAAGCGGTGTAGAACAGAGATACAGATGCATCTGTTTCTTGTGTAGTCGCCAAGAGCGAAAAACTAGCTATGATGCACTACTCCACAAAATACGCAGCCACCGGCCTGGGGCGCATTTTGGATGACACGGTCACCGGAATAGGGGTACTTACGGAGTATACAGAGATGGGTGCGAGGTAGGTACGAGCCAGGTTTAGAGACACATCACGGTAGATCATAGATTATGGAAGATCCTAGATACAAATAGACCGTAGGTAGAACAAAGGGACTATATATAACATAGATATACCATAGTGGTAGAGAATATGAAGAACCAACATGAGAAAAAGCCAGTGCTGAAACACACTGTTTCACCGCCGGTCGTAATACCAAACATAGTGAGCCACAATCTAAACGAGCGTCTATTGACAAGTACCACACCTTAAAATAGATGGTGTGGATTACCTATTCGGAGCAGCGGTTACTACTCCAAGCAGCTTTCGTCAACATCGACAATGCAGCCCCATCGATTTTTCTCTTCCTTTTCCCCGTGCGTCATGTTCCATTAGTCGATGCCGCTCACGCCGGAGCATAGCGGGGTGCCCCTCCAGAACCTCCCCCCACAAAAACTGCCGTTTCGGGATGCCGCGCAGGATGAGATGCTATTGCCGTACACCATACGGTGGATACCAAAGCAAAAACTTTTCAGAGGTAGCGGCGGACACGAAAACAAGCCCAGACGACTCCACCAGAGTCCACAGCTCATTGCCGTCTTTGTTTGTTCCAGTAAAATCACCTGGGCGCCTTTTAGACGGGTGGTTGTGGGAGGTGCCCTCGGAACTGGCGCCTCACTTTGCCCTCGGAATTGCGCTAGGAGCTTCCCTGTGGCCCATCGCGCCGCAAACGGTCGGGGCGGCTTGTTGGGCACATATACTATATATATAGTCACGTATCGCTGCCAAAACACTAGACCGGCCGTTTTGAACTCGTACGTTACCAATTGAGTTTCGAATTGCTTGCGATCGATAGTTTTAGCCATGGCTGAATTAGATATCCACAACTTATCGTTGAACAGAACCACCTCCAACTCGTCGTCGGTGATGAGCTTGAAGCGGGGATACATCAACAGTCCTTTTTCCGGGAAAAAGGCCCAGTACGACCAGGTCTTGGACATCTTGGACAACACGGGTTTCATACCGGAGTCCTTGATCGAGTCCGAGGCCCGTTGGTTTTACGACCACTTGGGCATTGACGATGTGTTCTTCGCCAGAGAGTCGGCCGAGGAAATCGCCAGCCACATTCATGCCTTGTACTCGTGTAAGGTGCAAGCGTATGCTTCCGATGTGTCCGAGGACTCGCTTATCCACTACAAGCTGGAAAGCGACGACCACGCCGTTTTCTTCGACACCACGGCAGTCTCGGCTTCTTCGTACAAGCGGAACAGGTTCGAGGAGAGAGTCGACGACAAGTACATCGACCCCTCTTACAAGACCAGCGACTCCAGCTACAGAGCCGAATATTTCACTGCTCCGCTCAATTACTCGGCCGATGCCATCTTGTCCGGTGTGTTCGAGAAGGCCCAGAACCAGAAGATAAAAGACCAGCTCTTCAGATGTTACTTCGTTTACAAGAACAACTACAAGCACGCTGATGTCTCTCCTGAAGAAACCGACATCGATAAGATCGGTGACACCACCTTCTTGCAAATTGCGTCCCCCAACACCAAGCAGATCTACTCCGACATCATCAAGAGGGTCGTAGTAACCACCGGTCCAGTCATCAAGCACTACCCTCTCGACGACTCAGAGGAGTTTAGAGTGGTGATCGGTTACAAGCAAAAGACTTCGGCCCGTTACAATTCTGCTTTGAGTGATTTGGCCAACTACTACAAGTTGCAAACCACCAGAAAGTACGTTGAGCAATTCGCCAACGGAGTGACCATCATCTCTATGTACGTCACCTCCAAGTTTAAAAAGTCGCCTGCTGACTTGTCCATCTACCAGGTCATCAAGGAAGCCTCGTTGTTGTACTGTATTCCTCACAACTTCTTCCACGACAGATTCACCAAGGGAGAATTGTCGTTGCAAGAGAGTATCTACGCCCAGTCCGGTGTGATCTTTGTCATCCATTTCTTAAACAGATTGGGTCCAGAGTACACCAAACTCACGTCGCTTCTTGATCCTTCTAAATCTACCCAGCACGCTGAGGTGTTGAGCAGCTTGAAGAAGCGGTTGAGATCGGAGACCTACACTCAAAATTACATCCAAGAAGTCTTTGATGCAAGACGTGACATCGTCAGAAAGTTGTACCGTCTGTTTGCTGATGTCCACTATATCCGCTCGTCTATGGAAAAGACCTTGTCTTACCAAAGATTGTCCCAAATCACTCCAGTGGGCACCGAGGAGGAATTTGAAAAGCTCTTGAACCGCGAGTGTTCTCAAAACGAGCACCATGTTCTTGTGTTGAGAGCATTGTTCATGTTCAACAAGGCTATCTTAAAAACTAATTTCTACACTTCAACCAAGGTGGCTCTTTCTTTCAGATTGGATCCTTCTTTCTTGCCTACTTCTGAGTACCCTGACAAGCCTTACGGTATGTTCTTTGTTGTCGGTAGTGACTTCCGTGGATTCCACATCAGATTCAGAGACATTGCCAGAGGTGGTATCAGAATTGTTCGCTCTCGTTCCGTTGATGCTTACAATGTCAACTGCAGAAGTCTTTTCGATGAAAATTACAACTTGGCTAGCACTCAACAAAAGAAGAACAAGGATATCCCTGAAGGTGGCTCCAAAGGTGTGATCTTGTTGGATCACGGTGCCGCTCAAGAAAGACCAAGAGCATGCTTTGAAAAGTACGTTGACGCTTTGATTGATTTGTTATTGAAGCAAAACATTCCAGACGTTAAGGACGCTTATGTCGACTTGTACAACAAGCCAGAAATCTTGTTCTTGGGTCCAGATGAGGGTACTGCCGGTTACACCGACTGGGCTACTCAGCACGCTCGTGCCAGAGGTGCCCCATGGTGGAGATCTTTCCTCACTGGTAAGAGTCCACAATTGGGAGGTATTCCTCACGACGAATACGGTATGACTACGCTTTCCGTCAGAGCATATGTTAACAAGATCTACGAGAAGCTCAACATTGACAATGCTACCGTCCGTAAGATTCAAACTGGTGGACCTGATGGTGATTTGGGAAGTAATGAAATCTTGCTTTCCAGAGAAGAAAAGTATGTGGGTATTGTCGATGGTTCCGGTGTCATTGGTGACCCTAACGGTCTCGACAAGGCTGAACTTTTGAGACTCGCCAAGGAAAGAAAGATGATCGAGCACTACGACAAATCTAAGCTTTCAAAGGATGGTTACATTGTGTTGGTTGATGATGTTGATGTGCAATTGCCCAACGGCGTTGTTGTTGGAAATGGTACATCCTTCAGAAACACTTTCCACTTGAAGATCAAGGAGATGTACGGAATTGATGGTCTCGACTTGTTTGTGCCATGTGGTGGTCGTCCAGCTGCTATTGACACCAATAACATCCATGAGTTGATCGACGAAAAGACAGGCAAATCAATTGTTCCTTATTTTGTCGAAGGTGCTAACTTGTTCATCACTCAGTCGGCCAAACTTATCTTGGAGCAAGCTGGATGTATCATTTTCAAAGATTCATCCACTAACAAGGGTGGTGTGACCTCTTCCTCGTTGGAGGTATTGGCTGCTTTGTCTCTTGAAGACAAGGAGTTCTTGGAGAACATGTGTGTGGGCTCGTCTGGTACCAAACCACAATTTTACGAAGATTACGTCAAAGATGTGCAGAACAAGATTGTTTCCAATGCACAAGCCGAGTTTGAGGTGTTGTGGGCTTTGAACAAAGAGACTGGAGTCCCCATCACTTTGCTCTCTGACCAATTGTCCTTGGCTATCAACAAGCTTGCTGATGAGTTAGCCAACTCCAGGGAATTGTGGAACGACGATGTTGAATTCAGAAACGCCGTTTTGGTCGACTCTTTACCACCATTGCTTCTCAAGGCTGTTGGAATTGAAAAGATCGTCCAACGGGTCCCAGAGGCTTACTTGAGAGCTCTCTTTGCTACCCACTTGGCATCTGCTTTCGTCTACACCAGAGGCGTTGACTCCAACCCTGCGAAGTTCTTGGAGTTCATCTCTTCTATCAGAAGAGAGTTTGTTAAAAAGGGTATTCTCCGCTAAATAGAAATTATAGAATGTTTGCTAATGAAATTAAGTGTATTGTCTAGTGTATAATAAGTATTTACAGTTATCTTGGTATGTCTAAGGGGAAGATGATCATTTGTCGTTGGCTTGTTCGACTTCTCTCAAGGTTTGTTCTCGTGCAACCACTTCTTCATTGACTCTACCTGTAACATAATCACCGACCAATGCAAAAAGGAAGGTAGAGCCTCCTATATAGTAACGTGCTTTCACAGGTAGGCTATTCCACTTCGCCCAAAGACTCATGGTCGTGGTGAATTTTGTGGGGAACATTGGCATCGCAGGCTGCATGCAGTCAGTGAAGCTGAGAGCTGAGAGTTTGCAGTAATGGAACAAAAATATGGTACTAGGTTGGCAATCACCAAGTCAGGCTTACCACCATGCTGTTTAAAGCTCCATCCTCATGACGACAGGTTGCTTTTCGTTGGAACCTACAAATTAGAAGATTCTGGGAATCGGCATGGTACAGTTGACGTTTTTCAAATGAGCTCAGATGACGAATTGGTGCTTCAAAAATCATACAAGACAGCTAGTGCAGTGCTAGATCTCAAATTTGATCCTTTTGACCCAAATACCATTGCCACAGCACACTCAACAGGTTGTGTGACGATTTGGAAATGGACTGGCAATGAGCTCACCGAGACAAAAAAGTACCAACTATTTGATGAGGACAATTTGGTGACGTCGGTATTCTTTGATCCGTTACGAAGCGGAAAGCTCTTGGCAACGCTCACAAGTGGTGAATCGGCTATCATTGACTTAGAACTGCTGTCGGCTGAAATGTTTGATCAAGCACATGAACTAGAATGCTGGACTGGGTCATTTGGTGAGCTAGGAGAGCTTTCTAATGTCGTCTTTACTGGAGGAGATGATGCCAAGGTTATCTGTCATGATATTCGTACGAACGAGACAATATGGACTACTACAAGACGACAGCACGATGCTGGTGTTGTTTCTATTTTGTCGCTGGGACCCAAATGGAATGCGGAAAACCCACATCACCTCTTTACTGGTTCCTACGATGATAATCTACGGTTGTTTGACCTCAGGTTGATGGACAAATCCAATCCTCTGTTGATTTCTGGCATCCCACCATCTCTTATCAAGCTGGAAAATTTGGGTGGTGGAGTATGGAGACTTTGTCCAGGTCCAGAGTCACAGATTTTGGTCTGTTGTATGTATGATGGAGCACGAATAGTCAGAAGTAATGGAGATAGTTGGCAAGTCACATCGAAATTCGTTGACGGTCACGAAAGCATTTGTTACGGAGGTGACTGGTCCAATAGTGGCTATGTTACTACCTGTTCTTTCTACGATAAAGTGGTCCAAGTATGGAAGCCGTAAATGCATGTATTTAGGAAAATAAACTCAAATCCAAGGGCACGGACGATCCCCTTCCGCTCGGATACAACTTTTCCTTTGCGTCGTCACCAAACCGTCTGGGATGGGGGAGGGAGCCTTCGTTCACAAATCTGAACCGTTTCAGGGTGTCTTCAATAACCACTTTAGCTGATTCGCTCTTGGCTCCGTGGCCAGGAGCTATAGTGTACGCCAGAGCTGAAATCTTCCTCAACGACAGTCCAGCAGTTTGTTGTTGCTCTACGCCCGAAGGTGGTGGTGGAGGAGCTGCCTTCTTGTACGAGTTTCGGGTACTCTTGATTGCTGGCGGAGGCTCGGAAGGTTGTACTGGGGGAGGAGAGAGCGGGGCAACTGGTGGTTGCGGAGGAGTTGGAAGACTGGAAGACTCCCTTGGTGGTTCCGGTCTGGAGAAAGACTGTGCTGGTGGATCTGGCCTGGAGAAAGACTGTGCTGGCGGCGCTGGTGGCGCTGGTGGAGACGGTGCTGGAGCTGCCTTGGGTTGTGGAATTGGTGGTGCTGGTGGTGTGGAATGACTAGGCGCTGATGGCGGAATTGATGGGGGAATTGGCGGACCAGAAGACTTTTTGGGAGTCGACACCGGCACTTTGGGAGCAGACGAGGAAACAGAGCCGTCTGTTCTGCGAGAGTTGATCTCCGAAAGGAATGGAAGTCCGCCAGGTGGTTTGGGCGAGCTTTCGCTCTTTGGTTCTGGCGCCAGGACACTAGGTGCGCCCGCTTTGGGAAATGGTGGTGCAGAAGGTGTTGGAGGGGCTGCTTTTGGTAGTGAAGGGGCTGGAGGGGCTAGTTTTGGTAACGAAGGTGCAGATGGAGCTGGTGCACCTGACTTTGGCACAGATGGGGGTAAGGACGGAGGAAGTGATGGAGGCACAGATTTGGGCAATGAAGGTGCCGATGGTGCTGGTGCTGCCGATGATGCCGGTGCTGCGTTTCGAGCTGCCAGTGAAGCCGAGGCAGGCACTGTGTCTACCACATACGACTCGCTTCTCTTGGAGTTGATTTCGGCCAAGAAGGGAAGACCGCCGGCCATAGGGTTGGCTGGAGCAGCTTTTGGTGCCGAACTATTTGCAGATGGTGGTGCTGCAGCGGGAGGGGGCGGTGGCGGTGGTGCCTGGGAATTTCCAGAGGGAAGTGGCGGCGGTGGTGGTGGTAGACCACTGGGAGCGGAAGGTGGTGGTGTAGGAGGTGGGGCAGTATTCGCCGAAGGGGTTCTCTTATGCGAAGCAGATGCACCTGGCAAAGGAGGTGGAGCTCCCGGTACTGGGGGCGGAGCATTGGGGAGCGGCGGTGCAGAATTGCTTGCTGGATGTTCTTCAAACGAGCCGATGGAGCTCACACTGCTATTTTTCAAGTGGCTCGATTTTTTTGGACGGGAAGGCGGCATTCTTGGGGGTGCCTTACTCGTCTCAGCGCCAGGAGCTGGAGGCGGAGGTGCCTGGTTGGGCAAGGGTGGTGGAGCAGAAGGAACGGGGGGGCTTGGCGCAGCAGTCTTCCCTGGTCTATGCGACGGTCTTGATGGAGCCGAAGGCATTGACAGTGCCTTTTGTGCAGCAGAGGGTGGCACACCCATCCCTGGAATCAGCGGTGCTGAAGATGGAACAATGCCCAGTCTGTTGTCTGTTTTAGACACAGACTTGAGTTTGGGGATTCCACCAGCAAATATATCACCCAATTGTGGTACTCCAGACAGGGGAATCGATGGAGCCGATGTTCCGGATGATGCTGCACTGCTTGGCGCACCATTAGATACACTGGGCGACGAGTTGGAGTCGATCAACGGCTTTGATTTGTCCACAGTAACGGCCTTTTTCAACTGCGTACCCTTTCTTATATCGCCCAATAAAGCATTACGACCTGGAGTGACTGCTGGTGGTGGTGGTGGTCCAGAAGAACCTCCTCCTAGGTTCATAGGAGGTGCTGGAGGAGGCGGCGGTGGCGGTGGTGGTGGTCCTGCCATGATTAGTGGAGTTGAGAATCGAGCGCTCGCAACTACGGTCTGGTGTGTGGGTGTGTTGTCAGGACGGTTGGTGTATATCTATAGTACAAGCTATTTAACTCCCCAGGATAAGTTATCGTAGCCGAAGATCCACGGGCCCACGGTGTGGCGCACGCAAAGCATGGCTATGCCGGTTGCAAATTGTGTGAATAATATGAGTCCGCAAAGGCGGTCTTCTCTCATCGGGCCAAACCAAACGAGAAACAAGTTGATAAGGGTCATGTTGGAGAAGCCAGTGATGGCGCCGTTCTCGCGCTTCAACCGGATGAGGTGGAGCTTTTCAAGTATCTGTAATGCAACAGACTGCCAATTTTTCGGTTTGAGCACGGCGAAGCTGGGGTTCATATGGTTAGTCTTGGGATCAAACTTGGGAAGTCTGTGCCTTGGACAAGGTACAATGGCGAACAACTGGGGCGCCGAGTAGAGGAAGTTGAGAATCTGCGGGAACAAAAAGATCAACAACGTTTTGGAAAAATGGCCGAGGATTCCGACCACTGCAAATACCATGCCACTGAAATAGCAGTATGTGTCGCCCACGAATACTCTGGATGGATACCAGTTGTACTTGAGAAGCCCTAGTGACACGCCAAGGAAGGGGATGATGAATATGGCCGATAAGAGGTGCAGATCGTAGGCTGCATTGGACACTGACAGCAGGAACAAGTAGCACAAGTCGTTGATGAGGAAGATTGCGCCGAGAACAATAGACTGGCCCACCTCCAAGCCGTTGATACCAGCGAGAATGTTGATAGCGTTCGGAGAGAAAATCGAAATGGACGCCATGTAGACATAGTAGAATATACCAAGATCCAAGAGAAGCGGGTCAGAGACTGAAACGGAGTAGTCGGTGGCTAACGTGCCAAACGACAATCCCGTGGCATAGGTGGCCAAGTGGTTTCCCTGCTTGATAGCCCAGTTCAATGCTGCTATCATCTCGTTTCCGTACCAGAGCTTATGCTGGATAAACGTGGGCACCACCACTGAAGTAACACTGAAGTCCACGTAATACACAATAAGCAACGGTACACATGCTATAGCCGGCATAAAAAACTTGTGCCTCCATCTGATATCAAACAAGTCGTCAAAGAGCCCCAATAATGTGATACTCTGCAAGCATAGAAGGCCGCTCAAAAATTCCGAGAGCTTGTTGTGCGGGAAGAGCCGGTTGTTCGCCAACGCCAGGTACTGTTCGCTGTAGTCCATGGTGATCTCTGAGTCATTGGACAACGACGAAAACGACACGAGATACTTGAAGAAAATGAAAGGCACCAAAAAGAACATCAACATCATATACGTGACTGCTGGAACTACACCCATCGACTCAGCTATCTCTGGAGGGTTCCCACGCTTGGACAAATCCTTTCCCTTAAGTCCTATTCTTACAAAGCTGGCCAGTAATCGTGGCACTAACGCTTGAGTAACGACATAACCCAACGCACCAAAAGCTACCAGTGTCTGTAGCGGGTTATTGGGCTGCACCAATGCAATTGCCGCCACTACTATTACCCAATTGACGATTCTAGACACCGCAGGCATGGCAGAAGCACAGTTTTTTTTTCAGTTCGATAAGCTAGCGGTTCTCACAAACATTAATTCGCATTCTTTGCACTTATCACCAACTCCAACCCCACATCATAAATATGAAGCTGTTCGTCACAGGACACGAAGAGCTTGTCCACGATGTTCAGTACGACTTCTACGGCAAACACATAGCTACAGTCTCTTCCGACCAACACATAAAGGTCTTTGACATGGACGCAGCCACTGCATCGTGGATTCTCAACGACCTGTGGAAGGCTCACGATTCTCTGGTGGTCAAGGTGACCTGGGCACACCCTCAATTCAGCAGCTCCAACATACTAGCATCATGTTCACATGATAGAACGGTAAAAGTGTGGCAGGAACAGTCGCAGGAGATGCATGGTTCTGGCCGAAGATGGGCCAAGTTGGCTACGTTGGCCACGGAGTCGTTTGGACCGATCTACGACGTCAAGTTTGCTCCCAGCCATCTCGGGCTCAAGCTAGGATGCATAGGTTGTGAGGGAATATTGCGTATCTACGAGTCGCTCGATCCATCTGATTTGACATACTGGAGCTTGACGGCAGAAATTGCCGTTTTAAGTCTGCAGTTGCCCACTAAAAGCTTGCAGAGTACATTTAGCATCGAGTGGTGCCCTTCAAAGTTTGCAAAGACGGAAAAGTTCGTGGTTGTAGCACTTGATCAGGCGTTCATCTACGGCACCAGTATTACTGACTCTAACAATAATCCCACCGCTTCCAGCGATTACGACAAGTCTTCAGCCGATAACAGCATGAGCTCTGAAAACAAGTACCACAAGTTGTGCAGTTTACCGGAACACAACGGACTCATCAGATCGGTGAGCTGGGCTCCATCGATGGGTAGGAATTTCCACCTCATAGCTACAGCGTGCAAGGACGGCTATGTTCGAATATTCAAAGCTATCGAAGCAGTCAATGGTGATCTAAAGATTGAGACCATAGCTAAGATGCGAGACCATCAGCTGGAAGTATGGCGGGTGAGTTGGAACATAACCGGAACCATACTTAGTTCAGCTGGTGATGACGGCAAGGTGCGGTTGTGGAAGAGCAATTACTTGAACGAATGGAAATGCATGAGCATAATCAGCAGCAATTCTGGAAGCAAGGATGACAGTTAGAAGTAAAGCATTTATCTATACTAATGTACCTAGGGGGTCTATATCTTTTGTTTCTTGACGGGACGGCTCTCCAACTCTTCCCACAATGCATCGTTTTCCTCCTCTTGGTTAACCTCTTCAACTGTAGACTCCGGTTCTTCTCCTTCCAAAAATATGATGTCGGACACTTGACACCCCACAAACACCTTGGCTACAATGCTTCTGGATCCAAGGTCGTACACTCTCAAATACCGGTCAAGACCACCAGTAGCCAAATATTCGTCCTTGAAACTTTCGACTCCGAATATGGCACCTGTGTTTCCACCTTCTTGGTACTTGCCAAGCAACTTTGGTACCGACTTGATTATGTCGCCTGCCGTGGCAGAGTTGGTTTTGAATGCCTTCTTATCTATGGACGTCAAGGAGTACTTAGCAACCACATTTTTATTGTCAGAAACAACAACCTCGTCATGGTTGGACCCCACAAAGTTGAGGGTGATGAGAGGGTTGGTACCGATCTGGTAATCATGCAAAGGCTTCTTTCCGTGGTCGGTATCGTAGATGCGCAACTGTCCGTAGTTGGTGGCAGTGACTAGTTTGAATGAAGATTCCAGTGGTAGGAATCGTATTTTATTTATCCATATGGGGACTCGTAAGTCCAAGTGGTCATTCTTGACATTTTTGGCGGCAAAAAGCACCTCGACAGACTTGAGAACGGTCAATTTCTTTCCTGACTTGAATATTCTGACTATGCGTAAATCGTTTTCTTTACCACCGTACGCAAATACTCCGTCATCGTGAGGGCATGCTTCGAGTGTTTCAATATTTTTTCCTTCCGGCAACTGCACAACTTGGCATTCATTAGGCACTCTAGCTCCTTTCTGGAGACGTACAATTGCCACTTTGCCGGTGTTCAAACCAATGACAATTGCCTGAAGGTTGGTGAATAAATGGAGCGACACTGACTTGTTTCCTTTGAGTTCCTCGAAGGTTTGGTGACAAACAAGAACCTTTGCCTCGTCCTGCAAGTCATATACTGAAATGGACGTATCTAAGCGGCAGCATATAGCATATCTGTTGTTCAAAAGCGAAGTATATACAATTTTCGATGCAGATGATGACTTTGGTTCTTCAAATATTTGAGCAACAGATGTTGGTTGTGGTGTATCTTTCTTGGACGTATCGGTCCCTGGACCACATACGATCTCTTTGGCTGCTCCTGTATCGTCAGAGGTCACTATCAACCTCATCGTCGTTTGTGAAGTGAAGTTGCAATCCTGCGTACGCAGATGCGATGCGATGGAGTCTCAGCTCAAAAGTAGGCCGATGAATAACTAAAAATGGAATACATAAAGCGTTATGTAGGTCAATTGACATTCAATTCATCAGCTTCAAGAAGCTGATCCCCATTTCTGGTTGTCCGTTACATCTTGGTCGTGTTCTTCGTCCGGGTAACTGTACTTGTCTCATCGCGCGGTATAAAAAAACCAGCGGTTTAGATTTTCTTCACTTCATTCATTCACCTTTTTGAATTGAAGTCAACTTTGCACAGATAGGTCTTTTTGCTATAGGCTTAGGTATTTTTCTATTACGCAGGTGAAGATGATGAAGTTAAGTTTCTTCTTTCCCAGTCCGATTCGACTATGACGACAGGGTTGAAAACTGCTTTGACAACGTTAAGCCTCTCTTGCAGGAGGTGTTGCCAGAGCTTATACTTGCCAGTATTGAGCGACTCTGATTCAAACAAAAGCAATAGAAAAGTGCTTAAGCATATGGCAGCGAGACCTGTCTACAACTAAGTATTCGTATATGATGAAAGATTCCATAACATTCGCAGTTTCCTCGGTAGCATACGCTAGAACCCATCTTATGTATGCCAGTGACCGTCTAATGACCTTCCATGGATGTCTGATACGAACATACTTTGTTGTTTTTTTCTACTGTAAATGATTTTACTTCCTTATTCTACTACTTTTTTTCTGTCCTATATCTTGCCCTTAACATCTGGTCTTGTCAATGGCCACTGGTAGGTTCCCTCGTCGGAGAAAACGTACTTGTGTCTGCCCAAAAATGCTCGCAATTCCTTGGGACCCTTGGATCCGTATGGGTATTTTTCGGGCACAGGAGCTTTGCTGGATTCGATGAAGTTCAACAATGGAGTAAACAATTGCCACGAAACATCCAACTCGTCGTCTCTAACGAAGTTGGAGTGGTTGCCCAAAAGACAGTCTCTGATCAAAGTTTCGTATGCCTCAGGAATCCAGAAGTCCTGGGAGTATCTCTTCGAGTAGGTCAAGTCCAAGTCGGTCAACGAGGTTTCAGTGGAGATACCGGGGATCTTGGAGTTGATCTTCATGTAAATGGACTCGTTAGGTTGGACTCTGATGACCAATTCGTTGCTTTGGATTTGTTCAAACATACCCTTGGCAACTGGTTTGAATTGGATTCTGATTTCGACCTTGGACTCATCCAATGCCTTACCGGCTCTCATGACAAATGGAACACCCTCCCATCTCTCGTTATTGATCTTGGCTCCAATAGCAGCATACGTCACACATCTAGAACCCTCCTTGACAGTGTCGTCGTCCAAGTAACCTGGCTTCTTTCCATCCTCAGACTTAGAGTACTGACCCAAAAGGATATCGTCGACGTCCAATGGGGCGAAAGCCTTCAACACCTTGACCTTCTCGTCACGAATGGCTTCCGGATCGAAGGAGACAGGACGCTCCATGGTCAACAAGGTCAACACTTGCAAAATGTGGTTTTGCATAACGTCTCTGACGATACCGATTTCGTCAAAGTATCCACCTCTGCCTTCGGTACCGAAAGCCTCTTTGAATGAGATCTGGATCGACTGGATGTGATCCTTGTTCCAAGCAGCGTTTAGCAACTGATTGCCGAAACGCAACACCAACAAGTTCTTGACCATCTCCTTACCTAAGTAGTGGTCGATTCTGTACAACTCCTCCTCGGTGAACAATGGTGCCAATTCCTTTTGCAATTGACGGGAGGAGTCCAAGTCATGGCCGAAGGGCTTTTCAACAATCAATCTCACACTGCCGTTTTCGGGGTACACAAGTTTCTTCAATTGCAGCGCAACAGTGGTGAAAGTAGAAGGTGGCAACGCCAAGTAGAACAATCTCTCAGGCTTGGACACCTTACTGGATTTCTCGTAGTCGGTGATTTGCTTGAGCAACTCATGGTAACCTTCGTCAGTGTCATACTGGCCGGAAATGTAGGTACACAAATCTAAGAACTGCAGGACCTTTTCCTTGTCCTTGTCGTCCTTGAGCTTAAAGTTGGGCTCCACTCTGTCCTTGAATTCTTGTTGGGACAATTTGGAACGGGCGTATCCAATGATCTTCACCGAAGAGGGCAATTGGCCTTGACGGAACAATCCGAACAAAGCTGGGAAGGTCTTCTTCTTGGCCAAGTCACCGGAGGCACCAAAGATCACAATGGAGACCTCGTCGCCGAAAGGTGCTGACATTATGGGAGTTTACTAATGTGAATCAGGGAGATAAGATAGGCAAACGAGTAGTGGGTCTCGTTTTCTATGACACTCGTCCGTTAGCTTGCAGCAATATCAGTAGTCTCGACGTTTGATGCGTACGAATAACGATAAAATTGACCTACAATTGAGGAAGTGCCAACTTAAATATGATATGAACTTTCGCCTAGAATTGCGAATATCGGATGGGGTTGCCGCGGGTGAAGGGAGACACAAATTAGCCACAAACGACGGGGTATTTTCAGTTCCGAAGCCAAATGCTGCTACGAGTCGGTACAGACTACACTAGTTCCAATTGCCTACAAATCAGCACTCTCTATACCCTTAATGGCGAATACGGCCGGTTCCGCTGCTTACTAAGGCAGGGTTCGGGGACATTTTGGCCGAGCTGACTAAAGACTGGCGGCGCACGTCTCGGCATGTGGAACAACGGCAAGCACGGCTTAGTTGCGGATAAGGGCCTGTAGGATGTAGTGTTGCCTATGAGTGTATTTGTATGTAGCTTGACTGGTACGCCTAAGACTGAGCAGTCTCTTCCCCGCTTTTCTTGCTGTCAGTAGCTTTCTTGCTCTGCTCGTTATCGTGTTCATCTTCGGGGTCGTCGTCGACAATTCTGAACATCTCCTCTTCGTAGTCCGGCAACGTCTCGGCATGAAGCTCATCGAAGAGCCTGTCTCTGGCTTCACCGCTGCTGCGAGCCCTATCGTTTCTTTCGCCCAAGTCGAGCGAATCGGTCTCTTCCTCGCTGTCGCTGAAGTCCTCGCCTGGAATAATATCAAACTCGTACTCGTCTCTTCTTCTCCGTCTGCGGCTGCCGCCTGGCGTACGGTGGTACTTCATCACCAACACCACAATGACAAAGCCTACCAATGCCAAGGCCATGAAGTAGGTTCCAAAATGGTCGCCCTTGACCTCGCTCTTTCCCTCGCCCTCTCCAACATCACTGGTTTCTGCAGCAGAAGACGTAGATGATGTCGAAGACGTCGAAGACGAAGACGCTGTTGTAGTCTTATCGTCAGTTTCTTTGGCATCGGTGGACGTCTTTGTGGGCACGGGGGAAGTTTCTGGCTCTTTCGACGAACTGACTGCCGTAGTCTTCTCCTTTTCCTCTTCCGCAAGCTTGTCTCTTCTCACAGCCGCATAGTCCTTGTCGATGTCGTAGGTCTCGACCTTGTCCGCATCAATACTCTCACCGAATATCCTCAACGACCAGTCGATAAACCTGATTTGGTTCGTTACCTCCTCGTCGATGAATGAGTACACTTCAAGGGTCCAATTTCCTTTGCCGCTCTCACCCCAATTGGCAACAGACATAAACGTCCAATCTTTGAGGCCGCTTGTAGATGAGTCTTGCGGCCGCTTTGTTGCTAGTTCGCTCTTCATGCCGCCAGGACTGATAAGTCTGACGCCGATCCTTCCTCTATAGGTTGCCTGGATATTAACCGTAACTGTGATATGTTCCACACGCTCCAAATTAGTGACCTTCAAGTCTTTTTCAGTGACCTCAACCACAGACTTGATAACCTTTTCCTTATTATCATCGTTGGTCCCGATTTCGTCTTTCACCTCAACCAAGTCCGAGTAGTACCACGACTGTGGCTTGACGTTCTTCCAATCTTTTGCCATATGAGCCATTGAGTATGCATCGAGCCTGCCGAAACCATATCTTTGAGAGTATTTCCTGCCTAATGCTGACTCTTGGTAGTCTCCGTCATCCTCATTAATCGGAACGGAGCTCAAAGCGGCAATATATTGAAGGTCTCTCCATGTCAAGTCAGGGTTCGACTGCAACACTAGCGAGAACACTCCTGCTGCCAATGGTGCAGCTGCAGAAGTTCCTCCATGGGATGCAGAACAACGCTTCTTGATATCAGTCGTGTGAATATGTTCCCCTGAACCGGAGGAGTAGGTCACAACCATAACAGCCGAGCATGCTTCAGAGTAAGCAGGATGTAACCCCTTGTAATCGACAGCACCGACCGTTATAGAATAGATCGAGTTAGTATAGCCATCGAAGTTACATGAGTCACCATATCTTCCTCCATTTCCGGATGCAAAGACATAAATAGCACCCTTTTTGCTTCGTCCTTCCTGAATCCCCTTGATCATGGCTTTCTTGACGATTTTGTTTGGGGCAGAAACAACTCTTCCGTTGTCTGTAGGTCCCCAGGAGCATGAATAAATATCATTCACGTCCAATCCGTAAATCATGGCCTGAGCCTCTTGTTCAGCAGTGATCGAACCAGATAAGATTCTGATGCCACTAACTTTGGAATCATATGCTACACCCACGCCACACACATCGTTTTTTACGGCGGCGATTTCTCCAGCACATCTAGTGCCATGCCAATCATCATAAAGAGTGGGTATGGGTAGGTTTCTGTTATCATTATAGTCCCAGGAGCCTTTGATATTAAAGTTCTCTTTAAGATCGTCACTTTCAAAGTCGAGACCGTCATCCACGAGGGCAGTAACAATGCCCTTGCCAGTGATTCCCTCGTACCACAAGCCAGTAACGTTCACATCGTGACTAGGGTTATACGTGTTGATTAAATGCCATTGTTCTTTAAATGTGGGATCCTGGATGTCTAGCTTCTCGGACACCTCCTTGAGCTTTTTTAAAGACGAATCATTGGAAAGATCATCACTAGGAAGAACGTCATCTTTAGTCATCATAATGGGCATTCTTTTCTCTAATATCTTAGGTTCAAGTAGTTGAATGGACTTCAAATACTGGCTTTTCATTATAGAGTCGTAAGTATCTTCAAACCCCGGCGATCTCTTGAACAACTTGCCGTCGTCAGTATTGTAGTTTCCTATTTCGTTTGCAAACAGGTGGGATTTATCTATGCTGAAGACATAGTGGTCGTCCAAACCATGCACCGGGTGTTCAAAATGGAACATGTCCCTGTGTCTTGTAATGAAGCTGGACAACGGTTCTGACGAGTTCGACGTATCGAGTTCCACAGCGAAATATGTCTTAGCATCGTAATCTCTTTTGGGTATTTGCATTGCCGAGCTCACACCAAACATGGCAGTGGCTATTCTAAAGAGCGTAGTTACCTTCATTGCCAAGTTTTATGACTCTGTGGTCGTGGGAGTAAATTTTCAGCGCAGATATTGTGGTTCTGCTGAGTTGATTCAATAATAAAGGCAGTACTATGTCTCCTGGGTAGAAAATTGTTCTTTCCGATTGATGCGGTACTAGTGGCTTGTACAAGCTACTGTTCTGCACCTCAAAAAAAAACCCGCGTATCGTCTATACTTAGCGGTCAAACACGGTATGCTGTTCAAAGCGACCCCACCAAATAAAACTTTCGCGCAGTCGGTTACATAAGCCATGTTGCGAAGGAAATTTCCACCAGCTAAAGCGAAGGTTGAATCGAAAGCAACCATGTGTTCTGAAGAGACTTGAATTGCTGCAGGGTACTTTGTAACTATTTTGGAGTGATTTGGATCCACATTACCCATTTTGACATGATGGCAGTGTGGTGTATGCAGGAAATATGATTTGAGGTTAGCAGCCGCGACCTTTGACGTGAGCCGATTGCAGCCTAAATTTCACATTCGTACTCAACAATTAATATGTCCAACAGTAATAAGTGGTTGTTGGCGGCGTTGTTCTTTGTGACATACGTAGTGGCTGATGATGATGCTCCAGAGGCTCCTGTTGACCAACATGCTTTCTCAAAGACGATTCATTTCGTCTTGACATTGGCTTTGCAGTTGTTCTTACCTTCTATTGCTGCTGCATTGGCAATTGCCGATAAGTTTCACTGGTCGTTGCTACTCCAGTACATTCTGACGGCGTACCTGGTGTTTGAGTTGGTTTTTCTTTCCTTTCCGGACACTACCGGCCATGAAAACCGAACCTCCAAAGGTACTGGATGGTTCTTGACGATTCTCTTTGGCGTGGTTGTCTTCCTCGGTACGTTCCTCAACGGTTCAAACTTGGTAGTCAACAAATTTTACCCTCATTGGAAATCGCAATCGACTGATGGTAGTCCCAACCAGTATGGACTTGCCTACAAAATCTACAAAATAAGCTCATTTATTATAGTGCCCACAGGCTGGGTACGAGTATGTGTAGCGGCCATTGCGCTTTTCGGGTTCTGCTACGACTCACATACTGGGCAATGCATAGCACATGGAATCATGGGCTCTTCGTTCATCTTCTATGGGTTTGTGTTGTCGCTCGTGCTCATTATCCCGTGGATAAGATGCCACCCTGATCCTGAGGCAAAGTCGCAGGACTTCTACGATTCTTGTTTGATGTGGTTGTGGGGTTTGGTGAATACGTTCACCGAGCACCGCTGGGGTAGAGAGCCATGGAACCATGCTGACTTCTTGCACACCTTCCTTGGTCTTATATGGTGGAGCGGGGCGTCTGCCGCGTTGTTCATCACACGGAAAGGAGGCAAGCGAACTGTGATACCTTCTTTGATCTTGATTTTCACTGCGTATGCCATGAAAGAGCATGGACAGCATCAGGAAATATCTGTGAAAGTGCACACCTTTTTCGGAATCGCCCTTGCTTCTGCTGGCTTGACACGCATTATAGAGATTCTGTTCGTTCTTGGAGACAAGAGGTGCTCAGATACTGGCCGAGTCCTTGCTTTCCAGCACTTACCACCTGTGTGTCTTGTGCTTGCAGGTTTGATGTTTATGGGAGCCAACGAGGAAATGCTTGTGCTAGTGAAGGACTTGGGCATGAACCACGCTTCCTATATTCTTCTCCTTGCCAGTGCTGCGTTTATGATATACTTGTGGATACATGCATTACTAGCATTCTACTTGCGATTAGTGGGTTACAATGAGGATGGAGAATTGAGCAACGGCTATGATAGCGTACGCGAACAGGAGTTTGAGTTGGGTGACTTGAGCGAAGAAGAGACGTAGATACGATGAGTAGATGAAATAAAATAAGGCTTTCATGACTGGCTGGTGTTGCTTATCATTATTCCTGCACCGTTCTCATCTACTGTCATTAGTCAGAAGATGCGAGATTGCACCGTTTTAACTCACAGTAATGAGCGCTATACTATCTGCTGATGACTTGAACGACTTTATATCGCCTGGCTTGGCCTGTATCAAGCCGACGGTCAACCTCAACAAACCTGAAGATGTTCTGGAAGCTGGCGAAGTGGAAATACAGATCGATGAATATGGCAAACCTTTAGAAATATCCAAGATCGATGGCGCTGCAAAGAACCTTTCTCCAGCACAGATATCCTTGGCCGACTGTCTAGCTTGTTCTGGATGCATCACATCAGCTGAGGAAATTTTGGTGGCTCAGCACTCCCACATCGAACTCATAAAGGCACTCAAAGAAAACGCACACGAAAAGGTGTTTGTAGCTAGCGTTTCCCACCAAGCAAGAGCTTCTCTTGCCGCAGCATACGAACTCACTGTTCCTGAAGTAGACAGGTTGCTCGTTAATTTATTGGTCCAGCAAATGGGCTTCACATATGTCATCGGAACTGGGTTGGGACGAAAGCTCTCGCTCTTGTACGAGCTGCAAAACATCATAGAGAAAAAGGAGAGTGGCTTCAAGGGGCCTCTCTTATCGTCCATTTGCCCTGGGTGGGTGTTATACGCAGAAAAGACCCATCCAGAGGTGCTTCTGCGTATCTCTGAGGTCAAGTCTCCACAGCAGATTACTGGTTGCTTGCTCAAAACGTTAGCATCTGCTCAATTGGGCGTCCATAGAAGCAAGATATATCATTTATCCATCATGCCATGCTTCGACAAAAAGTTGGAGAGTGCGAGACCAGAACAGGACGAGCTGCTTGAACTGGGAGATGTGGATTGCGTCTTGACACCAAAAGAACTCGTTACACTTCTCGAGGAGTACAAGGATGAATACTCGCTTCCATTCGATGTTGCACGTAACGAGTCAGTATCTCTTGATGAGATGTATCGTTCAATCGCACCAAGCAACTGGCCCTTTATAGAAATGGCATGGGCCAGTGACTCGGGGTCGCTGTCTGGTGGCTATGGCTACAACTACTTACAATTCTTACTGCAGCATTTGTGTTTAAAAGACCCTGAGCAGTACCAAGCCCAGAACTTCGAGCTCCAATCGATTGGAGGTCGAAACAAAGACATTTACGAATTACGACTCATGTATGGTGGCCAGCAGATTGCAAGCTCTGCAATCGTGAATGGTTTCAGAAACATACAGAACTTGGTGAGAAAGTTGAAGCCAACAACAGCATCGGCCACATCTAAGACTAACCCGTTGGTTGCACGTCGTAAAGCCAGACTTTCCAATAAGCGTTCAGATACCAGCAGCCAAGAAACACAACAGGCAGATGCATCTAAATGTGACTACGTGGAAATTATGGCTTGTCCCAATGGATGCATCAATGGTGGGGGTCAGATCAGTGCGCCAGCTGGTGAAGACCAGAAAATGTGGGTTTCCAAAGCTCTCACCAAGTATGGATCCATTCCCATGGTCGAAATGTCTGCAGATCCATCAATGACATTAGAATTATTGGCATGGTGTCGGGAATTCTGCGCTCAATACAACATTTCCGAGTCCCGACTTCTCAAAACCTGGTTTCACGAAGTGGAGCAGCCTACGGATCAAGCGGCCATTTTGGTCGGTTCCAAGTGGTGAGTCTACAAGCATATTTAGCGTCACGTATTGTACATACACACATTAATCACCCGGCTGCAAGCGCTGGTTGATATTTGTCGCACCACTCCTGTATCTAAGTGCAAAAAATTAATTTTTTCAGATAACGGATTTCTATTTATTCACATCATGTTCCGAGGATCTCGCTCAGTGGGATTTTTAACGTCCAGTTTGTGCCGCCAGCTTACATACTCACTGTTTAGAAGCAAACCCTTTGATGTAGCCAGCTTCAAAAGAAGTGGTAACAACAATACGTTCGAATACGACTCGCTAGCACGTTTTGGAGACAATAATAGGGTTCAAAAGGAAAACAGATTCGCCCAAAAATTCGACGGGGGCGCCTCAAAGAAGCGAAGTCACCCAAAGTGCCAAGAAAAGCACAGAAATCCCAGGAAAACCATCCGCTTCCAATTTGAAACAGGTTCAACCCAAGCACAAAATGCAGTAAAATCCATAATCAGTGATGTTCACTCCTTTTCCAAGTCATACCGAGTGAATTTTGTTGAAGGCGACAAGGGGGGCTTACAGCAGAAGCATTTGGTTGACATAGTCAATAGCTTGGACCTCGCTGTTGATGGAATATTTTGCGTGCCTCCGCTGGACGAGAAGAGTTTACCAATTATTAAGATCAACAAGGTACACGAGATGATTAAGTCATACACCGATAAGTTAGCACTTGCAAAAGAACAGGAGCTTCTTGAAAAGGGTAGCATTGTTGCCCAGAAGGTCATCCGCCTGCGGGACAGAGCCGAAAAGAAGAAGTCTGCTACAAAAGTGCTTACTGTATCGTGGGGAATCAGCAACAGTGACTTGAGCAATCAGAAGTCATTGGAGATCCAAAAGAGAATGGATAAGGGAGAACACTTCCTCCTCTATCTCGGAGAACGGAAGAGTTTTTACAGCGCAAGGCAGCTGGCTGCAAAGGAAAATGGACTCGGGCTCAATGGAACACCAGATATAGAAGAGCTTGTGGAGAGTGACATTGCTGAGATGGATGTGGAACAAAGAAAGCGTCTCAATATCTTCCAAAACATAAAGACATTGCTCGATGAAAGCTCGTGTCAGTACGATGTGAGTGGAAACTTGGAATCTAGAGTTCTTTTCACTTGTCTGCCTGTTGAGAGAATGAGCAAGGCGAAGGATCCAGAACGCAAAGAGACTAAGAAAACGAAAAAAGCGGCAAAGCAACATCAAGCCACCTCGAAAAAAACAATGAGCGAAGAAGAACTCGATTCGTTATACCTGTTCAAGGTGGAATAATGAAGCTGTATACATGTACATAGTAAATTATCATGACACTCATAACATTCAGACTATACTACCGTAGGTTTGGTTTGATGTCTTGCCGGACCGGATTGACAGTTGCCTTCTATCGCGATCTTCCCTGAGCTTCTTCACTTTGTAACCATACTCGTGGCTCCTTATCATATTGTCAACGATTGGGTAGTTGAGCATCTTTTTGACCTCCTTTTGATCGAGCTTGTAGTTGTTAATGACAGAACGCACACCCTTGTAGTAGAGTTCATCTTCATCAAGATGTTCATGGGCGTAGGAAATCCCGTCTCCGGCGAGACTCTCGCTAATGGAAACGATCGTGTCGTTTATATCGAGTGGTGCAAAGCTGGGAGAGTCAGGTGGTGACGGATTAAGTTTAGGTGACGATGGAAATATACCTCTGGTAGATGTACCAATCGATTTGAATGAAGGTGAGTAGCGAGTATTTGACGGTAACAATGGCAGCTTCAACAGCGGTGTATGCTCCATTGACTGGGAGCTTATAGAAGTCTTTTTGATCCAATGTTTTTGCCGACCATCACCATGATAACGAAGTCCCTGTTGGATTCTGCTCATGCGACTCTTGGAGTCTGGGTGAGCAACTGAGGCATCCACCGAGTCAAATTGCTTGTAGTCTCTATAATAATCACCGTAGAATGTCTGCTTGAAGTCGTTCACAAGATCTCGTATACCAAACATATCTCGCAAGGCATATCTGAATTTTAGACGCCCGTTTGGAATATGTGAAACAGTGAAGGGAACATAAGAAAAGGAGAACCAATGGCCAATCGCAAATGGAATCATTTCCACACACAATAGAGCGTTTTGAATGGCCAAGCCAATGTTATTATCCTTCTCGGTGGCTGCACTCTGTGGAAGAACACCAGCAAAATTCAACACCGCTAACAAAATGCCTTGCCAATAAGATGCAAAAATAATCAACTTGACGCACAAAAATTTGCCCACTGGGTTGTATGGCTTCAAGTCTGTCCACAATATCTTCCAGAAGATGGCAAGACAGTAAAGTGAAAGCGAGACACTAGCATTGTATAAGATCATCACCCATAGATAAACAGATGTGACACTGACGTCATTCATATCGTATATCCCTACTGCCTCGAAAAAAAGGATTCCAAAGCTCATAGCTGGCTTGAGCCATACATACTGAAGGATGCCTCGTTTGATGTTCAAAAAGGTATGCAGATCAGATATATCTAAATCTGGCAACAAGTATCTGACGAAGCCAGGATGCTGTACAGGTTCCCGCCCTGTGGTGACGATAATGATGTGTCTTTCGCCCCCAAGCATTCCTGTCAATAGAGAGAAAAAGGTATAAATGACAAACGCTTCATAAACTTCACGAAGGGGTACAATCAAGTATTTGACAAGAACAGATTCCGGGATTGTGATCATGCAGTAGCAGGATAATGCAAAAAGTGGAACAATTAACTGGATACGAAGCATCAATCTTTGTTGAAATGGCTTGCGGTAATTTGCTAGATGGAGCGTTATACTGGCCAAAATAATTATTGTTGATAGTACTGCCGAGTACCCGGACACAATCGTGATCCACCCCGGTAGCTGTCCCATTGTTATGCTTTAAAATTGATGGAAGTGGGCTACTTTACTGTCTTTGCTATGTCACAGAATGTTGTATCGATAATCAGAAACAAGTATTTTTGTACTGTATATTACCTCACTATTATGTCAATATCTAACTTGTGCCATTCACTTTGGCTTTTCTCGCTTTCTCTCGATCTTGCTGTATCTTTTGCAATTCTTCCTCTGTCACAAGGTGGTGCTCATGGTTGTCTGCTCTAATTAATGTTTCGCCCTCATGGTGACAGTATATTATCGATTCGTAGAAGTCGCTGGCGACGACATCTTGAATAAGATAACGTTTAGCGGGATCTATGGATAGCATGGACTTGATCAATGGCACTGAGCGTGTTGGTATCAACTTGAATAGTTTGGAAGAGCTCCTCTTTTGTGGCACTTCTTCATCGTTGATGTTCAAGTTGTTCACGGCGTCAACCACGTCGGGCTGTTGAAGCTCAGCGAATGCTCGATATGATGGATCCAGATCCCTGGGTAATTTCCATGGGAAGCGCTTGAGTGACATGCAGCAGAAAATTATAGCAATCGACCAGATGTCTACGAGACGAGGGTCGTAGCCAAAGTTGCTGGGTTCGAACACTTCTGGAGCAAGATAAGGATCTGAACCAACGATTCCCCGAGCCCTAACTAGACGGTGTTTGTCGTCTATTATGTCCATTTTTGCGGTTCCTTCGACCAAGTCTTTGCGAAACTGAACCGCAGAACCAAAATCAATCAACTTGAGTATGCCTTCTGTGGTAACCACACAGTTGTCGAGCTTGAGGTCACGGTGGGCAAGTCCGTTTTTATGTAAGTGTTCAACACCGCTGACTATTTGCTTAAAGTAACATGCTACTTCTTCTTGCGTCATAAGCCCCGACATAACCAAGTTGAAGAAATCGTAGGGGCAATAGTCCATGATAATATAGTAGTCCGGGTCACCGATCAAAGTGGTATGGTCCTTGATGAGCTCAATTGTGTGGATTAAGTTTTCGTGATGCATCACTTCTCCGATTTTGAATTCATTTTTCACCTTAGATTTGTAGTCGCTCTCGGACTCTCGAGGAAGTCTGGCACGAAACTTTTTGATGGCATAAAACTTGTTGGGGTTATCTTTGGCACGCACGATGCTTACTGAGCCACTGGCGCCCACTCCCAAAAGACGCCCGACCTCTCCGTACTTTTTGAAAAGCTCCGAGTGTGACTTGTGGAGATGGTGAGTATGGTGGTGTTCGTTATGAGGTTTTGCCTTTTTGGAATCGGAATCTGGTTTGAATTTCTTGAAAAACCGACGGAGAGATAAATGGCTGTGTGATTTGTGTTTCTCTTTGTGCTCCAGGTGAGCTGATCCGTCTTTTATTTCGCGTCTTATCAGGGAACTTTCTGATTCTGGAGCTACCGCCGAATCCGTATCATCGAAAGTGGATCGAGAGTCTTGGTATGGATTGACCGGCAGTCCTACCTCGTTCTCGAAATGAAAACGGTCTCTCAGGCTGTCACTTTCGGTCTGGTTGGGATGTCTCCTAAAAAAAGAACTGACGGAACTGCTGCTAGTTTGTGGGGAAATCGACCTTGAGCCTCTGGAATTCATTTTTTTCAAGAAAGATCGATGTGACGAAGGCGTCAGTGAGTTTTCCTGGTCTTTTCCATGGGACTCTTGATTCAAGGACGCCGAAGAATCTGAAAAGAACCCCCTAATTTTCCCATGTGAATGGTTTGAACGATCTCCAGTCATGCTTGCAACTTTCTCTGCAGGTAATGGTATCGATTGACGGCTCTTGATGCTCTAGGACTACAATTGACCGGACTTCAGCTTTTTCCTTGATGTCGGGTAGAGAAGGCATGCGCGGCATGAAATTGCAAACGAGCAGAGTGTGCGGCGCATTCTCGGATCTGATGACTAACCGGAGCATGATAGTAAATGTATTGAATGTAGACTATATAGAGAGCAGGCGACATATGGGAGACGGCTAAGGATAGCTACCGCGTCCATTATTCATCACTGGAAGAATTGATAAGACGGTCCCACATCAGCTGCTTGCGGCTCTTGCTGGTGTCGGACTGGTTGTCACCCAAGAGCTGTTCTACCTCTTCGGAACGGCCATTATTGTTCTCAAAAATAGCATCCAATTGCTTCTTCTTCATCGAGCCGTGCGAGGTAGCAATGATTTCCTCCTCGTCGTCACTGACGTTTTCAATGATGGTCTTGTGCACACCATCGACATTGACCACTGACTCGACGATTCCTCCTGTCCGGTACGATCTGGATTCCGTGTGCTCTTGCGTCACAAGCGGAATGCTTTGGTCAGGTTGATCCTCGTGTTTCCTGAAAGCATCATTACCGGATACATCGGCTGGACTGTGGTGATGTACAATCTCGGAAACGTCGGTTTCTCTTTCTTCCGGAAGCAAAAATCTCTGTCGAGATCCGTTCTCAAGATCACTGCTTCTACGTCTAGCATCTCTCAAAGCTCCCTCTTCAGTGGCATGTACGGCTCCGTATTGAGGGACCTGTCCGCGTTGTCGAACAATATCGTCATGGCGTTCTTTGTGGGTACGTGATACGCCAGAAAGACTCTTGACGGTGTCATAGTCGGGGCGCTTGATGGTGACAAACTTCTTGTTTGTTTCAAGAGGATTTGCAGCTGGGTTCTTGGGTTTCCAAGTCTTGCTGGAGTTGACATAGTTGTCTTCCGGAGTGGAATCCTTAAGTGGTTGGCGAGCACTATCGTCCAACGAGTTTCTCTTCGAGTTAGAGTTGGATCTCAGGTACAAGCCCAGAAGATATGTGGTCAAGTGTCTCTTGGAAAGAGGACCGGGCTGAGTACGTTTGATATTCTTGTTGATATCAACGTAGACGTCCGACTCATCGACGATTTCTTCGCCGATCAATTCCTCAATGACATCTTCCAAGGTCAACACACCAAGCGCGCCCGTAGGTTCACCTGGAGAATCGCTGACCACGATCATGTGCGATTTTCCCTCTTGGAAGTAGTTGAGAATATTCAAACAAGAGGTCTCAGCACTGGTTTCCGGCAATGTAGCCAACGGGAACGCGGCCACCGGTAATGCATCTTCTGGGTCGTAACTGATCAATACACGAACCAAAAGCATACCCACGAAGTTCAGAGGGTCGTTGGGTAAATGGATGGGGATACGAGAAAAGCCGGCGTTGAAGATTTCCTCAACCGTTTTTTCGTCTAATATCATGTCGGAGCTCATGGTGTACACTCTGTCCATTGGAGTCATGATATTAGCGACTGGTTTTTCCTTCAAGTCCAACACAGCGCTAATGATGGTGACTTCGTCCTGGTTCAATCTCTCCACACCCATGGTCTTGTGGAGGGTCACCAACGTCTTCAATCCCGACTTCTTGTACACGGTACCGTGGTCTTCACCCAAAATGTGGTCCAACAAAAGAGCACAGGGGTAAGCTACTGGATACATGATGTACATCAAAACCAACACGAAAGGAGCGAACATGGCACCGACCTGGAGTCCGTAACGAACACAAATGGACTGGGGGATAATCTCGCCGAAAATCACAATGGAAGCGGTGGATGTCACCACGGCTGGCCAGCCACCACCCAAACAACGATCGAGAACGATGGGCAAGGTCTCGTTGGTGATGACATTCGACAACAACAAAGTGACCAAGACCCAGTGCTTGCCGCGTCCAATCAACCGAAGCACTTTACGGGCGTATTTACGTTCATAAGGGTCGCCACTTGTGGAGATGACTTTCAAGTAAACTTCGTCTTGACCCATCAACCCCAACGTGAGACCGGCAAAAACACCACCAAGAAGAACTAGCGCAGCGGAAACAAGTAAGTTCATGTAGAACTGCTCCGGGGTCATATTTTCCAGGATTTCGGCGACGTCGTTGTGCAGAAGAGACTCATCATTGGAACGGGCGAAGACTGGAAGGGCATATACCAACCGGGGGAGTTGGGAAAAAAGGAAAAATAATCTGGAGATTGTGGTGCCGTTTGTCAAAGAAACGGCATTGTTACTTCGGGACGGTTTCGGTTTAGGCATAAAGTTTGCTAATGTAAACTTTCACGGGAATGCGATAGTGCTATTTCAAAGACACAAAAATAAAAGCTGGACTTATAAATGAAAACTGTACTTTCCGGTGTTGATGTGCTACACGAAAGGTACTGTTAATTGACTAAACTGTACGGTTAATGGATAAAGTTTAGGTGAAACTAGCGCAATTGTCAGGAACAAAATATTTTGGTTGCGGCACCTGGAGCGTGGTCGTGTCGGCCGCAGCTGTATGCACGCCAGGAAGGGTTGCAAGTTAGGAAGAGGTACAGAAGGGTTCCACAAGATGGGTACGGTCGTAATTCATTGAAAGTAGTGGGCTATAGAAGGGGATGAATATGTTCGTATGAGCATTGGCAAAGGCATTTTTTTCTCGAAATTGTAGTTTGACAAGTATTGTTTGAAAATAAAAGCAGCTTGTCTTTCGGTGAAGACAATGGGACCTTGTAATAATAAACTCTCGTAGAATCCTCAAAATCGTCCAAAACCTTCCCTTTTCGTGATTTTAGTCGATAACGCTCACTTCTCGGGTGGCTTAGTATTACCGCGGTGCTCCTTCCAACTAGTCTATAGTGACAGGATCATCCCAGCGGCCCGAGCCGGGCTCTATGCGTGCCAATTGCTCGTCCAAGCCGTCGTCAAACACGTCGTCACTGAATGGTAGGCTTTTGCGCACTTGTCTTGGTCGTGGTTTGGGTGATGGTTTTGGCGATGGTTCGCTCTTGACGGTGACCTCGTCGTCGTCGTCAGAAAGAAGAACTATTTCCTCGCTCTTAGCAGCTGCTGATGGCTCTTTTTCGTCCTCTATTATGCGGTATCGTATTCTGTCGGTGATCTCTATGCGATGCACATAGTTCGGTGTGAACTTGATAAAGAAGTTGAAGACGTCACTTATGTACAACTGGTGAAGCGGAAATGCAGCATTACACACCGGGCAGTTGTAAGTGGGGATAGTTGGCAAATAAGTATGCTGTATCGGCTGTAGCCATTGCGGAGGAGTAGCCTTTTGACGACCAGCGTCATTCTGTACTAGTTTTTCGTATCTTTTGAGCTCGTAACTTCGTTTGACCAAGTCCTTACGGATGAAAGCCTTGACTCCAGCGGGGATCTTGGCAAATTCGCAGAAGTTGTCAAAGTCAAAGCATTCAAAATGCACACAAACCGTCGACCGGACGGGAAGTCTGATTCTTGTAGCGGTCAAGGGGTCTTTCAAGGTAAATATCATACGGTCTATCATGTCCTGAACATCTCCAAGTTCTCTGTTTATCGTGGACACTAGGTTTTTGGGTATTGTTCGGTACAGTTCATCTAGGTTGGCTGGTCGTATGCTGATGGCCTCGGACTTTTCGTTTGGTACTTGATGCTGGGACAGAGCCTGGGTTGGCTCTTGCAAGGTCTTGTTGAGTTCCTGGTCCAAGGACCACAAGTCGCTATCAGAATCGCTGACATTCATGTCTAAACTCTGCCTCAACTTGTATGGATCAACTTTGATGGTTACAGTGAGTCTTTTGACTCGGTTTCTGTTCTTGACATGGTACTCTGAATGTATAGACACTCGGCTTCCAGTCATTACCGGACCCTTAAGCCGGATGTTGGGAGGCATGGCGGAAATCAAGTCAATCGGTCTGCGATGCGATACAGCACCACTGGTTATGTAAGACATGGGGTAGCTACAAAACGAACAATTGTTGGCTTGTATCACTGAAGGGGCATCTATATACATTACTGCTGCACATCAAGCTTGGTTTCTTTGCCCAATGCAGAAGAAAGCTCGGTTTCAAGTGTTTCCGTCAACGAAGAGTTGTCCCGCAAGGTGATCCACCGGGCCTTGATGAGATCAAAACGCTTTGGTCCACTTACGGGGCTGCTAAACCAAATCTGCTGGTTGGGAGGCTGCTTGTTGATCACATATGTGCCGTGTGGAGGAAGAACTAGCGTCAATACCCCATGACTTAACTCGGCATCGACCTGTGGAAACTGCTCAGAAAGCGTCTCAAGCTCGTCTGCTATGGTCTCTAAGTACTCGTCTGCAATCTGGTGGTACTCTCCAGCACTAATATCGTCTACGGTGTTCGAGACTTCTTCACCTTCAGTACTTTTCGAGTATAATCGGCGAGATATGTGTTGTTGTGGAACCAAAAATGGCCTTTTGTGTACTCTGGTGGATGCTTGTGCAATCCTGGATGCTGCTCTGACACCCAGAAATCGTCTGGCAGCTTGGCGAAACATTTGGCAGGCAGTCTAGTCGTTGTGTGGCTCTCCGCTGACAAGTGAGAAGTGGAGTGATGCCGCAGTTTATACGGGTGTACTGGTGTATCATCCAGTCCATCGCACCAACTGAGATCTCGAGCAGCATCTCATTTCCAGCCATGCTCGCTGTGTTGATTGTGGGGTTTGTTTTTGTAGCCTTGGCCATAGCGCTTCCGTACTTCTCGGGCCTTGCCACCTACGAGAAGCAAAAAAAGAAAAAGCCAGCCAAACAGCAGCACAATTCGGCCGCAGTCTCGACTGGAAGTCTCGGCTATCTTCCTCCAGATGAAGCTGCAAGACAGGCACAAGCCAATGAGCCACAGCATGAGTCGTTGAGAGACAGGGTGAAAGTCACGGCTGATGATCTTCCCGTCAGAATGGCATTGAACCAAAATGGCATCAACACTTTGCGCAAGCGGAAAGAAAAACTCGATGTAGATACCAACCCAAACAACTACGACTATGATCTCGACGAGCTCATATCGGAAGAAGCGGAGACTGCGGCAGCCGAGCAGCATGCACAATTCTATCGGGACCAGGAGTTGGGAAAGCTGGGGAAGGAAATGGTCTAGTGTAGCATTAATGAATCATGCCAGAATTAATTCCATGAGATCAAGAAGGGCTTCCCGTTTAGCGTAGATCACAGCGTCATTCATATGCACCATGGCAGATTGCATGGGTAGCTTCGGCAACTTTCGTAGGTCGCTAACTATTTCTCGAAGTGAGTTTTGGCGCTGCGATATTAGATGGGCCATCGAATCGTCCTTGATAAGTCGAATGGCCGCAAAGAAAATATCGTTCACCAAGTCGTCCCGCAACTTGAGAAACGTGCCTCGTTCGTATGGAAGTGCTGGTGCTGAAGTGTTCATGAAGGGAGAAAGAAACAGCTCGAGAGCTGGCGGTATGGTCATTTCATTAAGTGTACCATAGGTAGTATCATCGACCGCACGGTAACTGTAGCTGTGGCACACTATAAGTCTTGCAAGCAAGTACCGGAACTGTTCAGCGCTTTGCTCAATTTCTTGTTCTGTGGATACATATTTGAAGTAGCGCACAGCATGGTGAAACACTCTTGTAGATAAAGGTAATCCGTATCCCAATTCCATGACGTTCATGAGATTCAACGCAGAGTCAAACAGACGGTTCCTAGTATAATGTTCAATCAACGGGAGGAAGGTGTCTTCTGTGGGAAACAACTTGTACTGCATTTGTCCACTAGATGCTGTATCATACTTTTGAAGCACTTTATCGTATAGCTGTGCATCTTCTGCGGTAACCTGCTTGTAAACAATGAGAGACTTTTCTGACGCTAGCGAGCTTTCAGGTGCAAAAGCACTGACAAGTTTCTCTGCCAAATGTACTTCACCTCGATGCACAAGCACATTGATCAACTTGTTAACCGTACTTATATCCAAGCATGATTCTGAGCAATATTTGAAAGCCATTTCAAATGCATGGGTTATATGCTTGGACCAGAAACGGTCTAGTTGAGCATCTAAGACTAGGTTGACGGTTTCAGTATTATTCACACCTTGGTCGAGGATATCTTTTGCTATGTCTGGTTGTCGATGGCGAAGAGCTAAGCTCAAAAGCATGTTGGTAGACCTCTCGTCTGTGTCAAATTGCTTCTTATATGCTTGGTATGCGTTCCAATCAAATACTCGAGACGATAATTTAGGAACTTCGTAAGATGGTTCACACATAGAAATGGCCCTATCCACCATCCCTAGAACATCGTGTCTATCTTTGTGGTAAAGGTAATAGAATAGCTTGTTTCTCTCTGTTTTGGATATAGGAAGACCAGAGTCCCGGAGGTCTTCAAACACATGCGAGCACATGTTGACGTACTCCGTTCGTTGCTCTATCATCGATTGGTATGCTTTTAGCGTAGCCACAGGACCAAGATTTGCAGAAGATGAAAGCACGCTCGGTTTGGTGAAGTCTCTTCGTATTAAAAATTTAGCAAGAAATTCTTCGGCGTGCTGGGGTTCCATATGAAGAAATGCCGGTGAGGGAAGGGAACAGAATTGCTGGTATACCAGATCGTGGTTGATGTTTTGGTACTTTTGCATATTTTCTATAACCGCAGGTCTGCTGGATAGCTTGTGTTGACCCAAATGCAAGGAGGATTCCAACTTTAGTGGATACAAAGCTTTCAAAAAGTTGGTATATGCTATGGTTGGTGCTGTATATTTCAACTCCAGAATGATTTTTTTTCGCTGTTGGCAAACATCGTAGTCTTTATCACGGGAGTGGTCGCTTTCGCTGCTGATTCGTGAAAATAGATGAGTTTGGGGCTGGCGATGCTGTTGCAAAGTATCGTTATAAGCGTCCAAGAGGTACGGGAAGTTGCTTCTATGGTTCAAGCTTTGCACCACGTCTTCCACGCACCTTTCACGACTAGATTGTCTCTTCCATAGTCGAGAAACTGTAGCGAAACGTCGTACCCAAGCCATGGCATTCTTGTCTAGTTAGTAGCTGTGTGCAGTTTGATTCTCACCAACTTTTCAAGTGCATGCAGGCCAAAAATTTTTCGTTGACGTTTGTACCAACATGAAAGTACAAAGAGGTGCTACTGGAGTGCTAGAACGCACATCCCACTACCTCCGTTCCGGATTGTTGCAGCACAAACCAGCTTGGTTTGATGTAGTAGGTGCACACCCTCCTTCTATAAACTTGACGAAGAAAGCCAAATTGTTCGAGACAGAAAGACAAACTGAGGACCCCAAGGTGTCTTTGTTCCAGAATATCGACGGAAAGTACAAGACCAGATCCAATGTACAAGACAGAAACCAGAAAAACAACCTGGTGTCCCGTGTACCAAAGTTGCAGTTCTTGGAGGATGAGTTGAGAGATGTATTCTACCATCAACATCCATGGGAGTTTTCCCGGCCCAAGGTATTGGTTGAGACCCTGGGAGACGACATAAGCAAATGTGACTGGTCGCACATGCTTCAATTCAACAAACCACTCGACGGTGAGTCGGTGGTGCAAAGAACATTATGGCTTTTGGCCAAGTCCAAGGCTGATGGCAAGCCCTCGACCCTTTTGGAAGCTTACGACCATGCTCGTTTTGAGTTCTACCGCTTGAGAATGGAGGAAGAGATGAGCAGTGCTGTATCCCGAGAAGAATCCTCCATGTATGGAGCAGTGTTCCCATCTCCTCATCTCGAACATGGTATCAACCAGGAACAGGCGTACATCGACGAGTGGACCAAGGTTGCTGGAGACGCCACGAAGGTCAAGGCAGCCAGTAAGGACGGAAAGAATGCCAACGGATCGATGGGAGCGGAAGATGTAGTGGAGAGAACAAAGTCTGCGTGGGAAACCGAGTTCACCGACGAACAGAGCGTGTAAATAGCATAGAGCATAAGTCAATATTATAGCAATTCGGAACATATCGTCAAATACAATAATGGAACCAAGATACCCACCGGTTCCGCACATAGAAGACAAAACTTGTGATGCTACATGACTTCGTGTATCAGCTGAAGTATTTTCTCCCTTCCTTTTCTAGCCTACATATCTTTTCTGTCTCTTTATTACTATGTAACCCTAATGATGCTCTTCATGGTCGTTCTTCAACACCAACTTTTCGTATCCAACATAAGCTGTGAAAGCAACTACAGCGATTCCAAAACCAGGAAACGCATTTCTGAATCTATTCAATCTGCTGAACTGGCCCTCGTATCTCCAGGCGTCTCTTTTAGCCCACGGATTATGCATTGTAGATTGGTCGAACGAAATGATTTTATTGGCGAGAAAAGTGTGTTGCATGCAGGAGGGTTCCAGGAAAGCAGAGTTGCAACTGTGGGCTCCGACTTGGAAAAAGTGGATTTTCGAGGGACTATGGTTGATTGGTTGTATTGGTAGTTCATTCATGAAGATAGTGGTGTGGTTTGTTTTTTTCGTAACTTTTTTTAATTTTGTACTTACTAGCATTATTATTAATTTTTGCAAACTTGGGCAAATTGACTGAATTTCTGAAAAATTGGAGATAACCGTAAACATAGCGACTCTTCAATACTAATAACTACATCCCGCCCAGATTATGCCTCTAGTCATCTACAATCGCCTATATTGCAGTACTCTATAGCTACTGGCTCTTAAATTATCACTTTTCATCGATCACTTTTCATCAGCCACCATTCCTCATAACCCTTCACCGATCGACTATCCCTTCCCTCACCAGCCCAATCCGAGCTCCTTCCTCCTCAAATCGTTTTTGTGTTGTAGCCATGCACCTCGGTGTTATCGGGGCCATCTCGTTCCAGCCGTGCGCACGCTTGTAATTAAGCGAAAAGGAAGCAACCAAGAGCTTCGAAATGAACAAAACTAATGACCCAATGAGTGATTATACAAGAAATAGAGACAGTGGAATCGTTCAGGAGACGTCGCTGAGTAACCAAAATGATTCATCAAGAAGTATCGGCGACGAGGAAGCGCTTGTCGATGGAGAGATTATGCTTACCGACTCAGAAGAAGAAGAGGAGTTTGTTAGAAAATACGGAGACATCGAGTTTCAATATATCAAGAGACCAAAAGACTCTGTGTGGTTTATCAGACCTCATGCGTTAAATTATTTCAAAGATGGAGTGTTGTACCGTACCAAAGGAGAACGAACATCGTCTAAGACAGAATTGTTTTTGGATTTAATGTATGTGGGAATCATTGCTAATCTTGCTGGACATGCGGCAGAGGAGGCAACAGGAGCTGCGTTTCTTGAGTACGTGTTGCTTTTTATTCCCGCATGGATGGTTTGGGCAGATATCAAGGACTTTACCAACTACTACTACAACGAGGACTTGTCCCAGAAGCTTTATATTATGTGGATCTTGATACTTTTGACGTTGTTCGCAAACAGCCATTACCGTGTCCTTGAGGATTCAAAGGGAGCAGCGTTGACGATTGTCCCATATATGTTGTGTCGGTTATCCTTGGCCGTCAGTTTGATGGTATACTCGTTCTTCATTCCCCAGCATCGTCCTCAGATGCGCCTATATGCTGTCTTGGTGACGATCACCAGTTGTTTGTGGATTCCTGTCATATTCATTTCGACAAGGGCCAAGATTGGTGTTGCTTTTGCTATTCTTTTTCTCGAGATGTTGTCCCAGATGGTTTCGTTCCACCCAATTACCAAGCGTGCCATGAACCTTACAGAGTCTACAGCGCTCAACATTGAGCATGAAGTCGAGAGATACGGTGTGTTTGTTACCATTGCCATTGGTGAGTTCTTGTACAAAGTTGTGGCCGAAGGACCTTTGGGCACTGGACTCACCGACAAGTTTGCTCGCGGAGTGTTTTTGCTTCTCATTGCCTACATCTTGTTCTGGATCTACCTGTATGGTTCGAGCTGTAAGAAAGCAACACATGCTTTGCGTTACAGCAGTTGGACAGCCATCGCATGGATGTACACTCATCTTCCACTTGTTGCGCTGTTGGTGTTGGCAGCTGATGCTGGAGGTGATCTTTGCTCCACCGACATAACAAGCACCAAGAAAAACCAACATTTGAGCCACGAGTCTGAAGGAGGAGCGGAAAGGTTAAGAGTAAGAGCAGAGGAAGAGGTTCCTAACATGTACGGTCTTTCCCTCTACTTCACCGGCGGGATCTGTGTATCTTTGATATCTATGTTCCTCATCGGTTTCTATGACAACCCTAAGGACCCCGGCCACATACACCTTGTACCCCGGTTCTGGCGTATTTTCTGGCGAGTTCCCATCGGTATTATCATTCTCTGTGTCAGCTTTGCCGAACTCAATACCACACTTCTAATGGGTATTGTGACCGCACTTTTGGCCGTGCTCTTGATATACGAGTCCGTAGTGATGACCCCCAAGCAGTGCTTGTCGTTCGTCAAAACCACGTAAATATACTTAAACTTTCTGTTATCATCTTGTCTTGCAGCCAAGCGCGGCGCTAAGCGAACAATAGCTGCGGAATCCGGGCATCTGCAGGAAAATCTAATGCGCACGACCGTACCTGAAATATCACGAAGCAACATTTCGTTGACCAAGGTATCAATTCAATTGTGACTGCAACATGTCTGCAAATGTAGGTACAATGAAGCTAGAACATAGCACGCCAATTTCCCACCGAAATACTAACCCAGCCCAACGAATTGATTGATCCTCCGGACCAAGTGGAGATCGACCAAAAACAACCCCCTGTCAATGGAGGGCCATTGAGCAAGCTGACAACACAACAGTCTTCTCGCAGCTCATTTTCACGGACCAGGAAGCAAGTCAAGCCGGAATTAGTACCCTCGGAAGACTTAGACCTCTCAGAATTCCCGGAAAAACCTCCTCCAAGATTACCTGTAGATCCCACCTACCGTGGCTGGAAAGAAGTTGGAGGCTACGAGGACGAGGATGCACTCACACTAGACGATGATGTTGTGGATTTACTTTCCAAGCCATCTTTTTTCGACACATATCTTCCTCCTGTTGCTTATGGAGATTGGTACCACAACGTAGGGTACTTGTTTGCTGGAGGCTTCCTTTCGTTTGTAATTGGATGGTTCCGGTTCTCTGCTGGTCCCTTATTTGTGGTGATGTTGGTGTTCTCGGTATTATACCGGTCGTCTATCCGTAAATACAGAACAACGCTCAGAGAGCAAGCCCAGAGAGAGTTCTCAATCAAGACGATTGAAACTGATTACGAGACAATGGACTGGCTCAATGTGTTCCTCGAGAAGTTTTGGTACTTCCTTGAGCCTTCCATCTCGCAAATTGTTTGTGAACAGGTGAATCCCATTTTGGCTACTTCGCCTGCACCAGCGTTTATCAAGCAATTGTGGCTCGACAGCTTCACTGCTGGTACCAAGCCATTCAGAGTGGACACAGTCAAGACCTTACATGGAACCAACGATGATATCGTGGTCATGGACTGGGGTTTCTCGTTCACGCCAAATGCTTTGGCCGATTCCAACAACAAGCAAATGAAGAACAAGGTCAACCAAAAGGTCGTTGTGAAAGCAACGCTCTTCGGCTTCCCAGTATTGGTCGCTGTTTCTGACGTTTGTTTCAGAGCCACTGCCAGAATTAGACTTAGAATGATGTCCTCGTTCCCTCACGTTGAAACCGTCAACGTCTCTTTGTTGGAGCCTCCTCACTTCGATTTCAACTCGAGAGTATTTGGCGACACCGTTATGAATTGGGAGGTTTTGGGATTCCCTGGTCTCTACCCTTTCATCAACGAGATGGTCAAGAAGTACGTGGGCTCGTTGTTATTCTCCCCATTGTCTTTCCAATTGAACGTGCAGCAATTGGTGGCTGGACATGCCCTTAACTCGGCCATTGGTGTGTTGGCTATCACTGCCAAGTCTGCTAGTGGCTTGAAGGGCTTCTCTACTTTGGGTAACACCTTAGATCCTTACTTGACATTTGGCTTCCAGAAGAAGGTGTCGGCTAAGACCTCGGTAAAGAGCAACACCAGCAGACCAGCTTGGAACGAGACCGTTTACATCACTATTAACTCGTACACCGAGCCATTGAATATCACAGTCATGGACTACAACGATGTGAGAAAGGACAAAGCAGTTGGATCCATCCAATACGACTTGGAAACCTTGATTGAGAATCCCAGACAATCCAGCGTTAGCACCGCCGTCATCAGAAACAACAAGCCAGTTGGTGAACTTCAATTTGGTTTGCACTTCATGCCTACTATTGAAGCAAAGAGACAAGCTGACGGTGCCATCATCCCACCACCAGACTTGAACACTGGTATTGCAAGAATCGAAGTAGCTGAGGGAAGACACTTGAAGTCCGGAGACAAGCCACCATCAACTTATGTGGAGATCTACTTGAATGATGAACGATTGGAAAAAAGTTCTGTACAAGCCAACACCAACAACCCTGGATGGGCAACTTCGTTTGAAAAGATTGTGGGCAACAGAGCTAAGTCCAAGGCTAAGATTGTCGTTAAGTTGAAGGGAGGAAAGATCTTGGGCATTGTTAAAACCTCGCTTAACAACCTCATAGATGCTGCTCAAGTTGGTGAAACTTGGTTCCCATTAGCTAAGGGCGGTGAAGTGAGAATCAACACTTCATGGAAACCTGTTGAACTTGAAGGTGCCAGTGGTGCTGGTGGTTATGCTCCTCCAGTTGGTGTTGTCAGAGTCAGCATCGACAGAGCTGAAGACTTGCGTAACTTGGAAAGAATCGGTACTATCGATCCATACGCCAGACTTCTTGTTAATGGATTTGAACGTGCTCGTACAGTTGCTGCAGACTCCACTTTGAACCCAACCTGGAACGAAATTCACTACCTTACCGTCTCTTCGTCGAACCAAAAGTTGACTATCGAAGTTATGGATGTTGAGGCACACTCAGCAGACCGTACATTAGGTTCCTTCGATATCAAGTTGAAGGAAATCATCAACAAGGATGAAAGAGGTAACTACCTTGAACACGAAGATGAGGAGAAGAGAGAGAACAAGTTGATCACCAAGAAGGGACCAAAAGGTACAGTTACTTTCTCGCTTGGATTCTACCCTACCTTGCCTGTCATGACCCACGAAGAAATTAAAGAACAAGAAGAGGAAAAGAAGCAACAAGAGAAGAAACTCAAAGAGAAGGAAGAGGGCAAGAACCTTGAAAAGTCTGACAAGCAGAAACAAGATCAATCTCCTCAGCATCACTTAGACGCTTCTGACTTGAAGGAAGAGGAAGAAGAAGAAGAGGTTGCCGATGAAGATGAAAGCGAACACAACAGTAAATTGAAGTTATCGCTTGACCAACTTTTGGAGTACAAGAGTGGTGTGTTGATATACGAGATCATTGATGGACATGTCGGTAAGGACAAGACTTACTTACAGGTATTCTTCGATAACCATGGTTACCCAGACTTCGCTACCCAGAAATTGGAAACCAGGAGTCCAAAGGTCGGCCTCACTGGTGATGCAATCATCAAGGAATTGGAATGGTCGAAGGCATGTATTAGGCTCTCTAAAAAAGCTGATAACAACCGTCTTGACAAACCGCTTGCGGAGTTGAACATTCCAACCATTCAATTGTTGCAAAATGGTTTCAACGAGCCCACCGAAATCAAGCTTACAGGTGCTGAGAATGCATCTTTCCGCATCAGATGTTCATGGGTTCCAGTTATTTATGAGCATGGAATTCCACCTCAGGATTCTATCAACAATTCAGGTATTCTTACCTGTAAGGTTGTTCGTGCTGAGAACTTGATCTCTGCGGACAGAAATGGTAAGTCAGACCCATACGTCAAGCTTCACTTGAACACCGAGAAAGAAGAGTTCATGAAGACCAAGAAGGTCAAGAAGTCTTTGGACCCAACTTGGAATGAAAGTGGTGATGTCGAAGTCGCCAACATGTACGATTCTACTATAAAGGTTGTCTGTAACGATTGGGATATCGGACCTGAACAAAACGATCCATTAGGATTTGGTTACATCAAGATGTCCGAAGTGGACTTTGAGAGCGACGAAGAGTATCCTGTGCACTTGACTCTCGATGAAGAGGACGGTGGATATGTTTACTTGAAATTCTCGTTCAAGCCAGAATTTGTCCTCAATATCAGGGAGTCTGGAACCAACAACTTACAAGGAGCCATTGGAGGCGTTGGTCATGTCGGAAAGGGCGTTGGTAAAGGTGTTGGAAAGGGAGTCGGAAAAGGTGTTGGAACTGTTGGTAAAGGATTAGGAGGTGGTGTAAAAGTTTTCAAGAAAGGATTGCACCTTGGAAAGTCCGAGTAATCCACTGATGCCCTACAGGTATCTATATGTACTGTTACTTACTTTAAGCTATAAAGTTACTGAAATGGTTTGTAGAACATTACCCACACCGTTTACGTAATCGGTACATCTTTATCATCTGATTACATAATGAGAAAATTTGAGATGAGCTGAAAATTTCCGCTTCCTCAATCATCAGTGATGGATATATCGAAACCGGTAGGGTCTGAAATCACATCGGTGGATTTTGGGGTATTGTCTGCCGATGATATTCGCAGAATATCCTCCAAAAGGATTACCAATCCTACCGTTTTTGACAACTTGGGCCATCCAATAAACGGTGGTCTCTACGATTTAGCATTGGGAGCCTTCCTTCGTAACTTATGTGCTACATGTGGACTTGACGAGAAGTTCTGCCCTGGTCACCAGGGCCACATTGAGTTGCCCACTCCCGTATACAACCCATTATTTTTCAACCAGATGTACGTCTTATTGCGTTCTGTCTGTCTTTACTGTCATCACTTCCGTTACAATTCTTTGGAAGTACACCGCTACGAGTGCAAATTGAAGTTGATCCAGTACGGTCTTTTACTAGAATGTGTGGAATTGGACAACATGTTTGCCAATGGCAAGTCTGGAGCTGATAGCGACGACGAAGATGACGACGAAAATACAAGCAGCTCAAAGAAACTTGATCCAAAGCTCAAGCAAGAGCTCCGTCAACGCCGTGAGACTTTCGTTGATACCTGTATTGCCAAAGCAATAAGCGAAGGTCGTAGTTCCCACAGCGGTGTTGTTACTGCTTCGGTGGGTGAAGAACGTAAAGAATTGTTGCATGAATTTTCCAAGAAGTTGTTGAGCAGACCCAAGTGTGACAACTGTAGCATGTACTCGCCAACATTCAGAAAAGATGGATTCACTAAGGTGTTTGAAAATGCTTTGAAGGACAAGCAAGTCACCAATAATAGAGTCAAAGGTCTTGTTCGTCCTGATATGTTCAAGGTAGGTAGCACCACTACCTCTTCGAGCGGAAGCATGCCAAATATCAAGCATAAAGATGGATTCAAGTATGTGTTATCGACAGAAATCAGAAACATCTTGAGAGCTGTGTTCGAAAAAGAGCAGCCCATCATACAGAAGATGTTCCATTCCCGTCCTTTCCAAACCGAGAAAGTAACCGCAGACATTTTCTTCTTACACGCTTTGGTTGTGCCTGCTACCAGATTCAGATTGCCTTCAAAGTTGGGTGATGAAATCCACGAGAACTCACAAAATGAGTTGCTTTCTAATATTTTAAAGACATCACTTTTGATCCGTGACTTGAACGACCAAATATCCAACATGCAGAAGGGCGCCCTTTCTGTCGAAGAGCGTAAGATCGTTTTCAACAGGTTGATGAATGCATTTGTAACAATCCAGAACGACGTCAATGCGTTTATTGACTCCACAAAAAATCAGAACGCTCCTGCTGGAAAGGTTCCAAACCCTGGTATCAAGCAAGCTTTGGAAAAGAAAGAAGGTTTGTTCAGAAAGCATATGATGGGTAAGAGAGTCAACTATGCTGCAAGATCGGTCATTTCTCCTGATCCTATGTTAGAAACCAACGAAATTGGTGTCCCACCTGTGTTTGCGAAGAAGCTCACCTATCCAGAACCAGTAACTGCCTACAACGTATCGCAGTTGAGACAAGCCGTCATCAACGGTCCTGATAAATGGCCCGGTGCAACCCAGGTTCAAAATGAAGATGGGACTATGGTGTCATTGATTGGTATGACGTTAGAGCAAAGAAAAGCAATTGCCAACCAGCTCTTGACCCCTTCAGGTGGTGTTTCTGTTATAAACAAGAAGGTCTACAGACATATCAAGAACAAGGATGTGGTGATTATGAACCGTCAACCTACATTGCATAAGGCTTCCATGATGGGCCACAAAGTCCGTGTTTTGCCAGGTGAAAAGACCTTGAGATTGCACTACGCTAACACTGGTGCCTACAATGCCGATTTCGATGGTGATGAAATGAACATGCACTTTCCTCAGAATGAAAATGCCAAATCTGAAGCTTTGAACTTAGCCAACACCGATTCTCAATACTTGACTCCAACATCTGGATCTCCATTGAGAGGTTTGATTCAAGATCACATTTCCGCTGGTGTGTGGCTCACCAGCAAGGATTCCTTTTTCACAAGAGAGATTTACCAGCAATTGATTTACGGCTGTATCCGTCCTGAAGATGGCCATACATCTCACAGTAGAATTTTAACTGTCCCTCCCACAATAATCAAGCCTGAACCTTTGTGGACCGGTAAGCAAGTCATAACTACGATCTTGTTAAACATCAAGCCAAAAAACGTTCCTGGTGTAAACTTGAGATCGAAGAACAAGATCAAGAACGAATACTGGGGAGTTGCATCGCAAGAAAACGAGGTTTTGTTCAGAAATGGTGAGTTGCTCTGTGGTATTTTGGACAAGTCTCAATATGGTGCTTCACAATTCGGTATCGTTCATTCCTTGCACGAAGTATATGGCCCAGAGGTTGCCGGTAGAGCCCTTTCAGTTCTTGGCCGTTTATTCACGAACTATATTATGATGACCGCATTTACATGTGGTATGGACGACTTGAGATTGACCTCTCAGGGTAATGAGTGGAGAAAGGATATTTTGAAGAAGTCTGTGGACATTGGTCGTGTTGCTGCTGCTGAAGTGGCTAATTTGAGCGCCGACACAAAGAGTGATGACGAAGAGTTGCTCAAGAGACTTGAAGGTATCTTGAGAGACGAAAACAATTCTGGTATCCTTGATGCTGTCACTCAATCCAAGGTGAATGCCATCACTTCCCAAGTGGTCTCCAAGTGTGTTCCCGATGGTACAATGAAGCGTTTCCCATACAATTCTATGCAAGCCATGGCGTTGTCTGGTGCTAAAGGTTCTAATGTTAACGTGTCTCAAATCATGTGTTTGTTAGGACAGCAAGCCTTGGAAGGTAGAAGAGTACCAGTGATGGTTTCTGGAAAGACTTTGCCTTCTTTCAAACCATATGAAACTGATGCCAGGGCTGGTGGTTACATTAAGGGTCGTTTCTACTCTGGTATCCGCCCTCAAGAATACTACTTCCATTGTATGGCGGGTCGTGAAGGTTTGATTGATACCGCTGTGAAGACATCCAGATCCGGATACTTGCAAAGATGCTTGACCAAGCAATTGGAAGGTGTTCATGTCGCATACGACAACTCTGTCAGAGACGGTGACGGTACGTTGATTCAATTTTTGTACGGTGGTGACTCTATCGATACCACCAAGCAATCTCACATGAACCAATTCAAGTTCTGCGTCGAAAACTACGATGCATTGTTGGCCAAGTACAACCCCGGTGACTTGACTCATCACTTGAACACCGATGAAGCACTTCACTATGCCAAGAAAGTCAGAAAGAACCTGAAAAAACAGGCTTCTTTGCCTCACTATGAACAAGCCTACAAGTACGATCCAGTGTTGTCTGTATATAACCCTGCTAAGTACTTGGGTTCCGTTTCCGAAAAGTTCCAAGAAAAGCTTGAAGGCTTTGTAAATGAAAACGAGAGCTTGTTCAAAAAGCTGTCTTCCGGTATCAGCGAGAAGAAATTCAGAGCTTTGATGCAATTGAAGTATATGCGTTCTTTGGTGAACCCTGGTGAATCTGTGGGTATTATCGCTTCCCAATCCATTGGTGAACCATCCACCCAAATGACGTTGAACACTTTCCACTTTGCTGGTCACGGTGCTGCTAACGTTACCTTGGGTATTCCTCGTATGAGAGAAATTATTATGACAGCCTCCGCTGCTATTAAGACTCCACAGATGAACTTGCCCATTCTCGACGATGTTAGTGATACACATGCAGATGCTTTCTGTAAGTCTATTGCTAAGGTTGTTTTGTCCGAATTCTTGGACAGAGTTGTCGTTACCGAAACCACAGCCAGTGATGGTGAGGAGCATTCCAGATCTTACAACGTCAAGTTGAAATTCTACCACTGCCTGGAATACGAAGAAGAGTACGATGTGTCTCGTCTTCACTTGGAGAACGTTGTGTCCACCATATTCCTCGATGCTTTGGAGAGTCAAATCACGAAGGAAGTTAAGAAGCACAGAAAGTCTGAGAACTTACCAACTGTCGGAAAGGCCGTGTCCAAGTCTAATACCGACTACGCTATCGCCAAGCCTAGTCTTGAAGATGAGGGAGAAGATGAGGATGCTTCCAACGAAAAGGCTCGCAACAATGCTAAGCAGTCTGTATCTTACGATGAGCCAGACGACGAGGAAATAGAAACGATGAGAAAGGCTGAAGAGTCATCCGACGAGGAAATGGACGACTCTTCCGACGAAAGTACCTCATCGAGCTCTGACGATGAAGACGACGACGAGGAAGTGAAATTTGACAATAAGTCCAACTTGGAAACCAGCGAGATGTCGAAGGCTGCCAAAGACCGTCAAATGGACGTCATTTCCTCGCATCACATGGTAACCAAATACAACTTCGACGACATGAACGGTGAATGGTGTGAGTTCGACTTGAAGTTGTACGGTGAGACCCAGAAGTTGTTGATGGTCAACATTATCGAAGACATGTGCCGCAAAGTGGTTGTCAGAGAAGTTCCACGCATAGGAAGATGTGTCAGACCTCAGCCAGAAGCCGGAGGGGAGAGAGTCTTGACCACTGAAGGTGTTAACTTTAGAGCCATGTGGGAGCATGACGATTTCATCAATGTCAACAGAATCACTTCTAACGACATTGCTGCAGTATTAAAGACCTACGGTGTCGAAGCAGCCAGAAACACCATTGTCAATGAAATCAACAACGTGTTCGACCGTTATGCTATCAGTGTGTCATCACGGCACTTGGACTTGATTGGTGATATGATGACCAGAGAAGGTACCTATCTTGCATTCAACAGACAGGGTATCGACTCATCCACGTCAGCTTTCATGAAGATGTCCTACGAAACTACATGTCAATTCTTGACCAAAGCGGTCTTGGACGGTACCACCGAAGACTTGGAGTCCCCATCGTCGCAGATCGTGGTCGGTAAGCTCTCCAACGTGGGAACTGGATCGTTCGATGTGCTTGCCAAGATGGGCAAATAAAATAACTACTTGTATCATAAATTTATATTGCATATTTTCATACATTGTAGGCGGCAATCAAGAACGTGAGTACGAAGGGCACCTTGAAGGAGGGCTGTTCCAAAACCAATTTCTTGATGTCAATGTTTTCCGACCCAACATTCACTACTCGCTTCCAAGGTATGGTGACGATACCACGGCTCTCCAAAAATTGGGTCAAGAAGTAACCAGCCAACGTCAAAAAGACAATAGCTGAGCTGAGCTTGCCGGCAATGATACCCAAGAAAAGACCAGTGACCGAGCCGATACAGAGTTCTTGGTAGTTTACATGACGTTGGAGCCATGATTGCTCCGATGCAGCCTTGTCTTTGAATGCAAGATTGTCCTTCAACTGAGCTCTTACTGGGCCCAGGTTCAAGTGGGTGGTCTCATTGAGGATTGGCGATCTCGCCAAGGAAGTGTTTACCATCACTACCGAGCCGATTGCACCCAACATAAGCGGGAAGCTACGGACGGAAGGGCGAGAACGAGTTGCCATGGAAATTGACCTTGAGAAGGTTCTGGCGCTTGACCTGAACAACGCGGTCCTTGACAAGAGAAATTGAGCGTACATGAGGAAAGTTAGTGGAATAAAGTATGGGTGAGTGGGGTTGTAATGTGCCTATGTCAAAACGCATGGAAGCGCACCAGCTGCACCCCGATCCTGCAGCCTACACTTGTTTATATTTACGACCCCACCTGAGTTTCGGGCAGTTCTACAAATAGGTTTGGTCTGTAGGGAAGCCAAGTCTACAGGGCGTAAAAGGAAAAACTAAGAATGGCTGCAGATGCCCATAAATCCCACGACACAAAACCGGGAGCAGGCTTCCCCACACTATTGAGACAGCCCAGCAAACCAGTCTTGGAAGCCTTGGTGGGATCCATATTTCGTACCAACGTAGAGCACGAAACAGAGACCACTATAGAGCACGAGGAGATCACAGAAACAATAGTTGTTGTTCCCGAAGCAGATTCTTCGCCCGAAAACAATGCTCACCCGCCTCGATTTGCAGCCAACCAACAGCGATGGCCCATATTAATTATACAGCAGTTCGCTGCTCCGGTGGCCTTGGGTGTGGTGCTGGCCTACATATGGGCATCTGAAACCCACCAGAAGCAGCTTGAACGGTACTTTGACTATGCGTTTCGCATCCTTGTGGTGGTGGTACTAATAATTTTGTTACGACGTACATAACGAAGGTAAATGTTTCTGAGCTCCAGGAAGCCAAACGAGCTTGGTGGCCCAAGTCTCTATGTAGCACCCTCTTACTTGTTCGAATATGGATCTCTTTTAGGTCACTGCCTCCCCCAGTCGCAATCGCTTAAATAAGCTACTATGAGCCCCGCCCAAGTCAAAAATCCACTAATACTCGTCCCAGCTAAAGGAGACAGTCTACTTTTTTTTGGGATAGACACAGTGCCAGCAGCTTGTAGGGGCATTTATACGGTGGATTATTGAGCTGTGCTGTTGCATAATATCTCCATTTGTTGCTTTCTCCGTTTATTGTCCCCTTGTTCACCCATTCTTTATCGCTTGATAAGCACGCCTAGCCGAGATATCATCTCCACGGTATGGAATCATCTACCACATTCACCATCCCGTCCTCTCCGAGCCCAGAGCGTCGGTATGAAGCTTCACAATCCATAAACCGCAACCAGGACCTGCTGCCGGACTTGGAGTCGGCAAATGGCGAAGCGGACGCAAGCAATCCCGACAAGATGGAGTTATCTTCGGAGCTCACGTTCAAGAAAAAGGATGTCCGCAAGTCCAGGACCCAGTCCTTCCAGTCAGTTCTCTCCACGGCATCACTCAAGTCGTTGAAACAGCAGTACGCCAATTCCCATACAACCAGCACCGCTACGGCGTCTCGCCAGAATAGCGTAGCCGGCAACCTCAACCACTCCCACAGCAAGAATTTTCAGTCGTATATTCAAGCACCGGTGTTCTCTAGCATTTCCAGTTACAAGCGGGACGACGAGGTGGAGATTGGCCAACGAATGCCGTTCCATGACGAAAAGGATAAGTCGCCGCAGTCGCTGACCAAGATGGAAGAGACTCATTCCAACCCCGAAGACAACCAGGAAGATCAAGACACTGTAATACAGCAGCACAAGTTGACGTTGAATGCTCTCAAAAAACTCAGCTTGTCCCCTATGCTCTCGTCACACCCCAAAGAGGGCCAGATCAACAACGTATCGTTCAAGGAAAGCCAGCTGGTCGCTAATACCGAGCCCTACCAGCCAGCGGAAGTCGACTTGTCTCGGTTTGCAAGTTTGACGAGGCAACCGAAGTTGTCGCAGCTTTCACAATCCTCCCTTGGCAGAGGTCCCAGCCCCAAAGAGACCGCTGCCACCGAGAGCCCTACTACAGTGGAAGCTCCACCGGACGAGAAGCGTGAAAGCGAAGAGAACTCTACGACTACAAATACATCCGTGCCCATTCCTGTTGCACCAAATCGTACCGAGTTACCCAATTTGGCCGCGGTCAATAATAGAGTCCCAAGCAATGCCAGCTCGAATGCCACTATCTCATTGCCCAGCTCGCTAATGAACCCCAGGAATGTGCCTCCCGTGCAATGGGCTATGAAATCTCCCACTAATGAGGCACCCCAAAAGTCGAAGCATCTCCAGCAGATTAAAGGACTCAGAAGTCCCATGTACATACCGGCTGTGTTGCGTTTGACGCAGAACGAAAACGGAGAACCTATAAGGAGAGAGCGCAAGGGAGATGGCCCCGAGAATCGCCATGGCCATTCGTTCGACAGCAGTCTGGATCAGGGCAAATTGGCTTCATCGCAAGCGTCTGTGAAGTCAGTAGAATCGTCAGCACTGGTTGAGTCTACATCGCTGCTGGTGAGCCCCTACAGAAATATATCACAGAGAAAGTACAATCACATTCTCCTGTTGGCCCCGACCAGGAAGCACTGGGTGAAGGACGAAGCGGTGCTGAAATGCGGCATCTCCGACTGTCCCAAGTCATTTAATTTCTTTGAAAGACGCCATCACTGCCGCCGTTGTGGAGGCATCTACTGCAAAGAGCACACCATGCACTATTTATATATCAACCATTTGGCACAATTCACCACTGGTGGTCGTGGAACACTTTCCAAAGTTTGTGACAATTGCATTGAAGAGTACAATGACTTTGTCAAGCACGAGTTTGGTGTCGACGTTCGCCAATACCATCATAGCACTCCCAACACATCGGCTACTAGCCCCATCAATTCTAAGCCAGCCGCCGCTAGCCAATTTTCCAACAAAAATGGCTACAGCGAAACCAGTAATAACGAACAGGTGGCCGGCAGTGTTCCGGCAAATTGGAGCTGGAGCTCCTTCTAATCCCGCCTACAAGTGTATACCGTTAGCATATGTCTTTAATAGAGGTTCTCCACCAGTGCACCGCCTGCACATGTACATAACACGCTGGAAATTATCACCAACCACAGCCAGAAATTGACATGTCCAAACAGGTAGAATTGAAGGTCTGGGGCATCAAGGTGGAAACCGTGAGGTTGCTACTCCAAGTGGTGATCTTTATATCCGTAGCTGGTGCGGCAATCTCCTCTCGTTTATTCTCAGTGATCCGGTTTGAAAGTATAATTCACGAATTCGATCCTTGGTTCAATTTCAGAGCCACCAAGTACTTGGTAAGCCATTCTTTCTATGAGTTTTTGAACTGGTTCGATGACAGAACCTGGTACCCATTGGGTCGTGTCACAGGAGGCACGTTATATCCAGGTTTGATGGTGACTTCCGGTATAATTTGGCACACATTGAGAGACTGGTTCAAGTTGCCGGTCAATATCAGAGATGTGTGTGTGATGTTGGCTCCAGCATTTTCTGGATTGACGGCTATTTCTACTTACTATTTTACCACCGAGTTGAAGGACTCCAATGCCGGGTTATTAGCAGCTATCTTCATGGGCATTGCTCCAGGTTACATTTCTAGATCTGTGGCCGGCTCGTACGATAACGAGGCAATTGCCATCACGTTGCTTATGACCACCTTTTTCTTCTGGATTAAAGCCCTGAAGTTGGGCTCGGTGTACTACGGTACCTGGACTGCGTTATTCTACTTTTACATGGTCTCCGCTTGGGGTGGATACGTTTTCATCACCAACTTGATTCCCTTGCATGTGTTTGTGCTCATCTTGATGGGTCGTTACAGCCACAAACTCTACACTGCTTACACAACCTGGTACGCATTGGGAACTTTGGCATCCATGCAAATTCCATTCGTTGGATTCTTGCCCATTAGATCCAACGACCACATGGCGGCCCTCGGTGTATTTGGTTTATTGCAATTGACCGCTTTAGGTGACTACGTGAGATCGAGAGTGTCTGGCAAGCAATTCAAGACTTTCTTGACACTTTCTGTTATTTTAATCATCTCGCTTGGAATCGCCGGCTTGTTCGCTTTGACAGCGTTGGGCTGGATTGCTCCATGGACTGGTCGTTTCTACTCTCTTTGGGACACCAACTACGCGAAGATCCACATTCCAATTATCGCCTCGGTTTCTGAACATCAGCCTACCGCCTGGCCATCGTTCTTCTTCGACAGTGGAATGTTGATTTGGCTATTCCCTGCTGGTATCTATTTCTGTTTCCAAGACTTGAGGAACGAGCACGTCTTCGTAATCATTTACGGAGTTTTGTGTTCCTACTTTGCCGGTGTCATGGTCAGACTTATGTTGACCTTGACTCCTATTATCTGTGTTTCAGCTGCTATTGCATTGTCGAAGTTGTTCGACGAGTACTTGAACTTCGTCGAGATCTTCAGAGCACCAGCTGAACAAGCTACAGACAAGAAGACAAGATTATCCGATGTAAAAAAGGCTAAGGAAAGTCCAAAGAAAAGAACCTGGTCGATCTTCCAAGTCTTGTCCAAATTGTTGGTTTTGGGATCATTTACATTCTATCTCATTTACTTTGTTATGCATTGTACTTGGGTTACTTCGAATGCATACTCCTCTCCTTCAGTCGTTTTGGCGTCTAGAAACCCTGACGGCTCTCCCAACATTATCGATGACTACAGAGAAGCTTACTACTGGTTGCGCATGAACACTCCTGAAGACGCAAAGGTAATGGCTTGGTGGGATTATGGTTATCAGATTGGTGGTATGGCCGACCGTACTACACTCGTCGATAACAACACATGGAACAACACGCACATCGCTACTGTAGGTAAAGCTATGTGCTCATCAGAGGAGGTGGCATATGATATTTTGAAGCAGCATGATGTTGACTATGTCTTGGTCGTGTTTGGAGGAGTCCTTGGGTATTCAGGTGATGACATCAACAAATTTTTGTGGATGGTAAGAATATCAGAAGGCATTTGGCCCGACGAGGTCACTGAGCGGGACTACTTCTCCGAAAGGGGAGAGTATAAAGTCGACGCCGAGGCATCACAGACTATGCGCGACTCGTTGATGTACAAGATGTCGTACTACAGGTTTGCAGAAATTTTCAATGGGAGAGAAGCTACAGACCGAGTTCGTGGCCAGGTCATTCCTGCTAATATGGCTCCAGAACTTAGTGTGCTTGAGGAGGCTTTCACATCCCAAAACTGGATGGTCAGACTTTATAAAGTTAAAGATCTCGATACTTTGGGCAGAGACCTTCGTTCTGCCAGTAAGTTCAGCAGCGACAAGGATCAAGGCTCTAAGAAGAAGCGCATCATTAAGAAGCCAGCCCTCTCATTGAGGGAGTAGCTGAATAAGGCTAATAGATATATTTTACGATACACTTGTAAGATTTAAATGCGAGCATTTTCTACAAAATTTTAAGCTTGATTACTTGAAATCTACCCTATATCAACTAGAGATTTACCAGATAATGTAGAGTCTATGCTATATACAATTCTTGATGTTATTTGCTCATCAATCTGACCTGCGTCTGAATACAAGGTCGCGATAGATTTAACCGAGTACCCCGCATTGTAAATTGACAGATCATGCCAGGTGTATTTGATTTGAAAGGACATCTAGTGTTTTACAGGTCTTACCACTTCAATCACGTCAACGTTGCAATCCATTTAGGATGCATTCCTTTGATTCTTTTATCGACAATCGCTTTTTTGTCTCCGTATGAAGTTACAAATTACCTGCCTTACGTTAATGCTGGCTCATTAGTTGCTTGGACGTATGGCATATACTATGCTCTTCTTGAGTGGCAATTGGGTATTCCTGCTTTGGGTTTCTTAGCCTCTGCAGCTTATTTATTCAAGTATGCACTTTTGAACTTGAATGATTCAACTTTTATCAATGCCAATGAGTTTGTGCGTTATGCAATTATGGTGCATGTCGCATCTTGGCTCGCTCAATTCTACGGTCACGGTGTACATGAGAAGCGTGCACCTGCTTTGCTTGACAACTTGCTTCAGGCTTTGGTCTTAGCCCCATTTTTTGTGGTGTTTGAAATTGCTTTTGCTCTCGGTTATCGTCCTGAATTGAAAAAGCAGATGGATAACGAGGCTGGAGTCTTGATAAGAGACTATAAGTTGAGGGAGAAGAACAAGAAAAAGTTATGAGTGACAAAGATATAGCCATATGACCTTTATTTATGTTTAAATAACTTGTCGTAAGTATTGCGTAACATGGGCTCGTGCAATGATGTTCCGGTCACTTGATTGCCCACTGTGAGCCATCCTGGTCGAATGTTGTGATCTCTGCCAAATATTTCCAATTTCCTGGAGTGCTTGCCTACAATACGCTCAAGCATGTCGTAGACTTCGTCAGGCTTTCTCAGAGTTTCTCTCGTATTGCTCACTACGGTATCCACATCGACCAAGCGGGAAATCCACTGTGGGTTCCCTTTAACTCCAACTAGAAAGTGCTCCTTCGAATGGTTTAGCCAATGACCAGTTCTTCCCGTCACAATCGTTCTCTTCAATTGGTTGAGTTTGATCCAGATCATTTCGTTAGCCATTTGGTATCCCCACTTTGCAAGAGCTTTCCGCCCAACTTCGATGGATCTACCAGTGACCCATAAGACAATTAGACCCTCATCTTGAAGAGAATCGATAGGCAACGACAAAAGCTCCATATCCTTGCATGTGCCATATGGTAGAGACATATGAATGTCCCATGCTGGGTCAGCAATAATGGCTGCAAATTTTCCCAAAAGATTGAAATTGATATTATTCACATCACATGATATCCACTGGGGTGGGATGACTTCTCTGAAGCTATTCGTATAAGGTTGGCCAATAGTGAAGGAGCTGAAATCCTTGCCATCATCTTCGGTCAGCGCTGCTAGATTTTTGCTTGGACTCAAGGTATAGTAATGAAGGTAGCGGCAACTTTTAATCTTGTGACAAGTATCCAAGTAGGAACAATCTCCCAGTGTCAGTTCAGAACTTGATAGCTTAATAGGTAGATTATGAATCTTTGCCTGAGAGCAGCTGAAAATTTCAGACAGAATCAAACTTCTGTACTGAAAGATGATCTTATGCAAGTTCACTGAAGGCAGATGTATGTTACGGACAACAGAATTAACAATGTCTTTCTTGCTGAAACAGATATTGGCCAAAACCTTGCTATGTTTCTCGTTGTCACAAACCTGGTAAATAGGCTTCCGAATCGTTGCCACTCGAGCCCTTTCCTTTGCAAGCTTCACCATTGCAGTAGGTTCTTGAAGAAACTTGGTACAAATTTCCATAGTGAACCTCTCAGTCACCCGGCACGCTTTTTTGTCGGCATTTTTGTCTGAGAGTACCTTCAACAATTGCTTCAAAGCATCCTTTTGCCTAACTTTCGTTGGTTTAATGCTAAAAGATACCTCTTTAAAGGGGTTTCCTAGAATTCGATCCCGAAGCGTATGAAGTTTCACAGCAAAAATCCAACTGATCCTAGGAAAATTCACAGTAGTCAAGACACTTTCGATACCTTCGTCCAAGATGATAGATCTTGGGGAGAGCAGGTTAATTTCCAAAGTAATGCTAAGCAATTCATTAATGCCTTTTGACTGTTCCCGGTGGTCGTTTAACTTGATCCACTTGTGAAGAAGTTGAAATACCAAAATCATATTGCCATCTACAGGAGGCTGAAGTATTTGCGTAGCGTTTTCGATAAAGAAGTTGACCAACAAGTAAAGGGAGCTCATAGTCAGGAAAAGACGTGAAGAAAATGATACATCGTGGTTGCAAAATATCGCCGCATCAAGTACCACATCCGTGTGTATGACATTACTTATGTAAGACCTTTGAAGTCGACTAAATACTTAGAACCCAAATGGATTGTCTGCTGTGGCAGCCTGTAAGTTGGCCCTTCTGCCAGTTTGCTGTGCTTGTATAGGTGCATTTCCAAAACCAGATCCGGTGGGCTGAGATTGCAATGGTTGCGAAAATCCAAATCCGTCGAACAGAGGTTGTTGGCCGAAAGTGGTGGGCTGTTGACCAAACGATGCAGGCTGTTGACCAAATGACGTAGATTGTGGTCCAAAGCCACCTGGCTGCTGCCCGAATGATGGCTGCTGCCCGAAGGTTTGTTGACCAAAAGATGTAGGCTGTTGGTTGAATGCATTAGGTTGTCCAAAGCTGGTTTGTTGGTTTCCAAATGAAGGTGCCTGTTGGTTGAATCCTCCATTATTCAAGTTCGTATTTTGGAACATGTTGGATAATTGATTGACATCAGACTGTCCAAATGGTTGTTGGCCAAATTGATTTTGAGGTTGGCCAACGAAGTTTGGCTGCCCCGTGGCGAATTGCTGTTGGGGTTGTTGCATGAATCCTGTGCTTTGGCTCTGGAAAGTAGGAGGCGATGACAAGCTTCCAGCGCCAAACAAGTTGGGTTGTTGTTGTTGTTGTTGTTGTTGTTGTTGTTGTTGTTGTTGTTGTTGTTGGATGAATGGACCTCCAGTTGTTTGTTGACCATTTGCTTGTGGTACTCCAAAGGAAACCTGAGGGGGTAAACCTCCCGTAGATTGACCACCAATGGCTCCTGGCTGCTGGCCGAAAGTGGCTCCACCCGTTCTTTGCATAGGAACCAATGGCCCAGTCTGTTGCAACGACAATGGTTGACCAAAAGAAGTTGGAGGCATGGAGTTACCACCAGTTCTCTGCTGAGGTACGGCGCCAAATGTCGTAGCTGGCTGAAGTTGTGGTTGTTGGCCGAAAGTTGTCAGGGGCATGGCACCAGTAGGAGCAGCAGTGAAAGTGGTAGTGCCAGTTTGAAGTGGGACAATACCGAACGTTAATTGCGGCTGCAATCCAGTAGCTTGAATTGGAACGAACCCAGTTGGTTGAGCGGTAATTGGCATGAATCCCGTAGGCTGCACTGGAATGAAACCACCAGTACGTTGTACTGGGACAAGTCCTCCTGTTCTTTGAACAGGCACAAATCCACCAGTGTTCTGTGCTCCAAGGCCAGCACTACTAGATCCAGTCTTGGTTACTTCAAAATGCTGTCCGGGTTGAATAGTAGTTCCGGTCTGAACTGGCCGCAAAGGAGGTGCGCTAGGAACAGATGCTTGGTTGGCTTCAGCGGGCAAAGCTGGCATTGGCTTGTCATTAACCTTCAATGGCTTAATATCAACCAAATCTTGAAGCGATCCCGTATACTGTGGAGTTTGTGGCCTAGCTCTCAGTAAGTCCTCATTCGAACGAGCAGCTGGTTTCATTGCCCAAGCATCGTCTTCAAGCTTGCTTACTTGCGCTTGCTCAACTCCACTAGGTGCTTCTGGTTTTCTTGGGGATGGTAATGCCTTAGCGTCGACCTTCGACACTTCCGTAGTTGAACTGTTGTTCTTCAAAATTCCAGACGATTCAGTGAAAAGTCCACCCGTAGGCTGCAGTGAAGGTTCTTCCTTCGTTCTATCAAACTTGTTGTCTAAGTATTTCATCACTCTAATGATGTCACCTTCTCTTAATCCAAGGGTACGGAGGAGCGAAGGGTTGATATCCTCCAAAATACGATCGTCCATTTGTTCCCTGTTGAAGTTGATGGTGTATCTTTGGCAATTACCAATGTCAATTCCACATTGTAAGAAGAACTCAAACCAATCGTAGTCTGGATCAGCCTGAGGAGGAATTGAAGTTGAGCCACAAGGTCTGTCCTTTGTTGGTGACACATTATTGATGACAGCTGTTGCCGATTTGCTGCGCGATCTTTCGGGCTTTTTGGCAGATTGCTTAGCAATTTGCTCTTTGTAATCTTCCAACGATGAACCGGTCACCTTTTCAACATACTCCAAATCTTCTAAGGACAATTTGGTAGCGGCAACAGCGATTTTAACACCATTGGTTTTATGCAAGTGAATCTTGCCGTCCACGAAGCCCAAGAATTCTGCTTCGACCTTAAACGAACCGGAGCTATCGATCCAAGTTCTAAGGCGGTGATAGTTAGGTAGCGCTTTACCATCACCATCACGAGACTCTCCTTGACCACGTTCACGGTGACGTTGGTCGCTTTCTCTAATACGCTCACGTTCGTCTCTTGAACGTTGACGGTGTTTTCTATCAACCATCTTGCCCTTGGGAGCTTTTTGGGATCTCCGTCTTTGAGGACCATCTACCATCTTGTCAAGGTTGGCAGTACCGACAATCTCGATGTACGACGAAGGAATGACACCTTGCCGACCACTCGTGATATTCTCGCACATCCACCAATCTTTGGACTTGCTTCGATCCACAATGTAAACCTCGTCACCTTCTTTACAGCCGAGCTCATCGCGACCTTGGGCATCGAAGTCATACATAAGCCTTCCCACCCGGCGATTATCGTCACTGGTTGAGGCCCGGGATGCCTGGGCAACTTCACGTAAACCTTTAGCAGCTTCAGCGCCCTTGAGATCAGCCAAAATCGATACAATTGCTTCTGCCACGTCTTTCAGGCCAGTATGGAGTTCGAGAGAAGTGGTCGGATTGGATAACTCGAGAAACAAGTGTTTCTTTTCGTTGCTGTAGTCTTTTAAATCTCGTATTCTCCAAACCTGGTCGAGGGTCGATGCAGACTTCAATTTCAATTTCTTGGGGTTCTGCGAGTTAGGCTTGGTAATAATCATACCTTTACCGATGGAAAATACCACAGGGCGTTTTTTACGGCCGTCCACCTCGTCAATGTACCAGGTGAAGAACTCACTGTCAAAAGTATGTTGTTGATCGTCATTAGCGGCCCCATTACTGGACTGTGCTGCTGCTGTATCTCTTGAGAGCGAGCTCAGGGTTGTGGCGGCACTGGGGCCGGGTCTGGAGGGCATTGGAGGTGCGTCTTCCTCTTCGTCATGTAAGTTCAATTCGTCCTCTTGATCATTGAAGGTCGTATTTGTCGCCGGTCTCAGGGGTTTTGGTGGAGGTATATCGTCTATATCATCGTGCTGTTCATCCACGTCCCGTTCGTTTCCCATGGTTGGCGAGAGATCAACCTCTGGCTCGCGATGCACTTGGCTGGGATGTTTTGGAGGTAATGCAAACGTTTGCGGATTCACAGGAGCCGCCTGAGCAGACCCCATGTCTATATAGTTGGAGGGCACGAATCCAAAAAGTTCGTGGGTGTCATTAGACACCAAAATCCAGTCCGGATCACTGAGTTCATAAACATCGAATCGGTCACCTTCTTTGAAGGAAAGCTCTTCCTCGGTCTGTTTGTCGTAATCATAAAGCGCGCGCGCTGACTTCACCACTGGTGCTTCTTCTATGTAGTTAGAAGGGACCAATCCCTCGGGTTCATCCACTACTTCATCGCCCACCGGGAGCACTCTTTTTTTGACGGTCCACCAATCGTCGACATCTGATTTTTGGAGAAGATAGAGAATGTCACCCTCGGCCAAGTTTAACTCCTCGTCTGTCTGAGCATTGTAGTCAAAGACAGCTCGATAAACGCCGATATATACCGACAGCATTCTTGAAGTTGGGAAAGGAGGTCCGCGACTTGAGCGTCGGTTGGTGGTGTCGGCACGACCGGCTGCAAAAAGTGAAGCTGTGAACTGGAACAGATGGGACAGAGATGGAGAAAGTGCATGTGGGTTACTTGGTGTACTCAATTGGCTGAGCTAGGGATATCTGGGACTACTTGGATACGAATTGGCATGGTTGGCTGATTTCTGCCAAAAGTTGGAATGCGCTCACAGAACGTGGCTCTCTCTCATATTCTACAAATAATACATAATTCAGCATTTACGTTCATGAGGACAAGTCTTACTTTCCCGCATGTGTTATTTACGACGAAGCTGTCTTCTATTGTAACCCAGTTCTTCGAATCCTTCTAGTTCGTCAGATCTTCTAGTCTCTAGTTCACCTGGGTCAATGGTTGCTTACCGGCCAACGCAAGCTCGATGTTCTTCAATGACACCTCTGCGGTGTGGTCGAAGTTCTCCTTGGTCGAGGCTCCAATATGCGGAGTAAGAATAACGTCAGAGCGACCAAAGAGCTCAGGGTGGACTTTCGGCTCATTTTCAAATACATCGAGACCAGCGAATAAAACCTTTCCCGACTTGAGACCGTCCACCAAGGCCTGTTCATCGATGACCGTACCGCGGCCTACATTGATGATTCTAAATGGCTTGGAAATAGCGGAAATCACATCGGCGTTCACCAAATGGCGAGTTTCAGCTGTGCCAGGACATGCAATCACCACCAAGTCAGCATGGTCTTTGGCTTCGGTAAGAGACTTGAAGTACTTCACTGGGTATCCCAACTGTTGCTCGTGCACGGTGGTCAACTTGTTGCGCTTGACATAGGCAATTTTCAAACCAATGGAATGCAAGCGGGATCCAATGGTTTGGCCGATTTTTCCAAATCCTACAATGACAGCCGTGTGTCCAGCCGGGTTAAGATTGGGTCTGTGGGCCGATATGTGACCAAATGAGTGGGTGGTACCACTTCCCAATTTCACCAGTCCGGTGGTGGAATCGTAAGTACCCTCATCCAATTGTCTTCTTGTGAACATGGAATGCTTCACCGAATTGAAGATGGGTATGGCAAGGTTGAAATTTCTGAACGCCTGCAACGCATTAAAAAGGACCAAGTCCGCTACGGGCTCAGCAGCCCCTGTGGATGGAACATTGGTCAATACGATTCCTTTACTGGCCATAGCGTCTTCGTCGAAGCCATCGTAGCCAACGGAACAGATGGTTATGATCTTTAACTTGGGCGGAGCGTTGGCCAAAATTTCGCCAGAAAAACCACCGAAGGGGATGAAGCCGAGCCAGGCGGCATAAATGGCATCGATGTCTTTGAGAGTGGTTTGGAAGTCGGCGATGAGTTTTTCAGGTGTAGTCAATTGGTATGGTATGCATTCGTAGTGATGTTTGAACTGCTCGTAAGCGGTCAAATCACTGTCTGGCTCAGCAAGAAACAACACCTTCTTCATGACTGCTATTAGACTAGAAATACAATTGGTGTGGATTATTATTAGGACGCACGGCCACACCGACAATTAGCGCGGCACTGCGAAGCCAAAAGAAGCTACATCGGTATCAGACATGGGCTATGTAACATGGCAGCTTTTACGTAACGTACATTTGCGTAATGTAGTACTAATCCTATGGAATATGCAATGGGATCAGTGGTGGTGATGACCGGGCTCACCCAAGTACTTGGCAGCGTACACAGTACCACATTGCCAGCATCTAGCTGGTTGGCCTTCCTTGACGTCCAACCAGTATGCCTTGTGTTCCTCTCCGTTCTTACCTCTGCATCCCACATAACGGTGGCCGATGTAAGTTGGAACCAAGAATGGATCTTGCAAAGTACCTACACCTTCGAAGATGGGCTTGTCCAAGTTGAACACGTCAATACCTTCTCTCTTACCCAAGATTTCATATCTTTCCAAACCAGTGGCCTGGTCCAAATCAGTGGGGATGGTACCTTCAGAAGCACCAGGACCAATCAATGAGCCATCGGGACCAGTGACTTCGGCCAATTTGGATGCGGTTTTCTGGTTGACATTCACGGGAGCCAGAGCAAGCACTCTGGACGTCGACAACAATCTAGTGTGAGTGACACGAAGAGCACGAGAAAGCATCTATGTTAGTATGAAAATAACAAGAATAATTCACCGAAATGTGGGGCAATTCCGGTCTAGTTGACGTATTATTGACCGGAATGTCAACTTGGAGCTAGTCTTCCGAGGGTACCACCACGCTTATCGATATTTCTCGTTTCCCAATTCCAGTGGAGTTACTTACTTTCACTATCGTCTTCGCCTGGTCGAAAATCAGCTAACTACTGTAGCGCGCACCAGCGGCACGTTGATTGGCGGAAGTGGAAGTATGGGTGCACCGGGTGCCAAATTCATTTTCCAACCTGCATCCGGCGCCGAGGGTTCAGCCCTCGGATCACGCTGAAGTGACTTGAGCCTCGCACAACCCGTCGCAAAACTTTCACTGGTCTCAGTAGTGGATTATTCTTAACAGTTAACAAGTAAGTACTGAACTGGTGGAGATTTTTTTAGTGGACGATGTGGTTGTCGAGCATAGGAACAGATTATTGGTGGATTACAAGCAGGAGAACTCTCACAGCGATATAGAAGCATTGAATTATGCCTAAAAACAAACTGAAAAATTGGATTGAAAAATCAACTGGACAATGATGCCGACACGGAAATCAATGCTACAACACAGTAAAGCAAGGAGAACATATTGGAAGACAACACACCACGACAATCGCCAAATCCATAATTATATTTGTTCATAACTAACCCAGTGCCAAAAAAGAGAGCTTCGAACGGTAGAAACAAAAAGGGAAGAGGTCACGTCAAGCCCGTCAGATGTTTGAACTGTGCTAGATGTGTTCCTAAGGACAAGGCTATCAAGAGAGTCACCATCAGAAACATGGTTGAGGCTGCCGCTGTTAGAGATTTGTCTGAGGCTTCCGTCTACTCTGAATACGCTGTGCCAAAGTTGTACAACAAGTTGCACTACTGTGTCTCTTGTGCCATTCACGCCAGAATCGTCAGAGTTAGATCCAGAACTGACAGAAGAATCAGAGCTCCACCTCAAAGAAAGAGATTCAACACTGACAGAAAGGTTAACCCTGCTGATGCCGCCAAGAAGGCAAACTAGTATTAATAGCAATACACACATCTGTTACATAGTGTAGCCTTCCAGGTTTAAACTATCCAATTGTACGTATGGCTGACGCCCGGACACCGCCGACCCGTCCTGTACAGGTCCGTCATTAATCAGGAGCTCGATTCATTGCTGGAAGCGTTTCTGGCCGTAGAGAAAGACCAGTTGCTCATTCAAGTGTATTTCGGGACTTTTCGTCGTCGAGAAGTACACAAAAACCTGATTGATAGTTTTTCAGTTGCAAAACCCCATTTTTTATCTCGTTGTCGTCGACATCTTAGTTCGGCGATTTTGGAGTTCCGCAATTAGTTTTCTCCCAGTACTAGCGTCCGACTGACGAGATCTATAAGAGTTGTCTACGCAGCAGACATTATTCCCAATTGATAAGAAGGTAATTGACCACTAAGATTGACGTAATAACTATCCTCACCGAAAATGACGATGGAGGACAGTTGGAAATTCTCCCAGTGTTTTGGAGACAAGGGGGACATTGAGAACGTTACTGAAGCCGACATAATCTCCACCGTTGAGTTCAACTACGACGGAAATTTCTTGGCCACAGGTGACAAGGGTGGACGAGTGGTTTTATTCGAACGCAACCACTCTAAAAAGAAGCATAGCTGTGAGTACAAGTTCTTCACCGAGTTCCAGAGCCACGATGCCGAGTTTGACTACTTGAAGTCGTTGGAAATCGAGGAAAAAATTAACAAGATCAAGTGGATAAGAAGCTCTAATGACGCACTCTATCTTCTTTCTACGAACGATAAGACCATCAAATTATGGAAGATTGCAGAAAGGCAGGTGAAGCTTGTCAGTGAGAACAATTTGAAGGGCGCAGACCAGCTACCTTCCTCGTTCAATATGGAAAACTTGCATTTACCCAAGTTGACAGTTCACGACAAACTCATTCTGGCACAACCAAAACGGATCTATTCCAATGCTCATGCCTACCACATCAATTCTATATCGGTGAACTCGGACCAAGAGACCTACTTGTCGTCCGACGATCTTCGTATCAACTTGTGGAACTTGGGCATCTCCGATCAATCGTTCAACATTGTGGACATCAAGCCTGCGAATATGGAGGAATTGACTGAGGTCATTACCAGTGCCGAGTTCCATCCCAGTCATTGTAATTTATTAATGTACTCCTCGTCCAAGGGCACCATCAAGCTATCCGATATGAGAGCCAATTCACTCTGTGATTCCCACGCCAAAGTGTTTGAAGAATACTTGGACCCAGCGTCACACAACTTCTTCACTGAAATAACATCGTCCATTTCCGACGTCAAGTTCAGTCATGACGGCAGATACATTGTTTCTCGTGATTACATGACGGTGAAAATATGGGACTTGGCCATGGAACTGAAGCCGGTGAAGACCATCAATGTCCATGAACACTTACGGGATAGATTATGCGACACATACGAGAACGATGCTATCTTTGACAAGTTCGAGGTGCAATTTAGCGGCGATAGTAAGTCGGTTATGACAGGTTCATACAACAACAGTTTCATGATATACCCTAACATCGTCAGTGGGGACGGAGGTGCCAAGACCAAGTTAAGCAAGAAGAAGGATGATGTGTTTGACGAAGATGAAGAAGAAGAGGATAACGATGTGGATTCACCTGGTCTTCCAACCGACACTTACCCACAGTCACCGTCGTCGCAGATGGATGACGATGAACAAGAAGAGATCATTTTGCAAGCAGACAAGTCGGCGTTCAAGTCCAAAAAGATGGGCAACAGCGGGATGAGACGCAGATTAATGAGTGGAGTTGGCAGTGGAGGTAACGATTTCGACAACATCGACTTCAAGAAGAGCATTCTCCACTTGTCGTGGCATCCACGGGAGAACTCCGTGGCCATCGCTGCCACCAACAATTTGTATATCTTTTCCACCTTGTAGAATACATGACTAGTACATTACTCGCTATATTTGTCTACATTTGTCTACATTTCTCACGTATTGCATTTATTCATTGCGCTAAGCCTCAATGTTTCTGTTGACGTCCGAGTTCCAGAACAAGGTCTTGTCTCCGTCACCCCAGAAAAACTTCTTTTGTCTGAGGTTTTGGTAGTCGTACTGAGTGGGCCATTCCTCATCGGGAAGTTCTCTCAAATGCTTTCTGTGTTCGGCATGATGCAATTCAATGTTGATAACGGGAATAGCGGCCAAGGCAATGGCGGGAATGGCCACCAAGTACGTCAATCTCTTCCAGGTGTTGGTGATTCCTTCGGAATGGTGGGCTTTGTCGGCCTGCTTTTTGATGAACGCTTCACCAGCTTGCTTGTTCACATGAGGAAAAGCAGATTCTGAGATGAACTTGGACACGTGTCCGTGACCAGAGGAGTTGAATCTGGCAAATGTACGTTGACCGGCTGCTCTAAACATTGTGATGGAGTTGACAGGAGAATGAAGTTTATGGCGTGAGAATTGCGAACGTTGATTGGCAGACTGCACGCAGCACCGAATGGGCGTACTGCATATCGCTGCACTATATACTATGCTTAAATGGGTTGGTTTGGATCCAAGGCTTCGGGCTGTGGTCTCGTCATCGAAACGTCGGTGAGGTCTTCGTCCGTCTGTAGCTTCGGCATTGGAGCCTTGGGTTTTGTTTCTTGATCCTGATCCTCGTTGGACGGTTTTTGTACTTCCTGCGCTTGGTCTCGGTCTCCGCCTTCTTGTGCTTGGTCTTGTGTTTGACCTTGTGTTTGTTTTCCTTCTTCCTTTCCTTCTTCTTGTTGTTCCACATTTTCCTCTTCCACCTTCCCTTCGAGCTCGCTCTTAGCCTCAGCCTTGAGCTTCTGCTCTGCTAAGAACTGGTCGAACTCCTCAAACTGCTTTTTGACTTCATCCTCACGAATCCGGAAGTCGTATCCGTTGTCGTTGACCAAGAACGAGTAGAAATCATGCCGTAAGTGCGTCAAGAATGGGTCCCGTTCAATGTTCTTGACCACAAACTTTTCACTGGATCTATGTTTCTTCCTCAATGCCATTTCGTCCTGGTGCAATTGAGTGATGCCTCTAGTTGAAACATACTCAATGAAATGGTCCTCATGCTCCGACAAGAATTGGACGTAGTGTTGTGCTTTCCAATTCTTCCACAGTGGAGGCTCAGTCCACCCGAGATTGTTCTCATTGGAAAAGTCCTTGAGGGTTCGAGTAGGTATCCACAACCTCAACACAGGCACGTATGTGAAGACTTTATACACATTGTTCACGATACCTTTGATGCCATATTCGTACATGAGCAAATGCTCATAGTCAGAAGGAACGTAAGTATACTGGCCCTCTACCATCGACAAACTCAATGGACTTAGTTCTTGAAGTCGAGCAAAATGATGGTGTCGACAGTTATACACCTGAAGGAATTCATTTCGACTCAATTCTGTAATGGTTTCATCCACCTTATTTCGTGCAAGATGCGGTGGGAGTAGATCGTTATAGCGAATGTTTGCCTTTTCATCCGAAAGCGATAGACCAGTGATGTCAATGTAGAAGCCTGTATCAACATCAATGAATCGAGCGTCGATGTTGTTGTGTCCGTTTCCAGCCGTCCGGTGGCTGATGAATGTACCACAGTCAATGAAATATCTTCCGTATCTGATCTCATGACCTGATTCACCACCCATATCAACGATCAAACTCTGATTGAAGTTCTTGGAGAGGAGGTGAAGATCCTGAATGGGCATTTGAACATCAATGTCATTATCCCATGGAAAGGCCACACCATTCCAATACCACGATAATAATGAGCCATGAGCGACCCAGGTAGTAATGTTGTTGGCGTTGGCAAATTTGAGGTATGCTTGCAAGAGCCCATGGAGCACAGGTGGCTGTTTATCGGTATAGTTGATTATTCCGGAGAAGAATCTCCAATCATAGTGTCCACCGGCAGCCCAGTTATTCTCCTTTCGCAAGATCTTGGCCTCTTTGAAGTACTTTGGGGGCTGATCTACTGTCAACGACATTTCAAGCGACTGTTTATAAGCTTGTACTGATTCCAGAACATCATCATTGAGCGATTCTACTATCTTTGGACAATCAGCAACAAAGTCTTCATGCTTCAATATCTTTTTGAACGGCAACGAAGTGACCTTTGTGTACTTCGTGACTAAGTCACTCAATTTTTTCACTTCTAGACCAACGTCGACATTGGGAGGTTCCGGGGTGGTTTGTCTGTGAAGAGTCAAGTATTCCTCGAGAATTGAACCTTGCGAGAGACGCTCTCTCCCAGAAACTTCCTGGTTCACAGGAACCGTCACGGATGCTGGTCCTTTCTTGGTGGGGATGATGAGAACAAGGTTACGTGGTGGTGCCATGAAGTTGTCAAGGTACGATTTGGAATGCAATATTTTCAACGATTGTTTGGAGCGGCCGCCGTTGTCGTAAATGTACCAGCCAGTTGAAACAGGGCGGCTCTGAGCCAATTTGAGTGCTTTGCGTTCCTTCTCAGTAGTTGCTGGGTCGTTTATAGCCTTGTCCATCTGTGACGCATCTAGACAATAGAGTGCTGGGTCGATAAATTCCTGTTTTGCATTTCTAATTTTGCTGGAGGTGGTGACATCAAAAAGTTCCTTGCAAGATTGTTTCTCCTTTGAAAAATAGTACTGGTTAAGCACCGACAAATCGGAGTAATCGGCCCAGTGAAATTCGGGGAGGTTCACTTCGTACACCGACTTGGACAGCATTATTTGCTTAGACACATGGTTAAGTACCAAACCCAATGTGAACCTTGGATCGAACGGCATGAGATACTTTTGAACATCCAGGCCATCCCTGCTCCCAAGATATTCGGGAAACACGAACTTGTCAAAATGATCCTTGGGGCCAAAGTCCACTGCTCGAGTAAGATGGTCGGAAAAGGGTAGCTGGTCCACAAATCGGTCGATTTTGGGAGAACTAAGGTATGAATTGACGGATGGGTGGAAAAAAACAAGCGACAAAAGCGATAAAGCAACGGCCACCATTACTAGGTTACGCCTTCTTCGAAACGGAACCATCATGGAGAACCTCATAATAAATTTGGATGGGAATAGAAGGTCACACTTGCGGTTTCTATGCTTGGTATAAGCTCAAACGACCGATCGGAAGGATAGATCTGGTTTTAAGATATGGCTCTCTTGTGATTATTTGGACACTTTGTCACTCAATTATTCGGAAATGATCGAGATCAGTGGGCTAAATCACGTACATCTATATTTCTCCACCACTGGAACGAACTGTAACAGAGAAAAATGCACCAAAAATGCAATCCATGCAATCAACAGCAGATCAGGGTTGCGAACTGTTGTAGCTGAATACCAAGTACACCACCGGTAGTATGCGGCACACAAAGATAAGCAAAGGAAAAAAAAACAAATATGGCTGTGGGCCTTCAAAAGTTTTTAAAATCCCGCTGCCATCTGACGGTGCGAGCCTATGGGGCGCACACTACAAATGGGCCCCAGCAGTGCGTCTTGTGGACGAAAAATAGTGATTTTTACGGCTAAAGCATGCTACGGGCACCAGCTACAGCTAGGAAAAATTTGAGCTTATATAGACGAACTTCTGTACAAAACTGGGCTTGTAACTCCCCGGCTGCTTTACATATGGCTGCGGTCGGTTCGTGGAGTATCTGCAGGTTCGGAACGTAAGCCACTTTGGGAGGAGGTGATACTAAACATTTAGATGCATTTGACTGCATTAGGCGTTTCGTACCAACGTGCTCAGTAAACAGACGCAGCTGATTTTGACCAAAGTTGACCGGCTTTCAAAATACAGCAGGTCAACCTTACGAAGTTCCATCCTGTACATAGCCCCTCGATTTGATCGAAAGCTGCATGGAATCATACATCGCCAATGCACTTACGTATTGCAACTGTACAAACCAATGCGGTAGTGGGGCAGGTGAAAAGCAACACAGCCAATATTTCCAAGCTCGTGGCACAGGCTGTAAACAAGAATCCCTTAGATATACTTCTTTTGCCGGAATTGGCACTTACAGGCTATAACTTTAAATCTCCAGCGGCCATTGAGCCGTTTTTAGAGCCTACTTCTGCCGGCGTGTCCACCGACTTTGCACGGCAGCTCTCGAAGAAATACAATTGCTTCACCATGATCGGGTATCCCGAAAAAGCCCAGTCTAAGACCTACAATTCGGCAGTCTTTACGTCGCCAACTGGTGAAGTGTTGCACCACTATCGCAAATCACACTTGTACGAAACAGACGAGGTGTGGGGCTGCTCTGAGAACCCTGGCACCAAGTTCGAGGCATTCAAGTTCGTTGCGGACAAAAACTACTACCACAAACGCTCGGCTGTGGCTGAGAAAGTCCCAGTAATAACCGCAGCAGCCGGCATCTGCATGGACCTCAACCCCTACAAATTCGAAGCCCCGTTCACGGAGTATGAAATGGCCCGCAGCTGTCTTGAAAACAACGTCCACCTTATATTATGCCCTATGGCATGGCTTTCGGTAACTACAGTTGGCGGGACTAGTCGTCGAGAAGGACAGCCAGAAATCGACACTGTGGGTTACTGGGTGCAGCGGTTCTCCCCCTTGGTAGACCTGGAACAGCCTGTTGCTGTAGTGACATCGAATCGAACTGGCGCTGAGGACAATGTTCTCTACGCTGGTTCGTCCACAGCTTTTGTGTTTGAAGGGGTCCGGGACAAGAAGAACCCCGTAAGCTTTTTCGGCGCACTTCCTTGTGATCAGGCTGCGGTCAAGGTTTTCGACTTGGATGTGCACGAGACCCACGTTGAAAAGAATGAAATCGAGAAGTAAGAGAGAGGAAAAGAGAAATAAAAGGAGAGAGAAAATGCGAGGAACAGAGATAAATGCACTCCGAGTCTCTTATGAACAATGCCACATACATCTGACGAACCTTTGATCTAGTCAATACCCACACCCAAGACATTGTTGTACGTTTACACTGGTCCAATTAGCCGTGCTGCACATACGTGCTAGGCTGTGCAAGCTCCGAAATAATACCGCAACATAGAACTCCCAAAGATACAGATCTACATTGTGGGAGAAATGCAACAAAAACGTAGGTAAAGTTCATGGCATCTCTCTAGCCTGATATGTCGTGTGCTGCATTTGCTTGCATACCTGGGGCATGTGTCCTGCATTCAGCCAAGACTACAAACACGGCCCGCGATTGTCGATCTAAATTTCTTTCTAATATCGACGCAATTTACCCGCTGCACTTGACGGCTGTCGTTAGTATATAGGTATCGGAAAGTGTACAGCCTACGTCATACATTACTGGCTTAGCGATATATACTGATAGCACGATATATTCCATACCTTAGGTTGCTGGTGAAAAACGACCAAAAGATTGCATTTGTGTTGACCAGCGGTTTCGTCGCAACTGACTGAAATTTCTCGGTCCATCAATGATGAAACTTCGCTTTCGCTACATCAGAGCTGTGCTCTTGGTGGTGGTAACATATGGCATTTTAAGAACCGTATACGCATTGCATCTAGCTCGGCTGCCGCAACTCCAATTTCAGAATGCAGTGAAACTCAAGGTCCGATCATGGTACCAAAATATATTGGCCTCGGATTTGGCCTTAGAATCCAACGAGCTGTTTTTGCGACATCTAGATAGGGTGAAACAAGAAAAGTTACAGGACGACTGGTCCCTGGAATTCTGGGACCTCGACGAATCCAAAACTGCAAACCTCCCGTTGGAGTTACCAGTACCTTCGTACTTCACCGACCCGAATCTGAGGAAGCCGGTCTTTCAGCCGTTCGATCCCCGTTTCACTTTGGGGATATATCTTTCCTATCTCAATAATCAACAAGGGCTGGCACCTTTACCTTTCCACTGGAGTGACTGGGTCGACATGGAAAGACTCAAAAAGTACATTTTTCCTAAGAAGGGAGGCAAAATTGGATGCAGCTTTTTCGATATAAGTCACAAAGGTGAAGCTGTGAAGGGCTCAGATTTAAGTCCCGTCCAAGCGTACTGTCGTGAAGACGATGGCTCCACACCATTGGGATACAGCATTTTTGCGTTTCCTGGTCCACAAACCGTTCCCAATAACCAAATATTGGGCAAATCTTACTTATACACTTCCGCACCATCACCTAAAAAGCTTGTGTTCTTGACCGACTCTTTGGGATCCTACGAAGTTTACGTCGCCAATTCCAATGTAAACAGCTTGAAGTACAGTTTACTTGAGAATGGAATGGTCAAGATGGTGGACAAAGACAAAATCAACCTCTTGGAGGAATTCAAAACTCTTGTGGAGCAGCATCCGCCACAAAACCAAGCCGAGGTTATGAAAGACCCCGAAATTACGATCCCCCGGGATGCCTTTGATGTCAAGGTTCAACCAATCCTAGACAGCTTCAAGGACAAATCGGTAGATGTCATGGACCATGAATATCACATGGCCATTGAGTATTCTCACAATGAGCAAGATCCACCGAAGTTTTTCAGAGAGGCAAAACTTTTAGAGAGCCACCGCGAAAAATGGTTGGGTGAACATTATGACTGGAGATTTTTCAATGGGCTCACCGTCGGAAACGAAGAACAACAACTCTCGTTGCACCATTTGGTCAAAACATATTTAAATTTTGCTCGGCAACATGGAATAATCACTTGGATATCTCACGGATCCCTCCTCTCCTGGTACTGGAATGGAGTAGCATTCCCGTGGGATACGGATATCGACGTTCAAATGCCAATCAGTGAATTACACAAATTAGCAAGACGATTCAACCAAAGTTTGATCATCGAAAATGTCGCTACTGCCGATGGCAAATTCAATGGAATGGGCCGTTATTTCGTTGATATTGGTTCCAGTATCACCCACAGAAGTAAAGGAAACGGTAATAATAATATTGATGGGCGGTTTATCGATGTCGATACCGGTCTATACATAGATATCACTGCGCTTGCTTTGACGGACACCACCACACCTCAAAGGTACGATTATTTGGTTGAGTCACAACCTCGACTCAAAGAAATGTTGGAAAAGACCAAGGATGGTGATGGGAATATCAATAATCAAGTCAAGAACCACGAGCTTGAAGCATACAATTGTCGAAACAACCATTTCGCGACATACAGCGAATTGTCGCCGTTGGTGTTGACATTAGTGGAAAATCTGTTGAGCTACGTTCCTAGCAACTTTGTCATGACACTCAACTACGAGTATAAGTTCAATGGATTAACCGACAAAAACTATCGAGATTTCTTCTACCTCAACAATTTCCGAATCTGGGTGACGACACAAATTGTACTTGATTATCTTCAAGATCCGAAGCGTTGGGTTGATAAACAACGTGGGTTGCCAGATAAGAATGGTCTTAAGGTTACTGCGAAAGGAAAGGGTGGTAAAAGAGACAATGAGAACAAAGAAAAGAGAGTCGTTTCCGAGTATGAGAAATTGAAGATTAATAAACTCACGGCTCAAGACCACGCGAACCTTTTGCAACATGGCAAGATATTCAAGGAATACGTCAAGACTATGCATTTTACTGATTACCATCAAAAGGAACTTGAGCTTTTGACTAAGCTGAAAACAGGGGAGGTTGAAAAGCATTTGGAGAGTTTCCAAGGAAAAGGAGGGTGGTTACGAAGCGATCTATTCATGAATAAGGTGATGAGACAGAAGTTTGATTTCGGGACAGCCATCGATGAAGTTTTCCAGTTGATGGACCTTTACTCCGCTTAACTTAGAGTTGAATATCAATTAAACTTTTAACACATTTCACCATGCGGCTCACTTGGCCGATGCCGACGTTAACGAAACGAGTAATTTCAAAACAGCAGAAAGGACAAGACCACGTTGATGAGCACTGCTCTCTACGGCTGTAACATATATCGATTCAATCCAGCAGTCCACGGGGTACCATCTTACTACCAATTGTTGCTGCAGGTCCCGCAGATAAGTCCCTTATTGTCTCAAAACGGAATAGTAATGTTCCCAAACAGAAATGACTGCTTTGGATTAATTGCTTGCATGAACACACCCTACACCTACGTATATGCAGCGGCTTTGGCATTCATGATGTCACATTACATTACCAAATTCGGCAAAAACGGTGAGGTGCACGCATATGTGGCGGTGGCATTTCAAAAAACGCATGCAAGAACCCTATTATCTTGCGTCAACCTTGCTCAGCTGGGTTTGTATATTGCTTTTTCTGGGTCTGCCGGAAATTTCGTTATCAGTATAAATTGCGGCTACTATCGGCCAAAAAAATCTATAACTTACACTTAGGAAATGCAATTCAAGACTATCGCTTTCGCTCTTACCGCTGTTTCTGCTGTCGCCGCTGTTAACGGTACCAACGGTACCAACGGTACCACCACCATTCCTGAGAACGCCGCTGCTGGTGTTTCTACTGGTGCTCTTGGTGTTGCCGCCGCTGCTGCTGCCGGTGCTGCTTTGTTGTTCTAAGTCTAGTTTGACTGTGCTGCAAGCAGATAACCGTTCATACTTTCGAATGGAATCCTTCAATGGGATATTTTTGTAATCTATGTTTTATTATTGCAGCCATCTGTTTAATTCGATTACGCCAGCAGGCTGTTTTTTGTACTTTATAGAGAATTCACATTAGTACTCTAGCAATTGTAATAATTTGTCGTGTGATAATTTTTCCACTTCAGATGGTAGCAAGTCCGGTTGATATTGCTAAAAAATATTATAAAAATTATCTGCCCACATTTGGCTGCATTCTTACTGTATATGTCCGAAAATGAAGAATACAACTAAGCAAAAGATGCATACCAGATGAACATGAACTACAATACAATGTAATACGTACCGCTTCTTTCCAAGATATGAGTTCAATTCTTCCGTTATAGAACTTCTTTCGTCTGTCAGCACTTTCTTGAATTGCCGTTTTGCCCGTTATGCAAGTTTGCGCCTGCGTAGCGTAATGGTTAACGCGTTTGACTTCTAATCAAAAGATTGCGGGTTCGACTCCCGCCGTGGGTTAATTTTTTGCGAACTGTATCGTATGCACGCCTCGGTCAGATTGCGAAATTTAACCTCAACCCCACAACTTAATAAAGCCCTGTTTGTTATCAAAATGGACCTGCTTGACGGCTCTAGAAAGGACACTCGGCAAACCACGTTGACCGAGGAACAGAAAAAGGTATGTATCTGCTCGCAAACTTGATTTTTCCTCGATTATAGTCACTAATTCTTAGGCACATCACATTGCTTCCGAGCAGAAGAGACGAGAAAACATTCGGTCTGAGTTCGACCGCATTGTGTCACTCACGCCGACACTCAACGACCTGGAAAACAGATCGGAACTCAATATTTTGACCAAGTCGGCTGATTATATAGACTACTTGAAGAGTGAGAACGAAAAATTAATTCAAATGTGCAACGAAAGAGGCATCGTACTACCAGAAGAGCTCATATACAATGGCCCTGGTTCTCGGAGCTGACAGCGTTGTTATGTGACTGTGTATCTAAGTGTGTATTATTATAAGCCGGTCGTGCTTTATCATGTAGACCAATATTTGGCAATACCACCGTACTTGAAACGTTGTCCCAGTATTGTCCATACATTGCTAACAGGGGTCACTTGCATCTCAGCAGATACAAGCAGCGGCAACTCATTCGAGGCGAAAAGCTGAACTTGCCCACTAATACTTTCAAGCTTAGAGATATCGTTGGTGAAGAATATAGATATGCTCATATCCCCAATGCTTCGAGTGTAGATACTTTCAAATTCAGGTAAAGGCTGAGTTTTCAGAACCACAGCTGTTTGGTCATCGTCATCATCCATTTCTGTCTCTATTTCCTCGAAAGTGTACCCACTCAACTCGACTGAAGCGCCCTTTGGAAGTCCACTCACTTGTACGATAATCAACAGTCTTGAGCCTCCAGTCTCGAGTTCGCTGACATACAGTTCCCAAGAGGATCCTACAATAGGAGCGATGTCCTCCTTGGTGACAAAGCACACTGCTGCAGCAATATTTTTGACTCCAACCAATTCCTTGACTCGGTGAAAATGTTGCATGCAAAGTAGCGAGTCTGTTTCTGGGTTAGAAGGCAAAGATAATTCCATAGTGGATGGTATCAATGGAATTTGTCCCGATATACTGGCTAGTTTGTACGTTGCAGTTTCGTCCACGATGGATTGAGAGTATGGACCTATGTTGTGTGGTGCCCAATAGGATATAGAACGAACATGAATACCATGACGTTCATTTCGTTGCTTTAAAACAGTGCAAGATAAGGAAATTGGGCTAGAACTAGGCAAGGAAGTTTGGATGCATACTCTCGATGGTGGTAAAAAGCATCCTGAAAATTTCGAAGAATACTCTTTATTGATGGCATTGAACATGCTCATATCAGCTAGAAGAAGCTCGACATGCTGTATGTGAGTGAACTCGAGACCGTATTTTCTCAAAGCGTCATGAAGCTTAATAAATATGTTGTTGATGTTGGCCAGTACCAGCTGTTCTTCCAGTGTCAAATTCGAAATAAACAAGTAATTTTCAACCTCTTTTACAGAAGAAGACAAGTTCAATATTGGAGATGACGTTGACGACAACTCGAACTTGTTTCGTTCGCCGAAGTCCAATGTGGAAAAGGAATCATCCAACAACGGCGGTTGAACAGAGTCCGATTCTTCTGGTTCTTTCGAGGCAAGCTTTACTTTGAGCCGTAAGTACGACACATCGTACCTTGGATCAGTGACAGTTTCCAGTTCTTCTATTTCAAGTTTCTTATGTTTGAAGAGCGGACTGTCAAACACTATGGTCTCGAATTCTCCACCCTCTCCACAGATGTGCACCTCGTACATCAGGTTCAACTTCTGGAGCTTCGGCAACATCTGCGTTATAGATTTACCCAAATCCGCTGCTGTCAACCCAATGGCTGCGACTTTCACAAGTCTAGCATCGAGCCCACTGCTGCACATTTCCGACATCAACAGCAATTGGTCTCTCTGCCAGAGATACGCAAGAGACGTAAGTCCAAGTCTACCACAGACGTTTTCGACCCTCGTTCGCTGGTACAGAGATAGAATTGCACCACAACTTACGCCTTGGATATCGTGATGCTCCATCACAGTCTTCAAAAGTATGTACAAATCTTCGATTTCATCGTCCTGTGTCACCAGATACTCGAGTTCCTGGTTCTTGGACCCTCCAACGATCGCCTGGCGATACACAGGAACCTGTAGGCATTCACCATAGAAGTCTATGATATTATGTCCTACGGTTTGGAACATGTATGAGTCTATCTCGTCAGCATCGCTTGATGGATACAAGTTTGCTACAGCTACAAGTTCATGGCCCAGAGCAATACAGTGCTGTATGTTGAAGAAAGAGTCCTTTCCACCCGAAATCAATGCCACAAACTTCATCCACTAGGTAGGATGCAACGATCCAACATGCACGATTTCGTGCGGCTGAGGTCCAATCCGCTGTCACAGAGCACGTCCCATATTTACGTAGGAGCTGCGCGCACCGCGTACATTTGTGTCCAGCTCTCGATGTGCGCAGATTTTTCAGCTCGAATTTTTTTTCTTTACAATTGATTAAGTCGCTATGCCACGTAAGTGAAATTTCTATATTGTCGTGCTGGCTCTAAGCCAGAACACAAGACAGCAAGCTGCACTAGCAGTTTGTGAGGTTCGGGTCCTCATAAAATTACTTGGCTTATTGTTGCAACTGAATTCCCGACACTTCAGTTGCAAACAATACAATAAGTCTCCTGAATTACGATCCATGTAACTCTAGAGACCTATGACAGCCATGTAGTTGTAGACCCGAGCAAGCTCCCAGACTTGTTCTAACATCCAGGTGCCCCAAGAACTTACTCTAAGACCTACTCTGTGCCAAAGCAGCCATATGAGTCTGCCCGTTTGGACAGTGAATTGAAGTTGGCTGGTGAATTCGGATTGAAGAACAAGAGAGAAATCTACAGAATTCAATTCCAATTGTCCAAGATCAGAAGAGCTGCTCGTGACTTGTTGACCAGAGATGAGAAGGACCCAAAGAGATTGTTCGAAGGTAATGCTTTGATCAGAAGATTGGTGAAGGTTGGTGTGTTGCCAGAAGACAAGATGAAGTTGGATTACGTCTTGGCCTTGAAGCCAGAAGATTTCTTGGAGAGAAGATTGCAAACCCAAGTGTTCAAGTTGGGTTTGGCCAGATCCATTCACCACGCCAGAGTGTTGATTGCTCAAAGACACATTGCCGTCGGTAAGCAGATCGTCAACGTCCCATCCTTCATGGTCAGATTGGACTCCCAAAAGCACATTGACTTTGCCAACAACTCTCCATACGGAGGTGGCAGAGCCGGTAGAGTTAAGAGAAAGCGTCAAAGCAGCGGTGGTGACGATGCTGAAGAAGAGGAGTAAGCGCTGCCCTACTAGCTTTTTATTGGCCCCTAATATATATAATGGGTACTACAATTGTAGAATACATGGTTTACGTGAATCAGTGGAGTAGGAGCTGAAAAATCGTTATATAGTGGTGCACGTGATCAGGGCTCTACCCTCACGTGGTGCGTACCCGAAAATTTTCACCAGTTGAGACTTTTGGTTCACCATCGAATACATAGAAAATGGGTAAATCGTATGTACAGAAAGCACCAGTGAACAAACGAGAGTAACGGGCCGTGCGAGCTATATACTGTGGTTGCATTATCATCATTTTCGTCCTGGCAAATTATACTCCGGTATTATTGTTTTCATACTAACGCAGTCGTGGTTACAGATCGGGTACTCGTTACGCTTTCCAGCGTGACTTCAAGAAGCATGGTGCCATTCCTTTGTCCACCTACTTGAAGACCTACAAGGTTGGAGACATTGTGGACATCAAGGCCAACGGTTCCATCCAAAAGGGTATGCCCCACAAGTACTACCACGGTAAGACCGGTGTTGTTTTCAACGTCACCAAGTCGTCCGTCGGAGTCATCATTCACAAGATCGTTGGAAACAGATACCTTGAGAAGAGAGTCAACTTGAGAGTTGAGCACGTCAAGCACTCTGCTTGTCGTCAAGAGTTCTTGAACAGAGTCAAGTCCAACGCCGCCAAGAAGAGAGAGGCCAAGGCCAACGGTGAGACTGTGTACTTGAAGAGACAACCCGCCAAGCCAAGAGAAGCTAGAGTGGTCAAGACCACCGACAACGTTCCTCAAACCTTGGCCCCAGTTCCATACGAGACCTTCATCTAGTCATAGTAATAAGAGAAGTTAAAGAGAAGATTGCATGTAGAGTAGACTCAGCATTAAGGTAGCCGAGATAGCTTTCGAAAAGACAGTATACGGCATCATCATAAACACTTCATGCGATTTCTGTCTCACGCATACAGTCCATCTCACACTCCATATGGAACCCGATAACGGCCAGCCGCCGTCCAATAAGTTTTCGTCTGCTCTTCAGGCATGGGCAGAGATCGACCTTCCCAGTCTCCAGAGGAAGTTGGATGAGCAGGGCATCCAGATCAAGGACGAACAGAAACTGAGCTTGTTGTCTCGCAAGAACTTGGCCGGCAAGACCAAGGAATTCAAGAAACTACCGGACGAGGACAAACTCAAGTCACTCAACCCGCTCCTCAAGCTCTACCAGAACGAGATTGACTCGCTCACCACCAAGAGAAGCAATGTAGAGAAGCATTTTTTCAACTTCTACCGAGTCATGGCGGAAGCTCCCAATCCCAGACCGCTCCTTGAGGCTTCTTTGGAGCTGGCAATCAGCCTGGCAGAAGCAGAGGCATACAAGAAGGAGATCAGCGACCTCAAAGACGAATTGGCCAGACGGGCCGACTACGATCAATTGAAACAGCGCATGCTCAAGAGCGAACAGAAGGCTGCGGAAACGTTGAGCGCCAAGCTAGCCGCCAAAGACGAAGAGTACAGTGCATTGATTGACGAGAAAGAGTCCAATTGGTCCCAGAAGGAAAAGGGACTCCGAGACCAACTAGCCAGTGCCAAGACCACCATCGAAGAGCTCCGCACGTCCAAGGAGGTCACCGAGCTCCAGTTGAGCTCGCAGGTGTCCAGTGCGGTTCCAGCAGACCTGGCAGCGGTGTTGGCGGAGCTAGAGATGGCTACGCGGGATGCCGAGTTTTCTACGAAGCGGTCGATCGAACTTGAGAACAGAAACGAGCAGTTGCGCCGTGAATTGTCGATGGTCAAGTCCAAGATCGACGACAACGACGCCCAGAAGGAGAACAGAAAGCGGATCTTCGAGCTCGAAAGCGAAAATTCCCGGGCGCTAGCGACCTTGGGACAGTTACGCAACAAGTTACAGAGCGCCCAGAGCGACCAGAAGGACAAGGGCGACCACTACGAGCGCCAGATCGGCCAGCTTACAGCGGAGGTGCGCAACTTGAAGACCAAGCTCGAGGAAACCAACGACTACGACGAGTTGAAGCAGGAGCTCCACATCCTCCGCCAGTTGGAGTTTGGCACCGACGAACAGAACGACTCAGACTCCAACGAGGTCGACTCGCTTTTGATGCAGCGCAACAAGGCACTCACCAGCGAGTTGGCCGACATCCGGCTGCAGCACGACGGGCTTGTCAGCAAGATCGGCGAGCTCGAGCACACCATCAAGTCCACCGAGGTCGAGTTGAACAACGCCTATGCCCACAACCGCCGGTTGGAAGCTGACTTGCAGAATGCCGTGGAGTCACACCGGTTCAACGACACCGCCAGCATGATCTCAGGCGTCAGCAAGTTCACCACCATGACCAGGGGAACTTCTGGCAACGAAGAATCGCAGTCGATCTTGCCCATCATCACCAAGCAGCGAGACAGGTTCCGGGACCGCTGCACCGAACTCGAGGAAGAGTACCGTAAGCTGACTGCCGTGATCAACGAGTACAAGCGGCAGGTCACCCAGCTCAAGAAGGACAATGAGGACCTCTACGAGAGAACCAGATACTTGGCGTCCACCAGCACAGCGTCCACAGGCCGCCGTGTGTTCCAGCCCAAGCCCAACATGGACTTGGAGAGCAACCCGTACCGCCAGTCGTACGAGTCGAAGCTCCACCCCATCGAGCAGTTCCGGATGCAAGAGCAGGAGCGGATCAGCTCCCGTCTATCACCAGCAGAGAGGCTCTTTATCTCGCTTACCAGAGCGGTGCTCGCTACCCGAGCCACCAGGATGCTCTTTCTCATCTACTGCGTGGGTCTACACTGTGTGGTGATGTTCGTCACCATCTACGCTATGGGCCTAAATACCAAAATGGTGCCTGAGGTGGGCCTCAATGCATCCACTGGAGGCATTGCTTCGGGCCAGGTGGGGTCGCCTGACCAACACGTGAACATGGCTATACCGTGAGTGGAGGTTCTCCTGCATCTCTCGCAGCAACACACAGCATGCACATCGTCTTCATAGCACTTTTGGCGGTGGGAATTGGATACGCATACTTGTACAAAATGAGCGGTTCGGACAACAGCAACAACGACATCTACGTGGACATAGGAGGAAAGAAGGTGCCCTGGAACTCGGTGAACAAGCCTCACTCGGTGGTACTCGATGTCGACAAACACAAGCCAGTTCCCAACCCAGACACTTTTCCGGAAGTCGAACCAGCGGCCAAGGAGCGTGAACAGCAATTGGCCCAGGAACGAGCCGAAGCCAACAAGAATAGTTGAATATACGTAGCTGCCCTTATGTAAGCCCCGCACTCTTGATTCTTTTCTCGATCGCACGGTTCTTCAACTAACCATGCTAGGGCTCCCCAGACGATGGATCCGCCAGCTTGGTTATGTGGGGCTCTTTGTAGTGTTTGCGCTAGGTCTCGTGCTCGTGGCCAACAAGCAGCGCTTGATAGCGCTAGATAAGTACTTGGGTGTCGGTTTTACACCCACCTTCTTCCAGCCTTCTGCCGATCTGTACATCGTGGACATTGCTATTCGGTCCTGCTTCAAGCTAGGTTCGAAGGATAGCTCGTGTGGGCTCCCTGGAAGCTCCGAGGGAGTATTGGGAGACCTAGGCGAGTCCGGAAAGTGGATTCTCGTCGATAAGGACTTGACTTTGGGACACTCCTGGGTACAAAAGCAGTATTTTTCCTACAAGACCGCCAAGTACGAGGCACTTGATGGCCACAACCCCAAGAAGGACACCAAGAAACGCGACGACGACATAGTTGACAAGGTCATTATCGATATTGCGATTGCTGACCCAGAAAAGGATGCTGCAATTCCAGGCAACGAAAAGTCGAAGCTTCCTGCCGATATTGTTTCCACGTTCTTCTCCAAGTCGCCATTCGACGACGAAGAACACAAGGCACTTGTGGGCATCAAAAAGGCGCAGATGAAAGACTCCAAGAACTTCGTGGCCACCCTCGATAAGGAAAAGGCCGCCAGTAACAAGATCAACCGCATCAACCTCGAGAATGAAAAGGCAGAAAAAGCCCAGGCAGAGAAGAGTAAGGAGGAAAACACAGACGAACCAGCCCCAAAATTGGACAGACGCACGCAAGAAACTTCTCGTCATGACCTCATACGAACCATTACTATACCGTCAATGGAACAAGTCAAGGAGAAAGGCTGGCGCTACAAGTCCCATGGAATCTGGGTTCGGTACGGGTCGCCATCTCGCAAAGAGGCCATCACTGCAATCGACATTCTCTTTGGAGGCGGTGCTGTGGACCCGCGACCCAACTGGGACTTGAAGAAGAAGGCTCCCGTACGAGACGTATCGACGGCCTCTGACCTCAAGCCATACTTGACCATTAGAAGAGGTGCAAGAGTTGACTACAAATCTAAAGATTATCGCCCGCCATTGAAAATGAACAAGAATGGTAAATTCAAAATTCTTCAAGTGGCAGACTTGCATCTTGCTACGGGCAACGGTAAGTGCAGAGACCCAGTTCCAGCTGAATCCAGCAAAAACTGTCTTGCTGACCCTCGGACCCTCAAATTTTTGGACACGATGTTAGAGCTTGAAAAACCAGACATGGTGGTTTTGACCGGCGACCAGATATTTGGCGACGAGGCTCCTGACTCAGAAACTGCTGTGTTCAAAGCACTTTATCCATTCATCAGCAGAAAGATACCATTCGCAGTCACCATGGGAAACCACGACGATGAAGGATCCATGACAAGAGCCGAAATCATGTCCTTGTCGGCCGATTTGCCATATTCAGTCGCTGCTGTGGGACCAGAGGAAGTAGCAGGTGTCGGCAATTATGTTGTTCCCATCGAAGGATACTCTACCAGAAATACTGCCATCACATTGTATTTCTTAGACACTCACAAATATTCTCCCAATCCAAAGGTAACTCCGGGTTACGACTGGATCAAAGAGTCCCAAATCAAGTGGCTCGAAGAGGAGGACGCCAGTTTCCAGAAGTCTTCTACTGCATACTCCAAAATTCACATGGCCATGGCATTTTTCCATATTCCCTTGCCCGAGTACAGAAACATCGACGGACAGACCAAAGTGGGTGAGCTTCGAGAAGGGGTCACCGCACCAAAATACAACACAGGTGCACGTACGGTGCTTGGTAAACTCGGGGTGTCTGTGGTAAGTGTTGGACATGACCATTGTAATGACTACTGTTTGTTGGACATACAAGACAAAGAAAGCAGTAGAGAGAACCAGATATGGTTATGCTATGGAGGAGGAGCAGGAGAAGGTGGATACGGTGGATACGGAGGATACATTAGAAGGATGCGGGTGTACGAAATCAATACGAACAAAGGAACCATCGAGACATGGAAGCGTCTTGAAAGTCAAACAGGGAAGTTGATAGACAAGTACACCCTCATCTCGAAAAGCGAAGAAAAGAAGGGTATATAGTCGGGTTCATATGCATAATACAATGGGGTAACTATTCTATAATTATACATATATGATATGTCTAAACACGGTTGTCGACGTTATCGGCGTTGTTGTCACCTTCTTCGACCTTGTTCAACACTGCGTCTGAGCCAGGCGAGACCGTACCAGAACCAGTAGCTGGTTCCATGAGTTCCTTGGTTTCGAATTGTTCCTTCTCGAAGTCATCATCGTAAAGTCCCAATTGCTCACCTTCACTCTTGATAGATTCCAAGTTCAACTTTGGCATGGTGGCTGCAACTCTGAATGGCAAAGTACCATCGGTGTGAGCTTTGGCAAAAATGATATCAACTTCTTCCAATTGACGTCCGGCAGTCTCTGGGTAGAAGAAGAAGATGATTGGGATCCACAAGTAGTTAATGACTGCAAAGAAGAGGTAACATCCCCATCCAGACTTACCAATGAAAATTGGCGTGAACATCACCACAGCAAAGTTACAGATCCAGTTGGTACAAGTGGAAACAGCGGTTGCGATAGTTCTAGTTCTCATAGGGTTGATTTCTGGTGGGTAAATCCATGGAAGTGGAAGCACTGTGAAGGCAAAGAAACAGATGAACAAGAAGATACCAACGGCCGCACCCTTGGCATTATCGGTAGTAGGGTGAACCAAAGAACCGAACGAGATGGTGAATGAAATAGCTTGACCGGTTGCACCGATCAAGAACAAACTTCTTCTACCGAGAGTGTCGACCAAGAAGAACGAGGGAATTGTGAACAAAGCATACACGGTAGCGAAAACACCACCCAAAATCAACGACAATCTTCTTCTCCATCCTGGTTCCAAGCCGGTCAAGACGGTGTCTTGGAAAAGCACAGTCGAGTAGTAGATAGCGGCATTACAACCAGTGAATTGCTGGAAGAATTGCGTGGACGATCCGATAAGCATTCTGGCAAAATGTTGTTGCTTACCACCTGTGAGCAAGTCCTTGAAGCCCACTTGAGATCTTGCAAATCTGTTCACGGAGTCAGAAATTTGGGTCAATTCGGCCACAACTCCATCGTCTTCGGATTCAACCCCTCTCAAGGCTCCCAATATGTACTTGGCTTCTACCTTTCTATCGTGGGCCACAAGCCATCTTGGGGACTCAGGAAGTGGGAGAATACCAAAGAGCACGATGGCTGCAAAAACGATTTGGAAAGCCACAGGGAATCTCCATTGCACCGAGGTGTGGACATAAGAAAGACCGAAATCGATCCAGTAGGCAACGAAGGTACCAATGGCAATCACGGAACCTTCGAAGTTCACCAACAATCCTCTGTTCTCCGACTTGGACATCTCGGACTGCCACACAGGAATGGTTGCGGTATTCAAACCATTACCAATACCAGTAATGACTCTACCGATCACGAACTGACCCAAACCCCAGCTGTGGTGGAATGCAGATGTGGAGATAATGGTACCGATTATGATAATAAATGAACCAGCAATGATCAATGGTCTTCTACCAATCTTGTCACCTCTGAATAATGCAAAAAGAGCCCCGAAAAAACAGCCGATTTCGTAACACGCAGTCACGGCACCCTGTATAGTTTGTGCGTGAGTAGGAGACCCATGCTCAGGGGTCTTGGTCGGTGGGAATTCCAAGTTGAACTGATCACCAGTGATAAGACCAGACATCAAACCCTGGTCATAACCGAAAAGCGAAAACCCCATTGTGGCAACAAACGTCACCGTCCAACGGAGTCTTCTACCTGACAAGCCTCCAGTATTAGTTCTAGATGTTATGTTCCAAGCCATACTGGATATTAGTAAACAAAAATATCAGCCAGTGAGATTGGGCTCATACTTATAGTGGGAGCCATTCGGGAAGTGGTGGGGGTGCCGGTAAAAATTTGTACAGGGTTGTGTGACGTAACTCAGCATACGGTACCGTGTTGCATTTATTTTCTTTTTCGTCGCTAGCTGTAATAGGCATGGCTCCGACGGGTTCCGATAGATGTTGCATATTGACACATGCAGGTCATCATGCACAATAATGTCAATATGCGTTATTTTTCCGGCCGTGGTGGCTTGTGATCGGTGGTGCAAGTTTTACTCCTGAAACACTCATTTTTATACTACGAAAATAGCTCTCAACAGCACAGGTAGCCTCCGAAGTGGTTACTGTTGCCACATCGAAAGTTTTTTGGCAGGTTCAAGTGGCTTTACAAAAGGCGTCCGCCAACCACCTGCATACAATATGCAGTAGAAGCATCGCAGGAAACTCTAATATTGCTATCAAAAGAAATTAGCGCATTCATTCGTTATGTTTCACTATTCACATGTACTCACTAATCCGAGCTCAAGCTGCTGCGTACCGTGTCCAAGTCCCATCTTTTAGTGATGTTTAATTCCAAACATCCGTGGACCAAATCATGCAAGTGTTTGAACTTTGTGCAGTCGTTGCTGCTCCACTGCGAGGCTAATGCATCTAAGCCCTTGGCCCGACCTGCGTCCGCGAAAAGAGATCCTGACATCACTTCGGTTCCCGAATTAGACTTGGCCTCGGAATCCTCACTATCATTGTAGTTCCATTGCATCAAACAGGCCAGGGCAAGGTCTTCTTTATTGTACTGCCCGGCCGTAATCATTGCGCGCAAACGTGGTTCATATGGATGCTGGAATGGAAGACGGCCAACAATCATTGTGTATGTAAGCACCCCGAGGGCCCAAATATCGGCCGACGGACCGAGCGGTGGGGGAGACGGCAAGAGTAACTCTGGCGATGCATACGGCAACGAGCCTATATGCGAGTGCGGCAACCCAGAATCTAGCTTCTCCACATGAGTTATTTTACCCTTTAGTTCGTGAGCATCGGAAAGCGAAAGTGAGTCGGTCGGAGCCAACATCACTGACTGCATAGACGGACCGTGGGATTTGAAAATATTAGAAAGTCCTATTTTAGAGTCGTCGGTAAACAAACTCGATGTATTTTTGGTTGCTCCTCCGTGATAAGGTTTTCTTGTACGAGTAAATGAAGACCGACTTCTTATAGTTGGCGAGGATTCATTCTCGTCGGGAGCCGAACGACTGTGTCGCGTTGTGTACACACGGGACATTCCAAAGTCACAGAGTATCATCTTGATGTTTTCTGCATCTTGGTCGTCTACCAACACATTCTCAAGTTTCAAGTCGCCATGAACTATTCCCTTTTCTTCATGCATGTATTTCAAGCCCTCAGAAATCTGTTTGACAAATGCTGCGGTTTGTGATAAGCGTTGCCGCTGTTTCTCAAACAGAAATGTTACAGGACCAACCGCCAATCCACTATCAAACATACCCCATTGCAGTACATGATCAAACAACGTTCCACCTGGAATTTTGTCCGTGATGCAAAATATTATGTTGTCTGTCTCCAAATGCTTAATCAATGGGAGTATGTTGGGATGATGCAATTGTTCCCATATCTTTATCTCTTTCCTGAAAAATTCTAGAACCTGAATGTTGCCCCCTTTCTTACGAGAAGGCGACTTTGAGCGGGCAGGTGAATCCTCCCTTTCTTCCCGGCAGGACTTCACTATCTTCACAGCTTTGACATTGCCTTTATCATCAGTACACTCTCTGATTGTACCCCAAGCTCCGTAGCCGATGATTCGTCCCAACTCATATTCCATGACTTTGGCACCCTTTTCGTCTACATTTTCTTTTTTCTTGGGTTCGTTCAACTTTTTCAAGTCTGACGACGAGGATAGAGCGAGAAGCCGACCAGCGACAGTACTATTTCTTCTCGAAAGTCTTGTAAAGCTGCCTGTGGTAGAGCCGCTTCTGGATGAACGTCCTTCGCCAAACTTTGACAAGTAATCCTTGGCAAAAAGCGAAAACTGGGAGTAATCAATGGAATCTGAAAATGACTGGACAATCTTCTTCCTTTGTGAGTAAGGTAGATCGTTGAAGTTTGTGGGCAAGCTCTCGATAATCTGTTCGTAATTAACGTCTCCCACGGCGGGATCAACAGCAGCATATGACTTCCGCCGTTTGGCCTTGTAGGTAGCATTTTCTTTCATCAGACTATTGTCGAGAGGATCGTGCATGCTGCTGGACGAGGGGGTCCTCATCTTCATCGCATCGTGCAACTTGGTGAATGAGATCTTGTTCTCTTGGTTACGGAGTTTGATTGGTTGTGGGGCAACTTGTGCATGAAGTTCATTGAGATCCAAATACGACTGGTTCCGACTCAGCGGCGTATTGGAGATGGAAGTGTTTCCGCTGCCTCGAGGAGCATCGTCCTTGCCGTACGCCGTGAGGCTTTCGGAGGAACTCTTGTTCCATCTGTAGACCAAATCGCCAAAATTAAGGCCGGGAATATACTCGTCCTCCAAACCCACCAAGCATTCGGAGTCATCGTGGTCGATGTACTCGTTGTGGGAACGGGAATACAACTTATTTGGACTCTTTTCCTGTTGCTGGGAGGTGTTCGACCGCAGGATTTTCGGTCTTATTTTTCCGTCCTCGAAGATTCGGTGGCCGGTTTCGTCGTCAAAGTTGTTGGCTTCGCTCTCGGAAAATGTACGTACCAACTTGTAGTTCAGGCTGTCGTTCTTGTTGGCATCGCGAGTCATGCGGGGTTCAGTCTGATGCAGGGGTACATGGATAGTGTCGGTACTACCGTCAGCTTGTTGATTTGGCTGGCGATCGTTGAATGAGATGTCGTCGAAGAGCTTCACCATGGAGACCTTGGGTCTCGATTTAAGTGGGATATCCATTGGGTATCGCTATGTTTGTGTGGGTCGAAGGTCAATCCATGCTATGTTAACAATTGAGATGTCTGGGAAACAGAAACCTTGTATTTCGAAGTGTCAGAAGTCACACGAATGCTGGAAGTAACACAATTGGCGCAGATCACTCAGATATTTATACCAGCCGATATGGGTCCTACCAAAGCAGACCAGTTTTTCCTTCAGTCGTGTCCTGCCACGGTCAGGCCCCCACCAGGGTGCAGCACTCCCAGTGCACCTACTTCTTGGACAAGATCAACGGACTCAAGAAAACGTCTTCGAGAAGGTCGACTGCATCTGGCCGGAGAGAGTGGTCCGTTTCAAAGGTCTTGGTGAGAAAGTCTTTAGCTTCTGCAGTACACCACTCTGGTATTTGTGGTTTTATGTGGGTGCCGATTTTGAAGATGGCCTGCATCTGGCTCAAATCGGGGAACGGGTGCTTTCCGGTGAACATTTCGACTATAAGACAGCCCACGGACCATATGTCTGCTTTCTTAGTGTAGGCGGTCTGCTTGACAACCTCCGGAGCCATCCAGAACACCGACCCTTGGAGGGACGCTCTTCTGCGGCTTCGCAGCTGCGCCAGCTGTGACTCTGAGTCATTGGAGCTTTCCTTCTTGGAGATGCCAAAGTCGCTGATCTTGACTGTGCCCTTGATGTCGATCAAGATGTTCGCTCCCTTGATGTCTCTGTGTATAATGTCCTCTCCATGTAGGTAGCTAAGTCCAATCAACACCTGGCGGATGAAGTTGCGAATCAACGGCTCTTCGAACGGCCCATACGAATTCAACATCGACTGAACCGATCCACCAGGAACGTACTCCAAGAAAATGTTTAAGTAGTTTTCGTTGGTTGACGAACCAAGGTACCGCACGATATTCTCGTGGTTGAGCACCTTCAACAAACTCATTTCGTGCTGGAGCGCATCGATCAAGCTCTGCTGCAGCTTTTCCACGCTGCTGTTCTTCGTCTTGTCCGGAAGCGACACCTGCTTGACCGCCATCAATTCACCGGTCATGGTGTTCATGCCGAGGAACACCGTTCCAAAGCTGCCGGCTCCGATCCTGGCACCCTGGAGCCAGTCCCTGGGGCCGTCTTCTTCGAACAAGTCGAGATTGTCGACGGTGTCGGTATCGTTGAATGTGGCATACTGTCCGTAAATGTCATCGTCGTCGTCAGAATCGATGCTCAAGAGCTCTATACGCGAATAGCGATTCTCGTTCTCGTTGGTGTCAACAAAACTCGCTGATATCAGCAACTTGTTGGTGCGGGACGACGAAGCAACAGACCTTTGGTCCTGGCCGGCAGAATGTTTGCTGAAAATCGACAGGTTGTCGTTATGGGTCTTTGCGTCGTCGATCGCGTTCACGTTGTGCAACATCAAGTCGCCTATGGTCCTCGTTTTCCGCTTGTGCAACTGCTCGCCCGAGGAGATCGACGGAGCACGAAGAGCACTGAGGGCGCTCATGCGGTTCTTGGACCCGTTGACAGAGCTGTTGCTGCCGGCCACCGATGCAAAGTTGAACCGCTTCGACAAGTTGACACTGTAGCGGACAGAGTTGCGCACGGTGGCTTCCAAGTCCTTTTGCTGGGCTTCGGGGAAGAACTCGGCCAAGTTCAGCGAGATCAACTCACTGGGAGGACGCTGGCCAAAGAAGTTGCGCATTGTGGGTGCCTGCGGTTTGGGCACTGCTGGGATGTGGTACTGGCTCAAGTCGTCGTGACTCTTGATACGGTTGTGCCGTTCAAGCTTGAGCATGATTTTCTTGGACGTCTCGATGGCTGCCGTGGACGGAGTCTCGTCCTGCGGACACAATATGAGACGGTGCTTTTCGAGACGGTCGGGAGAGAAGCAGATGGTCACTAATTCCACGTCGTATAAGAGATTCAAGGTGCTTTCGGACGACGAGGTGTGGATGTAGGTCGAGTATGGATCTTCCTGCTGGCGGACCCCAAGCCGCTTGAGCACTTTTCTCTTGATGCTCTGGGCATTGAAGCACCCGGACACATTCACCTTCTTGACGGTGCCGTCCTGGAGAATGAACGATACCGTTTTGGGATCTTTTCCGTCTTTGGACAAACCGGATGCCAAGTTGGAGCTGGACTGGATAAACGATGTCGACGATCCACCAGCTGATCCTGAATAGAATGGCACTGCTGAGTCCAGCTTTTCGTAGCGCAACCCTCCAGCCGACGCTGGGGCCAGCAACTGCAATTCTAGTGCTTTGTACAAGGCATCGACCGAGATGGTGCCCTTCAATTTTTCTAGTTTGAGGGCCGCTATGGCGTTTTCCAAGCGGATACGGTCGCCAACCTTAGATATGCCCAATTCTCGTAATGCAGCCGAGTCCAATTCGCCAACTAGATCGATGGTTACGCCGTGATCAACGAACGTTTGCAAATAGCTTTGGCATTGTATGTCGCTTAGCCACAGTCTGAGCGTGGTACTGTTTGCAGAGGCAATGGGATCCGCCATAGCAGCAGGCGGAGTCACAGAATCCTTGACCCCTGTACTCATGATGAGGTTATGTGAGGTTATGTGAGTTGAGAGGGTAATATGGAGGATGCGGTGAGAATGAAATTTGACGGGGAAAAACAGAGAACGACAGAACCACCGACAGATGGCTTACAGATTCCTTAAATATTGCGTAGAAGTCTAGAATTGCTGCCCTGCATCAACCCAGGGACCAGTACCTCCCTAAACTACTCTATTTTGACGATGATCTTGCCCGACGCCTTGTTCGAACGAAGACGGTCGAGGGCATTGTCAAAGTCCTGCTTTTCGAAAACGCTGTCTGTTTCCAACTTGAGGCCCTCGTCCATTCTCTCGGCGCCCTTGTGGATCCACGAGCCCGGCGGCAACATGAAGAACTTGTAGTTGTACTTGTAGTAGCCTACCAGAGAAAGGAAGCTCCGGGAAAACGAGTAGAAGAGGTTGACCAAACCTGAAGTAACGGACACCGACAGGTAGTCGTACTTCTTCTCGCCGCAGATGGTAATGTAGAAGCCGTTGGGCTTGAGGATCTTGTCCATCGATCCAAACAAGTCGTCGTTTCCGACACAGTCGAGAACGGCATCGAACTTTTGGTCCGCAGCTTCTGCCTTGACGGGTGCTTCAAGGTTCTTGTGCAAGGCGTAGTCAATGACGCCATGGGCTCCAAAGTCCTTCACCAACTGGGCCGACCGGCTGGAACAAGTTGCTACCACCTTTCCTGGTTCGGCGTACTTTTTCATCATCTGGAGAAGCAAACGGCCCACACTTGTTGCTCCACCAAGCACGAGCACCTTATCACCTTTCTTGATGCCCGCATCTTCAATCAACAGAACAGCAGTTCCATAAACGATTGGCCAAGCACTGGCCTCTGCAAAATCTATGGATTTGGGTGCCCGAGTGATACCAGGGTCCGCATTCGAGTCTACGAGCAAATACTCAGCCACAGATCCAGCGCCAAATGGGTGAGAATAAGTTCCGCTGACTTTGTCACCAACAGCCAAATCGGTCTTTTTGGCTGCGTCTTCACCGATGCTCACAACTGTTCCGGAATAGTCACAGCCAAATCCTGAAGGACCAAACAACCATCCCAAAAGCTTGCTGTAAGAATTGTACAACATGGAGTCCACAGGATTCAATCCAGCAGCATGGATTTTCACGAGAATTTTGGTTCCAGTAACTCCATAGCCATCGTCCCGTTTCGAGAGCTGCAACTTTTTCTTGACCCATTGAGGTCTGGTAGCATTATTTGCGTATTCTACAGCCTGGTACTCGAGGGTAGGACTGTCAAACATAGTAATAAATAACGGAGAAAAGAATGGAATCTCACATGTCAAGAGCCTATTTTATAATGCTTACGCAGGATGCATAGTTGCTTTCCTGCTTAGTTATAATATGCGAATCGGATGTAAGCCTCAAGTTATCTCCGCCAAGATGAGACGATATTGAAGTGGGACGATACGGTGCCTCATGATGGAGATAAGAACGAAGGATGCAAATGAGATTGAAGTCAAGCTAAAATGGAATCGAAACGACGAATATTGACAATCGTGTGCTCGAAAACTACAAGAGTTTTCGTTGTGTCAGCTTGTAGTCTGAAGGTAAAGCCGAATTATCACCTCATAAAATTTCAGTACTCTTCATCTTTAAGTTCTTCTCTTCTACTGTCCTATCTTAACGACGATTTTGCCGGAAGCCTTGTTAGAACGAAGATGCTCGAAGGCCGTGTCAAATTCATTCTTCTCATAAACTGTGTCTGTTTCTAATTCGAGTCCATCGTCCATTCTCTCGGCTCCCTGGTGGATCCAAGAGCCAGGTGGCACCAACAAAAACTTGTAGTTGTACTTGTGGTAGCCCACTAAACAAAGAAAAGTACGGGAAATCGCAAAGATCAGGTTGTATGCCTCAGTATACAAAGATACGGTGGGATAATCGAACTTCTTCTCTCCGCAGATGGTGATGTAGTAGCCATTGGGCTTGATGATCTTGTCCATAACTCCAAACAAATCGTCATTCCCAACACAGTCAAGAATGGCATCGAACTTACTGCTAGCAGCTTCTGCTTCCACGGGTCCTTTAAGGTTCAAGTATTGGGTGTAGTCAATGTAAGTGTCAGCGCCGAATCTTTTCACCAACTGAGATGACCGAGTCGAACAAGTGACCACTATCTTTTCTGTTTGGTAGTACTTCTTCATGATTTGAAGAAGCAAACGGCCCACACTTATTGCTCCGCCAAGTACAAGAACCCTATCACCTTTCTTTATACCTGCTTGTTCAATTAGCCGGGAAGCGGTTCCATAAACTAAAGGCCAGGAGCTAGCTTTTGTCAAGTCTATCGATCTGGGTGCGTGGGTTATAGCCGGATCAGAATTAGAGTCCACTAGCAAGAACTCTGAGACTGTTCCGGAGACAAATGGGTGCAAAAAAAAACCACTTACTTTATCACCTACTGTCAAATCGGTCTTCTTGGCTGCAGCTTCACCAATGCTGACAACAGTTCCAGAATAGTCACAACCTAATCCTGACAGACCAAACAACCATCCGAAGAGCTTGCTGTAAGAATTGTAGAACATGGAGTCCACAGGATTCAACCCAGCAGCATGAATTTTCACAAGAATTTTGGTTCCAGTAACGCCATAGCCTTCGTTTTGCCTCGAAATCTTCATCCTTTTACTCACCCATTGAGGTTTACTGACGTTGCTGGTATATTCCACCGCCTCATAGTTGAGTATAGGGCTGTCAAGCATGGTAGTAAACCGGGGAACTTTTTAACATGTGAGCTGATTTGTGCCTAATATTTCCGCTGCTTACTCATGAAGCTTACATATATAACGGGGTTACGAGTGTTCATTATTAGTGTGTGATTACTCAGGTAAATGGCTGCAAAATTAGAGTGCGATAAGTCCGAATGTGCGCATTGGGATAATAAATTAAAATTACAACTCTAAGGTATGGCAAAGCTATAAGTAAATGACAAAAAAAAACCAAAGGAGCAAAATATGTGACACATAAGACCGGAACAGAGCTGTAATTGAACGTTCGTCTCCTCCGGCACTTTAAGCTTCTTTTTTTGCGGTGTTCGGATCCTCTTATCGTAAGGCCACCTCTTTATAATTTCCACAATAAATAGTCACTCCTTGCATATTCTTCGTGCACGTCACCATGCATGCTCGTGATTGGTTTTTAGTGTTCGTAGGTTTCTGCGTACCTCCTGTTCCAGTATTTGTGAAAAGAAGAATCCGTACCGCTGATTTCTGGTTCAGCATTTTGTTGCTCTTTTTAAGTTACGAACTTTGTTTGTTACACAGCTACTACACTATTCTGAGAAATTCTTACGGAGAGAGCTATATCAGATTGAGTAAAGGAGATAACATACTGGTTTTAGGCTGCAATTGGGAATCGTGGAGCAATAAGAAGGAAAAAAAGAATTCCAGAAATGAAAGGGGTCAGAGGATATCTTGTAGGGGTATGAAGCAACAGAATCTACGAAGTATCTTTGGAGAAATCACAGAAATGAAAAACTGTGGTTGCAAATAGTGAGGTAGTCAGTTAGTAGTGAGATAATGAGATATTGTTGAGATATTGATGAGATAATATAATGGCAGATGGACGTCGTATCCGTTTGATGTCAACCATTTTTCTTTTCTTTAAATCACTTCCCTATCTTCTCTTCTCCAAGCTTCTCTTTCTACTGCTTCTTCTCCTTGCTCGTGATGTCTTGCTCCTGCATGCGCCCAGGGCTGATTGTCTTGCGGGGATCTAAAATTGCTTATCACGTATACTCTACTCGTTACTCCGTACGTTTAGTCTTTGATCGTAAACTTCACTATGCACGCTCGTGATTGGCTTTTGGTGCTCATTGGCTTCTTTATCCCTCCTATTCCAGTCTTGGTGAAACGAGGAGTCACTTCTGCTGATTTCTGGATCAACATTTTATTGTGTCTTCTCGGGTTCATTCCAGGCTTGCTCCACAGCTACTACATTATCCTGTGCTACCCCTACAGCGACAGCTACATTAGCTTGGGTGAAGGAAATGGAAACGCAACATACGGATCTACTGGTTGAGCAAGGAGCGGAAATGAATCCAAGAAGGAGAATTGAAGAGGAGTAAGAGAACTGTGGGGTTTTTGAAGAGGAATTGAAACTCTAGGAGAATGTCTCGTAGGTATATGAACGAAACAGGACCATAATTTGTGATAGTCCGTGAATAAATGTTACGCCAATTAAATCGGTGCTTGTAGATGAACTTGTAATTGCGACTTGCCTGAAGCAACCTAGTCATCTCGGTTCACGATGTCCTTTCCTTTCTTATTTATCCCCTTCATTTTTACTTTTCCATCTTCTGTTCCACTTACCTCCTCCGACCCTCCAGCTCCAGCTCCTCCCTGCACACGCGAAACTCAACTCATCTCTTCTTCTTCAATACACAAGCTCCATTTGTCCTTTGTAGAACGCACAACTTAAGTTGACCAGTTGGCTCTCCAGCCCTCAATGACCGGCTCGATGTGTCTATGTGCGTATATAAATTGTATCCATGCTGTTCTGAACAGCTGATTCGTTCTGTTCACGTTTTGTGGATGGGTCTGTGAATCTCTATCGACCAAACAAGTACTCTTTTCACCACTTGTTTACACGCGGATATGTACATGCAATTAGCTTATATAGTCTTGTAAGTTCTGGCGATCTGGACGACCTCCACCTTGTTTCCACAACCATAATGCCTCCAAAGCGTAGTTTCGAACAGAAAGATTCTTGGTACGAGACTCATCGGCTGCTTCCGTTAGTGTGTCTAAGATTCGGTGCTGTTCAATGACACTCCATACCATCTCCTCGAACTGCTGGTTAACTTCACTGCTGCCGCTTTCCGCAACGTTATACTTGTGCTTGCCTAACTTGTGGAGTATACGGCCCAACGTCATTATGCTTATACATCTTTGGCCAGGAACCACAGAGCGTGACAAATGTGCTAGCTCAGGAAGGGTGTATCCCGCAAGATTAGGTGCATCAGAGTGATGATGAAGACCCAAATATGTCGGTATCTTGTCAATGGCTTCTTCAGTGTCGGGAAGCTCGACAATGTTGCCCTGGAAATCAAACCTTATGTCAGAAACAGACTCGTATGTGGTGTGCAAAACGTGTGGGACAGGCGTGGTCATCCAGGAAAGCTTGCTGGTTTCTTTAGGCAAGTCAGGATAGTATTTTTCATGAAGTTTGTCGAAAAAACTGGGATCGTTCAAGTCTAGGTCCTCGTCCAGTTTTGTACTGGGTTTGGGGAAATGCACACTGTCCTCTGGTTCTTCGTCGTCATTTGTAAGTTGGTAGTCAGCTGGGGCTTCGTCTTCCAAAGAAACAGCATTGGCGTTTACCGTCAACTCTCTGACGTCATCTACGTCTTCCCAGGAACTCATATTCTGGCGCTGAGTATCGTCCAAGTCTTCGTACTCCACGGTAGGTGCAAAACTCACTGATTTCTTGGATATTCCAAGTGCCCGATCCACATCTTCGTCGTCCAAATGGCCAAAATCCGCCTGTACTCCTTCTTTAGCACCTCCTATCCAGCCGTTGTAACCCTCTGCATGATTGTGGCCACTGTGCTCCACTTTAGAACGAGCCTTGCTTCGATTTGTCAAGCTCTTCACCAACTTCGGATCGAGGCCGCTGAGTAATTCTTGTTGTTCTTGTAATATTTCTGCTTCAGACATGTTGGCAAGTCTATTGAGGTTCTCCTGATGGATTTTCTGAGCCTCCAGGGCGTTCTCTTGTGCTTTCGAGCTGGCCGATGGGCTATCTTTGGCTGTAGACTCGGTGCTCCTCACTGGGTTTTGGGCATTTTTGAAGCGCAGTGCTCTCTTTTTCTTCAACAAATCTGCAGCAGGAAACCCAGATGTCTCGACATTGGCCGTAAACTCTGATGGTGTTTCTATTTCCTTCTCTACAATTTCCCCGATCAAGTTCATGATGTGCGCACAGATGGCTGAGAATACTTATATGCTCATTACTAATGCTAAAAGTTATATGCTGTTATGCTGTTCGTGCCTCGTCGTTTTCTGTGCCTTTCTGCTCGGTAAGAGCTTCGTAATGGCTGGCCACTTTGTATTTCTTGGCTGCAATTTTGGCGTCGATCAATGCTCTGAAGGACGGTGAGATCTGGGCATTGTGGTCGTTGTACAACTCCACCACTGATGTGTATTCTGGACGAGGTGTCCTCTTTATTGCTAGTTCTGCAAGTGGTACAATTGACACAGCAATTGCCCATAGAAACGTTGCAGTGGTTGCATCAGTGACTTCATCGTAGTAGTCGAAACGATTACCTCTAAGCCAAGTGATTATCCAGTTCTGGCGAGCTCCGAAGGAGTAGGGCCTGTCTCTGATGTCGTAGCGAACGACTAGCCGAGAGCCGTCTGGCTGGCGTAGGTTAATGTAGCGTTTTCCGTCTTCCTGTCGAGGAGGAACACTGCGGATGGTTTTTCCGGCTTCTTTGGCTCGGATGTACCGAGCATACCGTTTCAGCAGCTTCAAGTTGACATCGTCCAAAGTGGTGATGCCCTGCAGAATGTACCATATGTGGCTAATAAGTAATCCGCCGGCCATGATGAACCAGAACCCAGCGACCGCCAAAACTGCAACGATATTTCCGTTTACAGGTCCACGGTTGCTGTTCGGTCCAATATACACCGCTAGATAGACCACGGCGATAGTAATGGTGGATAGCAACCACACAACGAGCTTGTAGAAGTAGATGTAGTTGGTCAAACCAAGCAGAGTGCCCAACCAAAGACAGTAGTGGTCGAACTTGAGTATGCAGTGGCCCGACCGGCGGGAATGAAAGTTGCGAGGAGCCTTCAAAGACTGGCAACTGGTACACCAATATGGATAACCGTCCTCATCACACATAAAGTATTCGGGTAAAGCATCCATATTTCCGTACAAATCGAGGGCAGGAAGCTCAGGGCAGGTTCCTGGACCAGCAATGTATATCCTGAGCCAGTAGTAGTACGAAACTAGCTGGCAGAACCCAAATAAAACCCACAATACTACCGCCAGAGCATGAGAATGGTAGCGATATATCTCCCGGTAACCCAACAGATAGCCTACAGCAAAGTTGGCATATCCTAGCACCAAAAGAACACACACGGGCATCACAGCCTGCACTAGAGGCTGTATAGTCTGCGAAACAGACGGCAGCATCGCCGTGTATCTACAGTATCTGGAAATGTAAGTGAGGGTGCACGGGCGCGAATCTGGTGATCATTACTTACTAACCGTCCGGTTTGACATTCACATATAGCACACATCCACAATGATAGACGATGAAAAGTCACGGGAGATGTGCCCCATCTGCAAGACGGATCGGTATTTGTCACCAAACATGAACTTTTTGATCAACCCAGAGTGCTATCACAACATCTGTGAGTCTTGCGTGGACCGAATATTCTCGTTAGGACCGGCACCATGTCCGTATCCCAAGTGTGGCAAGATTCTTCGGAAGAACAAGTTCAAGAAACAGGTTTTTGAGGACTTGAAGATCGAAAAGGAAGTGGATTTGCGTCGTCGAATCAGTGCCATCTACAACAAGACAGAAGACGATTTCGACGGCTTGAAAGAGTACAACGAGTACTTGGAGCACATCGAGACACTCGTGTTCAACCTCATAAATGGCGTTGATGTTGAAGCCACTGAACAAGAAATCAAGCAATATGAGCAGGACCACAAGATCGACATCCTCGAGATCAACATGAGAGAAAGCCAGAAGACATCGGACTTGGAAAAGTACCAGGAGGCCATGGAGCGCATGAAGCAGGAGAAGTTGAAGATACAGCACCAGATGGAGATGGAAGACTTGGAGTACCAAAAGCAGCAGAAACAGACCCTCTTGGACAGACTTTCGTCCTCCAACATTGATTCCGACGAGATCATAGCCCAGAATAATACCCGTGTCAACAAGCGCTTGTCCATGCGGAAACAGCAGCTTCAAAAGATCACCAACCAGCTCGAAGAACAATTCAAAAACACCAACCCTCTTGCTCAACATGCCAAAGCATTGGCTGCTGAGATGCCCAAGACTCCATTCACGCCGTTTAAGGGTGATCGCGATCTCACTCAGTACTACAAATTGGATACCGAGTTCAACGAACCACACTTGACCAAGCTTGCTAAAGACAAAGAATACCTCGGCGCCGGATGGAGAGTCGAGGCTGTGTACGCAAGAGCCTTGGATCAGGCGTTCATGGGATTGGGCTGTCTTGTGCAGCAGGAAAAGGCATAGAACATCTATCATCCACAACTTGTGGTACAAGTCATATCTCATATTCTATAAATCTAATAGACTAACATCATTAGGATCGGGCTTCTGGCGAGACACCAGCAGCGTTGTAGGTTCCAGTGGAAGCGGGCTCGATGTAAACTCGGCGAAATCTTCGTCTGAAGATTCATCTGGTGTCTTATTGTCGTTATTGTTCGCAGACTCGGGAATAGGTGATGAAAGTTCTGCCACATCGAAAAGCGTATCGTTGAAGGTCTCCGACTTGGAAGGCAGTATGGTTGGCTGCTGGTTGCTGAAATTGAATATCGAGAAGAACCCGCCCTTCTTTTCTTTCATTGCCTGCTCCAATTCTTTGTTATATTGTTCTTCCTTGAGCCGCAATCGCTCAAGATGCTGTTCGTGGTCTTTTCGTTTCCTCTCACTGATTTGTAATGACATCTGCTCGCTGTGGTGAAGGCTGATCTCCCTCAAACGCTCACGTATAAACTTATTGGATTCGACCTCGATTATGCGTCCTAGCCTATTGTTCATGGATTCGGTGGTAGAATACTTGGAATTCTTGTGTGAGTCTGGTTTAGAAGGTGTCTTATTCTCAGTTTCCTGTCGCTGTAAAAAGCTCTTATCTGTAGACCAGCTGAAGAGAGAAGTAGCTGCATTTGCTCGAGTGCTGGCTCGTTGTGATTCTCCTTGTGAGACTACACCCTGGTCATTTTCCACCCATATGTTGTTGATGCTGCTCAGCACGGACTCTATGGCTGAACCATGCCATCGTATCATTTGATCTGGTTTATCGTTGACAAACTGCCGAGTATACCTTTGAAAACAGGCATTATATCGCAATCCGTTTTCCAGAAGCTGCAAAATTTCCTCTGGGTATACTACTCGTCGCTCCGAAGCCGATTGTTCTTGAAACAACTCATCAAGTCGTTCTAGTGGAATGCTGGACTCGCCCATGAACCAACGGAAGCTCGGATTCTGTTGCAGTGTTCCTCGCGGCTCGCTGCCGCCTGCAGGATGGAAACATAGATACCGTGAAAAGTTAGGATTTGACAATGCCGTTCTCCACGTTTGAGTTCGCCCAGTTCCCCCAGTACCATATATTCGTCACATGCTTCACCGATGTCGAAGTTGTCAAACTCAAAGAGGTGAAAGAACATCTAGTAGCCGCTGATAAGGCGTATGACTTTTGTTTTTTGAATACGAAGTATATACTCTCCACCGAGCTATTGTTGAATAGCATCCACAGATCAATCTTGAACAAGGAGTTCGACAGCATGAAGGCAAAGACCTTGAACACAGAAATAATCTTCAACCTTTCGCCCACAAACAAAATCGCCGAAGCATTCAAGTCCTTCGGTATCGATGAGGGTTGTTCCAATGTCATCGTGGTGCATGCTTCCACCGAGCAAAGGGACTTAGAAGCACTCAACAAACACATCCAAGACTTGTTGGCTTCCGATCCGGAACACAATGTCAAAATTGAGGACGAGCTCTTGGAATCGTTTGTTGACGTACCCAAATTTAAAAAGCTATACAAGCTCAATGACGCTGTCAACGCCGTTTCCAACTCGGTCTTGTCAAAGCTAGCAATCAGCGCATGCCACTTGCGTGGATGCTAACTTTGGAACTAATGCAAAATATACATTAATGCTTTATGACTACCTTGTAAATGCAAACCGCTGAAGTTTCGATGTTCCCAGGTCTGGATCAGCAGGCTTCAATTTTTTGGCACTTGGCACACTGTAATTGTTTGTACGCTTCTTATTATGGTCTATTGCTCCCAATGGCTTTCTCAAAAGTTCTTTTTTATCAATCTTAGAATCGGAACCACACAGAAAGTGCTGCCTCAACATCTTCCCTACGTTCGCAAGGTTCTGTGATTTGACTGGAGACTCCTGGATATCATCATCCGATCCTTCGATATCAAACTCCTCAGGAACTGAGTTTTTGCTTGGGGCTCTATCCACGTCGGTGTCTGCATCTTCCACTGTTTCTACCACCTTCATTTTGAACGGTGACGAGAACTCATCCGGAAGATCTGACTCGTCTAGAAGGCTGAAGTCTGACGCGGGCTCCTTTGTTATTTTAGTTGCGGTAGACGTAGTAGCCACCACAGTAGTGTCATTTTGTTTTGAAACGATGTCTGCTGTGTTCTTCGTGAAGAATTTGCTGACACCACCCGTGCTGCTTAAGTTCATTACCTTCAGGATTTTCTTGCTCACTGGCGATATTTTCTGGATTGCCGATGTCAGAGCACTCTTTTTGGGTGTGCTCTTTACGATGTTGCTTGAAAAATACTGCTCTATCGAAGACTTCTTCGCAGAGGCTCTAGCCAGAGACATCGAGTTACTCTTGAGCGAAATGTTGTGTTCTCTGGAAATGAGGGGCTCGTGGGTATTGGGGTGGATATGGCCCCTGCAGATTTGGTAGTGGAGCTTTTGGTCAAGTGTTTGTCCACAGCAGGCTTCGATGACTTCGATGTCCGTGTTGAGGTCGGTCGGGTAGTCGTTTAGTGTCTTGAGGGTTCGCTCAATAGGGTCAAATACTTTCTGGAACTGAAATGCAAGGTCGGCTTTGAACACTTCGCTGGCAAAGGTGTCTGTGGCCTTGCCGTCATTGTTCAATGCTGTGATAACTCCACCAAGACTTCCATGTTTGGCTACGAGTGTGAATGCTGTTTTGAGTCCGATGCCAGCTACTCCCTTCGTGTAGTCACAGCCGGCTAGCATGGCCACGAGTCTCAACTGTTCTTGCGTGTAGCGTGAGAGATGGGGTATCTTTTTCACGTTTCCGAAATTGGCACGGTCAATTACTACGCATTCGCCGTAGTCATTGAGCTTGGTGATGAGTCTGTGGCACCCAAAGATGAGCAAATCCGAGTCCTCAGACAAGATACCGTCTACAACACCAATCTTCTCCAAGTACACCATTTGTGGATCTGCCTCGTACGGAGCAACCACGTATTTGACTTTTCGAGCATCTAGCTCAATCATGATAGACTTAGCCATCTCAGGCGTCACACCAGCAGCCTTCATAAACTCTTTCCATGCCAGTTTTCTATCGCCTTTTTTGAGAAACTGGTCAGCTTTCTGCTGAGCTTCTTCACGTTTTATGCGTCTTTCTTTTGCAGTTTCAGCCTTTGTGGGAAGATAAGCACCGTCAAACACCAAGTAGGGCTCCACGCCAAAATGGCGGAGCATATCGACCTTCTTGATCACCGAGTTTACATATTTTCGTGTTGGTTGGTTTTGACAGAGCTCCTGTGCACACGAGACCAAACCACGATGTAACCAGCCATAAGTATCAACAGCAAGGGTCTTGCCTTTATATGCGGAAAGATTGGACGGCTCTTGTATTTCTTTTAGGTGCTGCAACAAGCCAGTAACACCCATGTTGATGAGACGCGATTCTGAGATCAAATGAGATCAACAGAGTACTGTGTAGGGGAATTGTGAAGAGATAGTATACTAAAGCAAATACAATTGTAGCAAACAAAGTAAGAGGTCAGATTACCGGTATCTATGAATGTGCTGTTAGAACTATTATGCTATTTCTTCTTGTTTGGCTGGTACATGCTCACCTGGGCGTACCGGTGCACTCCCATGCCTATCTTGTTGATGGAGGAAGTGGACGCCAAACGCTGCTTCTTGGGGATTCCCTTCGAGGGATCGTACTCGAGAATAGGTCCAAATGTGATTTCCATTGGCTTGGGCTTATTAGTTTCGTGGTTAGTTAATTGTGCCTGATTCACCACCGGGGACTTCACAGCTTTGGCAGTCAGCGGCCGCTCAGAACCCTGGAAGAAATACATCTGGGACGCAGGTGCCGAGTTGGGGACAGTGATCGTGGGCTGCAAAGCTGGAGGGTAGTGAGACTGGTATTGCATCATAAGACGCTGTTGGTTGATCAATTGCTGCTGCATCTGTTGCATCTGCGACTCCTGGTTCACCGCTACCATCTGTGGCATCATAGGCTGCTGCACCGCTTGGAATTGGTTCATTGGAGGTGCTGCTTGCTGGTAAAACTGGTATGCCTGGTCTTTGATCCCGTCCTCGTTTGCCACAACAAAATGTGAGTACGGCATTTGCTGCATCACGGGTGCTTGCAGTGTCATAGCCTGCTTGTAAACCACAGGCAGGTCCTTAGCAGGAGTAGATGTGCTGAAGTGCCGTGGCGTTGGTTGTGCCGAAAAGGGACTGCAAATCGATATTGATTGACCGGCGGGAGACTCGCCTTTTTTGATCTGCTCCTGGCGACGTATCATCTCTTGATTCAAGTTCGAGACCACCGATGCATTGTAGATTGGGGCGTTTGACGTTGAGTCGTGGGCATTGATTGTGAGAGGCGGTGGTGCAGATGCCGAAAGCTTCTTTGGTGCATCTCCCTGGTTCTTCACTTCGCCGGTCAAGTTGATGGCATCCACCGTAGAACAGCCATCAGAATTGAGCTGAATGGTAAAGTCGTGGGCCAAAATGCCGTACACTGTTGATTTCAGAGCGTCAAAGTCACCATCGCCAGAGTAGATCAATTGGACGATCGAGAGCTCATTCATGGATGCTTCATCATAGCCGCCGTTTTGCATGTAGGTAAGGTAGCCGGACCAGAACTGCTTCAGGAAAGGAATGGGAAGTTCGAAGTTCCGGCCCGATGGATATGCGTTGACGTCTTCGTTGTACTTGAGGATGATATGTCCTTGCTTAAAGATCAGGGTGTGGCATTTCCAATTAAGCACACCTTGAGGAGGGTGGTTAGCTTCCACGCAAAGCTTGATGTTAGCCTTGAAGTAGCCATCGTCGGTGGATAACGAACCAATTGGAGAGGACGCAGAATGGGGCGAAGTGCCACCAGAGGTGATGTTAATGCAATGCTTAATGTGACTCAACGAGGTATTTTTGGAGATCACTCTAGCCATTAATGGATCACTCAACAAATTGTTGACGGGCTGGCTGAGGGTCTCACGGAGCTGGTTCAAGTGGATGGTCTTCGTGGTGGTTGACAGCAACTTGGTGAAGTGAAGGGATTTGGAGGAGTCATTTTTGTTGATGTAGGCAATTGTAAGCTCGGATGGAGTCACTGCATAGCCATTGATGCCATTTGCATCTGAAAATGGTGACGAAACTAGCAACGAGCTGATATCTTCGTTTATGTTATGGGACTCGGCAGTACGAGGAGATATGTCGTTGGCATCGCTGGACGCCACAGAATGGGGAATTTCCACTTCGGGCAAACTGTCAAAGGCTGGTTTGATCTGGCGAAGGAGCCGGTGGAGTCGGGAAGCAATCTGTTTAGGCGAGCGCTTACTGCCGGTTTTGTTCAGGATCATTGCGGAGATGATATTGTTCTGCGAGGCATTTCTGAGGCCCGGGGAGCCGGCGTTGGCCTGCTTGAATTCCTTGTACTTCAAGTACGCCAGGTAAAGCACACGGTCCAATTCGTCGGTCCACACTTTTTCTGCAGCATCTTGGCCGCCAGGGCCGTTTTCTTCTTCGGTGCTGTCGTCAGAGCCCTGGAACAGGACTTTGGAGATGCGTCTGCGCTTGGCGGACGCAAGCTGCTCGAGCTGGGACCTAGAATCGTTTGCAGGGGTGCCAATAGCGGCTTTTGAGGGTTCCTCTGCTACGTCAAATGGATTGTTTGGTCCGCTGGTGACGCCTGACTGTCTAACAGGGCTCTTGAGCACCACCAACTTGGAAGGCGTGAGGTACGGCTTCGAATCGCTTTCCTCTTCGTATATCGAAGTGACTCCGGAGACCTGCTGGGCGGAGTTCATGGACCAGAGACTGTCGTTGAGCGAGTCGTTGACCGAGCTGGAGGTGTTGGCGTGGTTGTGGTCCTTTTGGCGCTCGTCAAACACATCGGAAGCAGCATTTAGTGACGATTCTCGGGGTCCGACGGCTTTGGCAAGTGTTGATCCGACACTTCCAACTTGAAAAAATCGCTGAGGAGAGATGAGCCGTGACGGGCTGAACTGGAAGGACGGCAGGAAGCCCAAGCCGAAGCTAAATGAGGGCGTTATGGATGCTTTCTGTCCCGAAGACCGGGGCGTTTGTGGAGGACCAGTCATCACACAACGGTAAGCTTATCAGTAGTAGAGAATGTTTTTGTGATCTGTGGATGTATTTCTGGAGCTTCGCAAACGGTATGAGGCCGAGACGCCTCTATAGAGAATATAGCTGGCACAGTGGTGATGAGTTCAACAGTGTTTATAGAAAGAGACGGTCTTCTGCGCGTGGTGCAGGACCGCGCGAAACGCGGTGCGCAAAGTTAATGGGACGACCCTACAATAGGCGCGAAACTACAGATAGTGCGACAGAGTCAGCAGGGCATTATTATAAATGGTGTAGTGTTTATAGCATAGGGTGGGGTAGTGAGGTGGCGCTGAGTAGTGGAGTAGTGTTGACTAGTATTTAGAAGCGAGGAATCGTAGTGTTGTTATAGTGTTGTCATAATATCGTTAAAGTGTTAGAATGTTATCGATCGGAGTCGTTCGGAGTGTCCCGTCTCACTGCATGAGCTTGCTGTGGGCCACCGCCATTTCCCTTATCAATGCCCTGCAAAACCCCGGATGATCCGCTTCGATGGCCCGAACGTGGCTTAACAACGGAATCACCTTGTCCTTGATTGTGGCCCGACGGGCTCGGCTGCATACACTTGCGAGACAGTACAACACGCAATCACAGTAGTCTGCTATGGGCATCACGAGCTGCCCTGTAGGAGTTGTAGCAGCAGTCTCGGGTGTAGGCTGAGCCAGAAGCAGCTCGCTAGCCTGTGAAGACATCTCCTCTTCATCGCTGCGAGGACTGTCCGCCAGGAAGTTCCACTGAATGGACGGCTGCGGGTCTTTGTTGGAGATAATGTTGCCGGGCTTATTTCTGTACCTGCCGAGAATGCCGCTCTTGCGCTTCTTGAGGAGCTTGCAGAAGTCCTCCTTCGTGGCTGCAAGAGACAAAAACTTGTGCTGCATCAATTGCTTGCTGCTTGAGCGTTTCTGCGGATTCTTCACCAAGCACTGCCAGACAAAACTTTTTAGCTCGACGCTGTACTTGTTGCCGGTTAGAAGTGGCGGCTCCAATATGGGGATCTGGAACACCATCTTCATGGGATCATGCTGCGACAATGGTGGTTCTCCATTTATAAGCTCAATGGCAGTGATGCCTGTCAGCCAGATGTCCGCTTTTTCGTTGTAGCCTAGCTTGGAGCGGATGATAACCTCCGGCGCCATCCAGTAGGGGGTTCCCACAAACGTACTCTTCCTGGCTTGTGTGACGGTGATGTTTCCACTGACCCCGAAATCAGCCAACTTGATGGTGCCGTCTGCAGCTATCAACACGTTCGCCAGCTTGACGTCCCGATGCACAATCTTCTGCTCGTGAAGATAAGCAAGCCCGTGGACCACGTACTTGATCACACGGGCCGTGATGCCCTCATCAAACTTTTTGAATCGCCGCAACATGTCAGCTACCGATCCCGCTCCACAGAACTCCATCACAATCCACATGCTCGTGCCCTCTATGAACGACTTGAGGTACCTCACCACGTACGGCGACCTCATCAGCGACAAGAATTGGATTTCTTGCACCAAGAAATGCATTTCATCCAGAGTCTGCTCGAGGTTCACCACTTTGATAGCAACAGGTCGCCCACTGTGTTTGCTAACAGCCTTGTACACATCGCCAAAGCTACCCCTGCCTATGCATTTTTCAAGACAGTATTTGTTTGCCATAGCAACACAATGAAACACAGACACGCAAAGCATGGATATCGCTCAATACCACAAATACACTAAGCGCCAGGACTCTTGAGACCACGAAGCCTCAATCTGCGGTTGCTCCAGTATTCTAGAGCCTCTTCGGAGAGCTCGACGTTGGGCTTGATATCATCACTTTCGTGGTTGGCACCTTCGGGTTTTCCGCCGTTCAAGATGATGATCTCGGAAGCCACAAACAATTTCTTGGACTTGCCCAGTGTTGTCTCGTACTCAATCAGCTTTCTGAGGGAATACTCAAAGAGGGTGACACTCTGAAAGTGGCTGGGTTCATCTTTCACCTTGTTGGTGTTGATTTTAATCACCATATTGGGGTCTGCTCCACAGGCGAGGTACTGGGCAATCTCAGGAATGTCAATTCGTTGAACGGCTTTAACCAATAGGTTACTGACATCGGAGTATTGTTGTGAGTATGACTTCAATACATACTTGCGCTTGATGAACTCTAGTCTCTCTCCATGCAACACGTCTTTGGTGATCTTGTCTTGGGTGGGTAAGCTGGCTTCCAAGTAGCTGTTCACTGTTTTGTTGCTCACAAACTTCAATAAAGCTTCAGACTCTTCAGCAAACTTATCCAACTTGAGAGACTTCGTCCGAGTGATATGAGATCCCAAACTGCGGTGGGCTGATGAACACTTGACACAGAAGACAGTCAAGAAGTTTACAGAGACCCATTCTACAGCCTCTAAGCTTCCGCAGTCCGCACAGACATGGTTCATATTATGAGAGTCGGACCGTACGAGGGCCAAGTAGTCTTGGTCTATCTCCTGCTTGGAATGGACGGAAATAGGAGACACTGATAAGTTGTTCGACAGACCGGGAATAACTGTGTTGGCTGGGTTATTTGAGCCGGTCTTCAAACGACCTAGATTTCTTCTTCGTTCCAGGTTCCGTCTCGTCTGTTTATGGTCCTGACCTTCTCTCAATCTTACTGTGTCAACTTGTTGGCCAGCATTGTATAGAGCACGAAGCCATCGGGAGCGTTCTTCCTCGCTGAAGGTTTGGAATGTATGATGGTGTCCATCTGAGGTGTCGATCTGGAAACAGAATTGACGTTTATCGTGGTTCAACGCCTTCACACTGGAAAGAGCCATTTCGATGGGCCTTTTAGCTTGGGACCTGCCCAGCCTCCAGTCGGAGTACTCTGTAAGCCTTCCGCGTGATAATACCACCCACTCCTTGTGCCACCCTTGTTTGTTTTGTCCGCCAAGTGTAAAAAGAATTCCAGACTTCTCTGAAATTTGGTCGGTCTCAATTGGAATTGCTGTGACAGTGTGGTCATTAGTTTCTGCGACTCTATCAAATACGATATCCAAGTTTGACTTCGTCACCACTGTATCACTATCTTTCTGGTGCCTTGCAGTTTTTGTCTCACTGCCGTGGTTGAGTCTGTTTTGGACTATGAGGTTCGAAAGCTCTTCGTTCGAGCGACTGGCTTCGATGAGTTGGCGCAACTGGAGCTTTTCGCTGTTGAATCGTGAAATCAAGTTGAAGTATATGGTGAATTCATCTGTTAGCATATCAGTGGAATGGTCTTCGAATGCTTTGGAATCTATTATTTGTGGCTGGCCTGAAGTACTTCTAATGCTTAAATTGACAAAGCGAGCAATGTTCTCGAAGGTTTGATTGAGGTACTGGTTGTTGAAAGCCATATTGAGTTGGTTCAAGTAATCAAACTTGGAGAGTTCGAAGGTTTTACGTTTGGCCAAGAGTTTCAGCTCAGGGCGCTCTTTTTCGTTGGAGAGATATTTCTGCAACCAGTTGTAGTAGTCTTTTGAGCGAGATTCGAAGTTCTTCTTAATTTGGGAAAGCTCGACTGAGCCTGAGAAGTCAGCGTTTGTTCCGCCTTCAACAGGAATAAAAGAAAGTGCTTTTTGAATTGTGGCTGCTGGTATGACATTCTTTAAAAAAAACCGGAGGTTATGGCTGAAGGTATCAAACAAGGTGTTTAGTGTTGAAGCAAAGCCCAGCTTGATTTGGTCTCGAGGAAGGATCTTTTGAAATGAAGTAATGAGGTTAAAGTGATCGATGAGCTTTGATTTGGAGGCAATTATCCGCCGGAGATAATGCTCGAGCAATTTCGTCTCCTCGTTGAAACCAGTGAATGCTTTGCGGAACTGGTGTACCTCAGACTCGTACGTCGAGAGCTCTTTGCGGAACTCGGGCCCATCCTCAAGATGGAAGTTGAATGCTTTGCGGAAGTCAGAAACTTTGGTGGTTGTCGGGCTGGTCACTTGTGCTGTAGGGATTTCAGAAACTGTGCTATGGGCTGCTTCCTCGATGTACACCTTGAACTGGAATATATGGGTGTACTTGTTCGTAACCGAATCGTAGTCCCAGAAAGATACTGTGAGCGGGCAGTCCTGGAAGAGACTGTTGCTGAAAGAGTCGTTGATTACGATCTTCTGGCTATCTTGGTTGGCCAATGGTAGACTCTGGTAGTTTATTTTCGACAATTCTGTGGACGGCAGAAGGGTGCATTCGGGTAAATGATGGTCTTCGTGGCTCGTTCGTGACTTGAGAATGTAGATTGCTCTGTCGGCTTGATGGGGAACTCCGCTAATGTTCAACAGGAGCTTGATCTTGCAGAAAGATGCTGGTATTTTCGTTAAAAGTGGGGTTTTCTCGGCTGTTTCGAGGTTCTGGATAAACTGCAACGGCTCTTCTGTGTTGCTAGCACCGGTATTGGTATCATTCTTGTGTATGGATGTACACTTACCCTCGTTCAACTCAAAAGTGTATCGGAAACTGTCGTCTGCGTTCGTGAAACTGGCTTTCGAAAGCGATATCAGGGTTCCCAGCTGTCTGTAGGGAAGTGCTGAGCCATATAGATCCATGGCCAAAAACAAATAAAAAAGAATATGCGAATTCTGTGGATCGAACACAGGACCTCCAGATTTCTTGACCGAAGTTGACTTCAGTCTGGCGCTCTCCCAACTGAGCTAAATCCGCATTCCAACCCACGGCGGGAGTCGAACCCGCAATCTTTTGATTAGAAGTCAAACGCGTTAACCATTACGCTACGCAGGCGCAGTACCTGGTGAAAGTCCGCTGGTGCTCGCTACAATCTGAGTGCTTCATCTTCAGGTTACTCACATTTTGCAAGCTGACTGAAAACGCATAAATAGTGGTCTTGTGCTTTTCACGGCACTGCAAGAACTTTGTAGTTAGGTTTTGTCTCCATAAAACTACCTTTTGCGTGCTCATCGCAATTTGAATGAACCTTTTTGTGGCTCGTTGCACCAGAAATATTCGTCAGTACAGCACCATGTTCCAACTACATCCGATTCAGCTACAAGGAGCTGAGGCTGATGTGCGCAGGTTGTTGCTAGACTTCTGCACAGAATACAATGCTGGTAAAACGGACAATAAACTCGAGCTCCGAATCACTGGAGGATGGGTTCGTGATAAACTTTTGGGTAAGCAGAGCCATGATCTAGACATTGCAGTAAACCAGCTCTCAGGTGAAGAGTTCGCCTCCAAGTTACTTGAGCACATGGCTGCTAAAAACCCACAGATGAAGTCCCAGTCGGTACACACAATCAAGAAGAACCCCGATAAGTCGAAGCACTTGGAAACGTGCACCACCAAGCTTTTCGGTTTGGACATTGATTTTGTCAATCTCCGTTCGGAGAAGTACACTGCTGACAGCAGAGTGCCTATTATAGAGTGCGGTACAGCTGAGGAAGACGCTCTTAGACGAGATGCTACACTCAATGCCCTTTTCTACAATTTAAACCAGGACAAGATCGAGGATTTTACGGGTAGGGGACTTGAAGATTTACGCAACGGCATTCTTAGAACACCACTAGCACCTTACCAGACATTCTTGGATGACCCACTTCGGGTTTTGCGTCTCATTCGATTCTCCAGTACATTTGACTTTCTGATCGAACTGTCCACTCTCGACGCTATGACTACTGGCGACATAAAGCTGGCCCTAATCCACAAGATAAGTCGAGAAAGAGTCGGCGTAGACTTGGAAAAGTTGCTAATGGGTAACAACCCGTTGTATGGCCTCCGTCTCATTAGTCATGTGGGACTTACCAGCAGCATATTTAACGTGGGTACACTCGAAAAGATCATACGGGAGGTAAATGATCCGGAAATCCTTGCGTTAGTAGAGCAGAGATCTGAATTCGTGGATACCCAGATCGCATCACTCACTGATGCATTTTCTGTGTTTTCGTCTTTGGTCGGGCGTGAGTTCCCAATTCACCACAGCGTCATGGCCGATGTGTTCAGCGATAAGCACTTGCAAAAGTTGTTCTTTTTGAGCGTGGTTCTCCTTCCATACGAAGACTCAGGACTCAGAGCAAATCCTAAGCGCCCACAACTTTCGGCTGTGCCCGAGTTGATCCTCAAGGAAGGATTGCGGCTCGGAAAGCACGACTTTGAGCCAGTCTCCACGATCGTAAAGGAACACGGAACGACCAAGGCTGTTCTCGAGCAGTTTTTCGGTGGTGAACGTGTGCAAAGATCAGCTTTGGGCATGGCCATTGCCAAGTATAAGACATACGCACGTTTGAGCTTCTTGGTATACTCCTTTGCTGACTTGCTTGGCCAATTTAATGCCCCACTCGTCATAGAACCGCACCCATTGCAGCACTCAGTGCCAGAAGCATTGTTGCAAGGTTGCCGCGAGTCACTCACAGGTTACGAAAAGATCATGCAGCACATAGACGAAGAGCATCTTTGGGAAGCACACACGCTCAAGCCGCTCATTGACGGAAAGACCCTTTCCAAAGAACTCAACATGAAGCCCGGTCCATGGATGGGTGAACTCACCACTAAAATTCTTCTCTGGCAACTTGACCATCCACAAGGCACCCAGGACGAATGCCTTACGTACATAAAGTCCATAGTATAGACGAAGGATCAATTTGTATTTGGGGTAGATCTGGATGCAACCACTATCACTATCTTGGTATATGCCGGTGCACTGGTGGATGTGAATCATAATTTTTCAGCCAAACTTCAACTTAGTTCACCGTAAATTCCCATGCATGTCGAGAAGGTCGCCATTTTAGGTGCTGAGACCATCCATGTGGGATACCGCATACAAGACCATATCGTCAAACAAACCCTTACAACAAAAGCATCGTCCACGTATGTCATTATCACTGACAAGAACATGGCCAAGACCCCAGCTTACGGCAAGTTGGTGCAAGAGTTCAAAGCTGGCCTTAAACAATACCGCCCAGAGGCAAGACTTCTCTTGTACAATGTGTCGCCGGGTGAAAACAACAAAAGCAGAGAGACCAAGGCTGCTGTGGAAGACTTTTTGCTCGAACAAGGTTGCACCAGAGACACTGTGATCTTGGCAGTGGGCGGAGGAGTGATCGGAGACATGATTGGATTTGTTGCCGCCACATTCATGAGAGGTGTAAGAGTAATCCAGGTTCCCACCACCTTGTTGGCAATGGTTGACTCATCAGTTGGTGGGAAAACTGCCATTGACACTCCACTTGGAAAGAATTTCATCGGTTCTTTCCACCAGCCAGACTACGTTTTCGTGGATGTCTCATTCTTAGAATCGTTGCCAGCCCGTCAATTCATCAACGGTATGGCGGAAGTTGTCAAGACGGCAGCCATCTGGAACGAATCCGAATTTTCCAGACTCGAGCGGTTCGCCAGTACCTTCTTGAAAGTGGTCAAAGCGCCCGATTTGGAACTTGTGCTGATCAAAGAAGAATTGGTCAAGACGGTCTTGGAATCCATCAGAGTCAAGGCCCAGGTAGTGTCTTCTGACGAAAAGGAAGCCGGATTGAGGAATCTTCTCAATTTCGGTCACACCATTGGCCATGCCATTGAAGCTATCTTGACTCCACAGGCCTTACATGGTGAGTGTGTGTCCATAGGAATGATCAAGGAAGCAGAGCTTTCCAGATACTTGGGTATTTTGTCCCCAGTGTCCGTGGCTAGACTTTCGAAGTGCTTGTCCGCATACGGATTACCAGTATCAGTCGACGAGAAATCGTTCTTGAGGAAGGTCGGTCACAAGCGCCACGACCTTGAGTTGGACTTGTTGTTGAAGAAAATGGCCATCGACAAGAAAAACGATGGTAGTAAAATAAAATGTGTTCTCTTGGAGTCCATCGGCAAATGCTACAAAGAACAGGCACATCCAGTCTCTCCTGAGGATTTGGGAGTGGTCATGACTGATGAGGTGTATGTGCATCCTTTTGCACAGAACAAGTCTTCAGAGCCAACCATAGTTGTGCCTCCAGGATCCAAGTCCATCTCCAATCGTGCCTTGATCTTGGCTGCTTTGGGTACTGGAACCGTCAGAATTAAAAACCTCTTGCACTCCGATGATACCAAGCACATGTTGGACTCCATTTCCATGTTGCATGGTGCCGAAATCTCCACTGAGGACGGTGGTGACACTATAGTGCTCAAAGGTAATGGTGGAAAGTTGCTCAGTACAGAGCAGGAGCTCTACCTTGGTAACGCAGGTACTGCTTCTCGTTTCTTGACTACAGTTGCAGCACTTGTTGAGGTCAATGCCAATGGACATGACCATGTTGTGCTCACAGGAAACGCCCGTATGCAAGAAAGACCAATTGGCCCATTGGTAGACGCTTTAACTGCCAATGGGTCATCTATCGAATACTTGAACCGCACCGGCTCTTTGCCCTTGAAGATTGCTGCTGGTAACCGATTTGCTGGTGGTAGAATTGAATTGGCGGCAACAATTTCGTCCCAGTACGTTTCTTCCATCTTGATGGGTGCTCCATATGCCCAAGAGCCAGTTACCTTGTCGTTGGTTGGTGGTAAGCCAATTTCCCAATTGTACATCGACATGACCATTGCCATGATGAAGACATTTGGCGTGGAAGTTGTCAAGTCTACTGAGGAAGAACACACATACCATATTCCCAAGGCAACCTACAAGAATCCCGCTGAGTATGTGATCGAGTCCGATGCTTCTTCGGCTACTTACCCATTGGCTTACGCTGCTATGACTGGAACTTCCTGTACTGTTCCTAATATCGGATACACTTCGCTCCAAGGTGATGCCAGGTTTGCTGTGGATGTGTTGAAACCCATGGGTTGTACTGTAACACAAACGGAAACTTCTACAACTGTAGTTGGTCCACCTCCTGGTCAGCTTAAGCCGTTGGCTTCTGTAGACATGGAACCCATGACCGATGCTTTCTTGACAGCTTCGGTAGTTGCCGCAATAGTGAACGACAAGCAGTCCACTTCTATCACCGGTATTGCCAACCAGAGAGTTAAAGAATGTAATCGTATTGAAGCCATGGTGACTGAACTCGCCAAGTTCGGAGTTTCTGCTAACGAGTTGCCCGATGGAATTGAAATCCACGGTCTAGACTATAAAAAGTTGCAAATTCCATCAGGAAAGGGAATCAAAACTTATGACGACCACCGTGTGGCCATGTCATTCTCTTTGCTTGCTGGAATGTGTTGCCTGCCTGTCTTAATCCAAGAGAGATCGTGCACTGGAAAGACTTGGCCAGGATGGTGGGATGTGCTCCACACAAAGTTCCAAGCCAAGCTCGATGGACATGATGTTCCTTCTTTCCCAAAGATTAAGCGTAATGGTAGAAAGAGCATTGTGGTCATTGGAATGAGAGCCTCGGGAAAGACGACACTTTCTAAGTGGTTAGCTTCTTACTTGGGGTTCAAATTCTTGGACCTTGACCACCTTCTTGAGGAGAAATTGCAAGTTGATATTCGTGAGTTCGTGAAGGAGAAAGGATGGGATGAGTTCCGAAAGGAGGAAGCCTTGATTGCAAAAGACTGTTTCACCACCTACAGCGAAGGATATGTGCTAGCCACTGGCGGAGGAATAGTTGAAGGTGAAACTGCTAGAGTCTCGCTCAAACAATACTACGAAAGTGGTGGTATCGTGTTGCATTTGCATCGTGACTTGGGAGATACTATGACTTTCTTGTCTGCTGACACTTCTCGTCCGGCGTATGCTGAAGAAATCAAGGATGTGTGGATCAGAAGAGAAAAGTGGTACCACGAATGTTCCAACTATCACTTCTACTCATCTCGTTGCTCTTTGCCAGAAGAGTTCAACAGATTGAGGACGTCGTTCATCAACTACGTGAAGATGATAACAGGAATTGAGGAGCCAGTCTTGCCCAAGAGAAGATCCCGGTTTGTCAGCTTGACGTACCCCAACTTGGCAAACGTAGGCGGAACTCTTGAGGCTGTTGCTGCTGGCTGTGATGCAGTAGAGTTGCGAGTCGATCTCTTGGAAAGCTATTCCAGCACTTTCGTGGCTGAACAAACTGCAACTATCAGAAAGTACCTCAATATCCCAATTATCTTCACAGTGAGAACTGTGTCACAAGGCGGTAAGATTGCTGATGATGACGTCGAAACCATTGAGCGTCTTTCTCTTTTAGCAATCAAGCTTGGTGTGACTTTCTTGGACCTTCAGTTGACCAACTCTGCCGCCACCATTGACAAGATATTGGCTGCAAATGTATTCACCAAGATAATCGCATCGTTCCATGATCCCAAGGGAGAGTTCTCGTGGAAGGACCCTGAATGGGACAACCGTTTCCAGCAGGCTATCAATTTCGGTGCCGATGTAGTCAAGCTTGTGGGCTCAGCTGCTCTGGTTAGCGACAATGTGGACTTGGAGTGCTTCAGACAATTACACCAGTCTCGTCCATTGATTGCAATCAACATGGGCGAGGAGGGAAAATTGTCGAGAGTGTTGAACTCGGTTTTGACTCCAGTCACATCAAGTGTGCTTTCAGAGAAAGCTGCTCCCGGCCAGTTGACAGTGGCTGAAATCAATAGTGTTGCAAACCAAATTGGTGTTCTCAGTTCTAAGTCTTTCTGGGTTATTGGAAAGCCAATCCAACACTCGAGATCACCAGCTTTGCACAATGCTGGGTACAAAAATTTGGGCTTGCCTTACACTTTCGACAGATTTGAGTCGGACAATGCCAAGGAGGTGAACGAAAAGTTGTTGGCCAGACCAGATTTCGGGGGCTTGGCGATCACAATGCCATTGAAGCTTGACATGATGGAGTACGTGGACCGTCTTTCTGAAGCTGCTAAGGTTATTGGAGCCATTAATACGGTATACCCGGTACAAGAAAATGGAAAAACCGTGCTTGTGGGCGATAATACCGATTGGGTTGGCATCAGTAACTCTTTCGCCAAGTTTGGAGCTTACGGTTCCAGCACACAGAACGGGCTTGTAGTTGGTGGTGGAGGCACTTCCAGAGCTGCAGTGTTTGCTTTGCACCAAATGGGCTGTAAGAAGATCTACATGTTGAACCGAACGGCTAGCAAGATCCACGATATCAAGAACTCACTCCCCAAAGAGTACAACATTGAAGTTTTAGACACTGACGAAGCCGTCAATCAGGCTGAACCAGTCAGTTTGGCCATGTCTTGTATTCCTGCCGACCACCCTATTGAGGAAACACTTTTGGCCAGATTGAAAACTTTGTTGCGCGCGGCAAGAGAGGCAAATCTGGCTGTCACTCCAACTTTGTTGGAAGCTGCCTACAAGCCCCGGGTCACTCCTATCATGGAATTGGCAGATAAGAAGTTCCTGTGGACCGTGATTCCAGGCGTGGAAATGTTGGTTTACCAAGGTGAAAAGCAATTTGAGTTGCACACTGGATTTTTGGCACCCTACAGGGTTGTCTACGATGCAGTGGTTGCTGAGTAGTGATAAGTAGTCAACTTGTACATATATCTATGCTGTTTCGCATATGGCTGCAAATAAAGTTGCCCGCCGTGCGCACCCGAAAGGCATCTTTCTTTTCTTTTTTCTGCAGAAACTCCGCTCCGATGAGGGGAACCGCGCCGCACTTAAAAGGTAACTTGTATGCGAAAGTAAATTTTTATCACTCTTTGTTGATCTGCGTTAGTTGTATTACATTTGTCGTTTCCAACCGCTTTTTTAACCGGTTTAGCTTAGCACCTGGCTGAGTATACAACACGACCATTCTGGAATCAACAGTACTGCCGAATACAAGTATTGCTGGTTCGAACTCATAGCAGTTTGAACACGCTTTCTTTTGCCTTCGGACTATCTCCAAAATGTTTTTGTCCACTTGTCGACATCGGGCGCTCACCAGTATGGTTAGTACATCCAGATCCACCAATTTCCGTACTTACAGTATCTTCAGCGGGGCCCGCCATTACTTTTTATCGAGATCTAAAGAGCCCGAAGCTGCCGATGACTACAACCCCTACATCCAGTATCCGCTAGTGACACGAGATCAGCTCAAAAAAATCACCAATGACAGATACAAGCTTGACTGTGCTTATGCATCTTTTGCATATCATAGCAATGCCAACGATCCAACCATCCATTCCTTATCGGACTTAACCGAACCTACCCAGCTTAACACTTTGCTTCCCCGTAGAAGACCACATGGTTCGCCAGCTGACACCTTATCTATTAAAGCTGGCGATGACGCTATGCTCATATCCCCTACCGTCATGGCCATAGCTGATGGAGTTACCGGATGGGAGACCAAAGACACTAACTGCTCATCAGGTGTTTGGGCACGCTCGATGGTGGAGACTCTTAGTAGGCTCATGACCGAATACAAGTTCAGTCATGCTCCCCACCATCTCAATAAACGAGACATCGACCAGATCTTGGACGACTCGTACTTGCATACCTCCCACTTGATGGACCTTCAAGACCTCAGTGGGTCTTCCACGCTCATTTTGCTGATGTTGAGTGGTGAATACTTGAAGATGATCAGCATAGGTGACTCCAAGCTTTTCATTGTTCGCGATGGTGATATCATCGACACAAACAAAGAACAAATGATCTCCGATCTCTGTCCTCAGCAGATCGGAACCCAGACATTAGGGCAGTTGCCATCTGAGATGGCATGGGTCGACTCGATCAAGTTGCAAGAGAATGACTTAATTGTCATGTGCTCCGATGGAATCTCCGATAACTTGTACGAATGGGAGATCCAACACTACCTCGACGAAAGTTTGAATTTGAAGAAAAATAGCTTGAAAAAGACCGCCAACCAGATCTTGCTCAAGGCGAAAGAAGTGGCTTTCGATGACTATGCATACACTCCCTACAACGAAAAGGTAAACTCTTTGCCAGCTGCAAAGTATGGAAACAATACGAGCACCGGTGGAAAGCTTGACGACATGTCGATCTGCATTGCTAGGGTTGCCAATAACACTAAATAATAATAATTTGCATTTCTTATATACAATTAGATGCTGGTAATCTCTGAAAAGTATTGACGTAAGATGAGTGAAAGCATCTGTGGTAACTCATTGATGTTTTTGACCACAACATAGAACTCGAAGGGGAACGAGTCCAAGTACTTTGTCACTTTTAATGAGCTACCTCCGTTTGAATCCAGAACGTAGTTTACCTGGCTCATATCTAAGATGGACTCTTTTTGGTTGATTCCGTCAAGAATAACAAATACCAACATGACCTTCTTATCACGAGCTTCTCTCACAAGTCTGACAAGAGTCTCATGATCTTCACATACTCCATCGGATATGATGATCTGTAACTGCCAAATATCAGTGCTTGTGAATGCACGGGCTCTTTCAAATAAGTCTAAAGATGCCAAGCAAAGCTTCTTAACATCCGTTCTCGTTTGTTGGAAGTCAAACCATTGGAAGACTTGAGGTCCACTAGTTCTGAAGTTGAACGGTTTGTCAAATGGATGAACCACCTTGACATCTTCTCCAAATCTGACGATAGAAAGCTCCCCACTCTCAAGCTGTGTCAATGCCTTCGATACAAGAGCAATACTCTGGAAGGCAAGATCATGGGACTTGCTTTCAGACATGGATTTTGAATCGTCCACAGCGATCATGATTTGATACTGTCTTTTGGAAGGTTTCGTTCTTCTCAACCAAATCTTATCTTTCCGGAAGTCGGACGCAATATATGGAATGATTCGCTTCATATTCAACCTCTTTCCTGTCTTGTAGTCACCCTTCAACTTTGTAGATAATGTAGGCTCAAGAATCAATCTTAATTGCTCACAAAGTCCAGACGCTAGCTCCTGTGTTGCCTGTTCACTTGCAGACCACAATTCCTGAGCTTCACTTAAATTAATTGCAGGTACCTCTGACGCTTCATCCATAGTACGGTCATTAGTGACAACATTATCAGGGATATCCAAAGTGTCTTCAATCTCTTCAACCTTAATTGAGTCTTGCTCGGTATTAGTCGAATTGTCGTTTGCGAATTTCAGATGCACTCGAGTTTCCATTGAATCTTCATTCTTGGAGTCATCTTCTGCCATGTGTATGTTATCATCGTTGTCGGAGCTTGTTTCCTCTTTGGTATCTTTTTCTTCAACTTCTTCCGTTGGTTGTTGCTGAGCCTTCTCTTCCTCGTCTTCTTGATCGATAGCCATTTCCTCATCTGTTCTTTGGAGATTGTCCTCATCAGCTGCTCCCATAGCTTGTGTATCAGTGTCAGCATTAGCTCCGTCAACATGTTCAAATTCTTCTGGATTCTCGTTGACCCCTTCATCTTGTTCAGTGTCCTTTTCGCTTGCCTCTCTGATTTCTTGTCTCCTACGATGAAACTCCTTCAACGAATCTCCTAACTGCTTCAAAGACTCCGTCACTTTGTCATTTTGGTCTTCGTTTGCATTTGTGTCTTCTTGATCTTGTTGGAGAGAAGCACTTCCAGATGCACCAACGTCCTCATTTTCCTCGTCATCTTTGTTCTCGTCACCTTGTCCACGCTTGCCGCTCTCTTGCTTCACATCCGAATTCATCTCTTCGGTCATGTCATCGTTTTGGTCAGCACCGTCGTTTCCCTCGGCTTCGAGTTTAGATGCTTCGTCGGCATGAGAATCCTCGTCCATTTTTTCATCTTTGAGCTCTTCCATCTCAGTATCCATGTTTTCTTCTTCTTTTTCCAGGTTTTCGTCTTTCTCTTCTTTGTCGGCGTCTTGATCCTTCTCTGCGGGTTCGTCCGCATCAAGAGCATCATGGCTTTCCTCTTGGTTGTCTTCTTCCGCTTCTTTGGAATCGTTTTCATCGTCAGAATTCATCTTCTCTTCCTCTATGTCTTCGTCCTTGAGATCGAAGATCTCTTCATTCTGGCCCTCTTCTTCCTCTTCACCATCACTGTCAAGGTTCATCTCTTCGGGTATATCCAAGACTTCTGACTCGGGTACATGTTCATCAAGAGCTTCAGCGTCGTCATCATTCTTCACTTCGTCTTCTTGTTCACCTAATTGCTCTTCATCATCAACCACTTCGTCTGCTTCTTCATCGCCCTTGTCATTTTCTTCTGCATTCTCTTCGTCGCCCTCAGGGTTAGTTTCTTCTTTCGTTTTGTCATTCTTATCCTCTGAGTTGTCGTCGTTTGCTTCAAGGTTGTCATCTTGATTTTCGGGGACATCGTTGGACTCCTTTTCATTCATTTTGTCGTCCTCTACCTTTTCGTCCCACATCTTTTCATCGACAGCATTAGGATCTGAGTCCTCCAAATCGTCCATTTCTTCGTCAAGGTCCTCTTGCTCTTCTTCGTCATTTTCTTCGTCATTTTCACCATCGGCTTCTTCCAAATCACCAGCCATGTCTCCTTCGATGTCATGAGCATCTTTCTCCTCGTCCTCCGCATCGTCATCATTGTCATTCTTTTCTTTGTTCTCTTCTTGAGCAGCTTCGGCAAGATCTTCCTCATCGATATCTTTCGTGCTATCAGCAGCTCCAGAACCATCACCAAGACCCGTCCCATCCTCTAGGTTGTCGTTCAGTTTATCTTGTTGCTCTTCCTGTGGAGAACAGAAACCATTGGTTGCAACGTTGTAGACACAAGTGGCAAGAAGATACGTGCTTTTGCTGTTTTCAAAGTAGTTGTCTTTAGATTTCGACAAGAGAGATTGCACAAGTTCTCCATATTGCATTATCAATGGCATCGTGAATCTCACAAGAGCTCTTACAATGTGCGATGTTTCGGAGTTGAACTCGTGCTTCGATAATGTGTCCAAGCAACGATCAGTGTATCCTGAAACCAGGGTTGCATTGAGCTTCTTGATACTTTCGAACAACTTGGATTGAGATTCTTGGAACCATTCGTCCTTTGTAGAGTCGTATGCATCGTTGGACTCTTTAACCTTCTGAACTGCAATTAAGATAGCGTTTGAAAGACTTCTAAAAGCCTTCTCGATTTCTTCTACAGACCTTATTTGCGTCAAGGAGGTCGATGACAGAATCAAATCAAAAGACGAATCGTTCAAAAGTGTTTCAAATGTAGCTGTGACAAAAGATAACGTAGGGAACTTTGTTTGCAACGATACTAATTGTTCCGAAAAGTCTGTCTGGAACAGAATGTACTTTTCAAACCATTGTAATGATCTGTCGGTATACACCTTATCTTCGGGTGACAGAGTTGTAAACAATTCTCTAGCAGCTGCTTGAAATGCTGACAATTTCTCAAGCAACAAATTAATATCGCTGGACTCACCTAATGGTAGAGAAGACATGAAGGAGACAAGTCTGTCAATCCAGAAGAGTTTATTCTCGGCTCTTTCAATATTGTCCTTCAAAGACCTAGAGCAAGTAGTCTTCACTAGGTCTTTAGTACTTTGTAAAACGTTTTCGAGCACACTGATTGATTTCAAAAGGGATTCAAACGCAACAGAGATCTTCTTGAGTGGGTTTCTCGTGGATGTGTTGGAGAATATCAAATTTTCAAGTCCTGCCATGCACTTTTCGATAATTGGAGCTGGAACCTCTTCATTGCATTGTGCAACTGCCGCTCGGAGCCTTGGAAGTAAGTCCAACATTCTGTAAAAGTACGTATCACAACCCTCCAATGGTGTTCCAGTCAAAGACTCTGAACATGCTAATACAAGACTCGATGTTGACTGAGCAGATACAATTTTTGAGTTCATTGTCGTTCTGATTCCCATGATCTTGACTTCCTTGACTGTATCACTCATCAATTTGATCTTTTGGCTTTTGAGAGCTGCGATTGTCTTCTTGTTTTCCTTCGTCAACTTCTTAGGTGTTTGATTTCGAAGTAGTTCCATTTCTTCCATAAGTTGGGTGGTGTATTCAAGCAAATTTGGATACTTTTGCTCCTTCAATGACATAACATACTTTGCCATATTATCGAGTACACGATCAAGTTTTCTGAATCTGGTAGGTCTATCGCTCCAAGTAATGATCTTCGTAAGAATCGAATCATAAAATGGGCTTGGAATATCAAATGTACGGAAGTATCTGGCGGCTGCTCCATTAACAAGATCTTGAGTAAATGGTAGTCCCTGTTCAATCAATCTGCTAACCTGTGTAGCCAAAACCGCACGATACTTCCGAACTATCTTGTAAAGACTATTGTGTGATTTCCTAGCACTCTGTTTGAGCGCATCTGGATTAACATCTTTCCATCTTGCGAGCAAGATGACTTCGTTAATGTCTTTTTCAAGCGATTTCTTCTTCTCTTTGATTGCGTCAGCTACAACTGGTTCAAATTGACTGTAGTAGCTTAAGACGTTTGCTAGTAAGCCAGCTAGCGGACTGAGCCTATTAATGGTCATGATATGGTTCTTGAATGATTTCAAAAGATTAAGGCGTATTGTAAACTCACCATAGCTCGTTTGTCCTAAGAAAGTGTTTAGCGCTGAAGTAATCTTAACGCATGTATCATTAGTGATCTTCTCGTCACCAAAGACTGGAAGGAGAAGAACCTCGAAAAGATAAAACCACCATCTTCCAACTGATTTTTCCAAGCTTTGGGTTTCATGTTCGAAAAGACTTTTCCATGCTTTGAGCTCAAGTTTCCTCCAAGAGATGATTAAATTGACAATCAGATGAACACTGGACGACAAAGACACACCAGAATGTGCATACTTCTCCCATTCAATCAAATAAATATAAATTTGTTCGACCTTTTGTAAGAGTTTCGAAACTGAGGAGCTGATGGGAAAGTTAGCGAACTCGGTACAACATCTAGCAATGCATTGAAGAGTCAGGTGCTCGGGCCATTCAGCTAAAAGTTTAGAAGCATCTTTGAATGTGGAGTTGACAATAAGCAAGGCATTCTTGAATTCGTAGGTAGAAGATCCATGATAAAAGTTGATATTCTCGTCGGGTTTTTGGAACGAACCAAGAGTCAAACTAAGCTGCAGAATCAAGGACGAAAAGCTCCCGGCAGAGATATATCCGCTTTCAATATTCTCTTTCTCCGAAATAGCACTTCTTAATGCAGAACCCTCTTCAACAATTTCATCGAGTCTAAACACCTTTTGACCGGAGAAATTTTCAATATAGTCTTTGCTGATTTGGTAGTATATTTCGTCAAAGGAATCATTCAGCTTCTTCACATCAAGGCTTGAATCCAAAACTTCTTCGTGATCTGGAAAGAGAGCCTTAAAATCGTCATCAATCTCGGTGGAGCTGTCAGCATATTTAAATAAACTGCTTTTTTTGACATCTTCCTCTTCGATCTTGATTCTCCGTAACGTCCACCTGTAATACAAGGATTGGAAGGCTCTCAGGAGTACACCCTCTAGCGCCTCGGCCACCTCACTTCCTTTTTGGGTGTAACACAATTTGATAAAAAACTTCATTGCTGTTTCGGGAATCACTGAGTCTGGTTCTTGTGATCTTAAAAATGGTTCCAAAGACTCGAATGAATGGGAAATCTTGTCGGCAGACAACAAGTCATTTACATCAGTCGCCCATGAAAGCGAAGGCACTGGAGCCACTTCATTGGCGGACTCGATCTGAAGAAGTCCAAAGCCTAACTTTAAACCACAAACATAACCATGAAGCAAATCATTCATATCAGCGAAGACTGTGAAAGATTCTCGCAAACGAACTAAGAGTCTTGAAGAATTGTTTTGAAACAATTGGGCTTGGTCCAGGAATGTCTTTGAGGCCTCTTCGGCGGCTTCGACCAACGCTTTTATAGAAGAGGCGCTGATATTTGACTTCATAAATGCATCCCACTCTTCGAAAAGCTGTTCAGAAGAGGAATCAAATCTAAACACTTCGGGCTTTTGAATGTCACTAGTGGCCGCAGGAATCAAATCTTCTGCAATGATTGGCTCGTCACCATATTGTTGCAAGCGAACATTTTTCCACAGGGTGTGCAAGTCTTCTGCCGTAGTTTGTTGTCGGCGAAGATAGTCATATGCAATATGCTCTTTTTGTGCTGGATCATACGGTGTACTTGGAACATAAAGTTGAATACAGCCGCAAGAGAATAGCACCCATGCCTTACCGAGTGCACTCAAGGTTGTCGCTTGATTTGCTTGGCGTACTGCTGGTCCAAAATACTCCATGAATATGGTGAAGATGAATTTTTCCTTGGTGGAAAAATCAAATTCATTGTAGTTGATACCTCTAGCATCATTGTTTGTGATTTCTGTAAACACAGCTCTAACATTTGGAGAAAGAACAGCTTCGTGCAACAGTAAAATATGAGCGTACCACGCTTGCAACAAGGAGCGGAAGACGTATATCTTGTTGCTTAGGATTTCACTCGAGCTATCAATGGTAAGAGCCCTCAAATCAATCATTTCTGAAAGTGATTCATCAAGGCGTTCTCCAGAACAGGTCTTTAAGGCAGCAGTTTTGGAGAAAAGCTTGTTCACATAAACCTCCGTAAACAATCCATCGATGTACGATTTTGAGCTGTTCATGTCCCAAAGTGAGTTAAAGATTGCTGGGTAGGGCAATTTTTTATCACGTATAGTTGCAAGTGTGCTGATGGTAGCAAGACCCGCTTTTGTGGAAATCTTATCCGACACCCGTTCTTCGAAAAAGCTTCTTGCAGACAAGAAATTGTGTAGCATACGGAACTCGGTTTCAAACTCATTGGATTTTATAGATCCCTCATTCATTAGCTTGATCTTCTGGATACCATCCATAAGAAGAGAACACAAATCATTGAACTCTGAACCAGGCACATCCTTGACTGCAACATCATGGAAGACTTCTTGAAGCAGGAGCGTAAGATCTTGGGCTTGGTTACTGTAGGGCAACTTCTTGGTTATTTCATCAAATTCATTTGCCAAATTGACAATTTGCATTGACTTGTCCCAAGCAGCAGCAGAAACTGGATAGATCGCTCTCGACTCCCTCCAGATTATTTCCATTGATAATCCTGTAGTCATATTGATATTCTGTGCAAAGGCATTCAATATAACTGAAAGTGACTCCAAGTTTGCCGGCTGCCATTGTCCTTGCAACACACTTGCGTACCATTCTCCAATAAGCTCGTTATAGATAGGAATTCTTGAAGTGTGCTGGCCAGAAGAACTTTCAGCAAGACTGAACCACAAAATCAAGAAATTGCATATTTCCTCGAACGCATGATGGTGTTGGAACAACGATGCAGCTTCATCGGCAAAGCTTTCGAATATGAACGAGAGCAAGCTGCCCAAGATTTTAAATATATGGAGCTTGGGAAACCTTTTGAGCTGTCTGCCTAGTTCAAAGGCTGCAGACCTTTCCAAATAGTTGAGTTCTTTGGCATTCTTTTGCAAGGCTCTTTTCAGAACATTCTCCAAAAGTGCCTTGGCGTTGAAAAGAAGGTACACGGCATGGAATAGGAAGTTAGATTCCGTTCCAAGTGAGAGCAAACTTTTCCTGTCAAATGCAATATCCACGAATGTATTCAATAATGGATTGAGAGCTTGATATTTCTCGAATCGAGGTATTTTCATCCCTTTTGCGGTCAAAAGCTCTGCTGTTTCCACAATAAACCTCTCGATCGTGGAAAAAATCGACAGGTCCTGCAAAATCTTGACCTCTTCAAGCATGGCACTTATTGATCTGTCAAATTCTGCGTCAAAGAAGCTACTGACTTGGACAGTGGTGTGGACTTTGGCTAAACCAGCGATATCTTGAGGTGTCAAAGTACCAGTTGCGACACTTGTAATGGTATTGGAATCTAACAAGTCGTGCAAAGCTGCGAGAGCTCTGACATTGGACTGGTCAGGTCTAATTTGTGCCAATACGGGGTTGGACAATTTCTTTTCAAGGTCGAGGTTCAGGATGTTTTGTATCAAATCGATTTTGTCCTCAGGTTTCACTTGTCCTTTGTGCTCTGCAACGAGTCCTAGTGACGCACTGTCGTGCTCTGTCAACCTAGATTGCAATGAATCTAAATAGACCTCTACTCCTCTGTTTCTCATTGCTCTTGATAATTCACCATACTTTGGATCTGCTGTCAAGAATAATCTAAAATCAGGGTGTGGTGATATGACTCGAGGCTCCCCAAATTCGTTGCTGCATTCGTTGACGATCAACCTTCCATTTCTTTCAAGCAAAGAGTTGAGTCTGTCTAGTACTGAAGGGCTGCAAAGATTGGCGTTGTCCAAGATGAGCCAATTACCGTTTTGTACAGCCTTGACTAGAAGTCCATCAAACCATTCGAAGCGAATACCCTTAGACAGAGAAATCTTGTTGACAGTTTCACGTCCTTTTTGTACTAAAATGTCAATGTCAATGTCGATCTCGAGTGATTGAAGACGCTCAATAAGATCAGAAAGATTAGAGGTATGGTATACATGAGATTCAACATCCCTAAGTATACCGGTTATCTGTGACTTGTTTGCATCTGCTAAGCCTTCATTGACCACAGCTGTATTCAAAACAGGAATCACTCCATCAATGAAAGTATTTACCGCTTTCGTCAAGTCTACTTGTTCAAACCCTCCAAGAATATCAGTGCTATCGACGTCACTGTTCATGGCAAACACATCGACCTTCTTACCAAGAACAGTTCCAAGAAGCTTGACAATGCTCGTCTTTCCCGAGTCACTGGGCCCGGTAAGAATGAGCGGCAAGTTATGAACAACACTTCGAAGCGCTGACTCCAAGATGTCAAAGTTGCACTGCAAAGAGAGAAGATGCTCGTCAGAAAGGTACTGCAATGGCTCACATCTTGGAAGAACGCAACCTCCAACTTGAAGATAGGTCTCGGTCAACTTGTAGTACTTGTCTCTTCTTTGCTTGGGGCCAAAAACAGATTCATAGCAGGCTTGAGCCATCTGAACGTCCTTAGGAGTCCTGAATCTCTGACACAAGATCATGTCAAGAAACTCACTAGGTGAAATGCCCTCGGAGATGTGCTTGGAAGAGTACATATCCAACCACCGAAGAGTGTCACGAAGATTGAACTCCCATGGCCCTCCACTGTGGCCCCATTTTTTGTCGATGACAACTTCCTTCTCGATTCGAGATATGACACTTATGATTCCCTCGCATACGGTCAGGTCTATCGTTGGGTACAAGTGCTTGGCAATTAGTGACAAGTCCGTGGCATTCAAGGTGTCCATGTATACCACAGTGAAACGGTTGACGAAAGATTTAGGTAAACCTTTTCTACCTCCACCTTGAGCTTGGGGATTCTGTGCAGCGAAGACAGTGAAGTTTTCATGGCGAGGAAATGACCTGCCCAATTCTGGAATGTAAGCTGTGCCTCTGTGATCCAAACAGGCGTTGAGGCCCTCAAGCACAGACTGTGATGCCAAGTTCATTTCATCAAGCAAAACCCACTCGCCGTGTTTCATGGCTCTCAAAAATGGAGCATCTCTCCACACAAATTCACCTGCTCTCCCTCCTTCAGTAGGTACATCAGAGCCAAAGAGGTCCACGAGATCGGTTTGCTCGGACAAATTGATTCTGACCAAAGGATTACCACTTGCAGCTGCTAATGCAGAAACTAAACTGGTCTTTCCAACACCGGGGCTACCTTCCAACAAAAGAGGTTTCTTAACTTGCATTCCTCTTAAGACTCTCATGGCGTTGAGAGCAGTAGTTGGAGCATGCAACGCAAATGGTTCTGAAACGGAAGTCTGGCAGTTCCGGGGAATTGAAAACTTACCAACTTTAACATACGTCTCCGTCACTTCGAGAGGATGTTCATTCTCTTCCACGACCGTGGATCCTGAGATCTCAGAAAGCTTGATCAAACAATTTTCTTTATGAACATTCAACGTTTGCTCATCAGTAGCAAGATGAGATGTGTTATTGGTACCAAGAGAGTCCACAAATACCAAAAGTGCACCGTGGAACAAAGCATTTGAAGGTTCCATTCCGGAATAATTGATGAACTCAACCCAAGCAAGAATATCACGAAGTGAAATGACTCCACTGCTGATTCTTCCTCCACCAAAAGTAGCAGCATACCACTTGGAGAACTCGATGATTGGTGTACTAAGTGTTTTGTACTCATTTTGAAGTCTTGCTTGCACAATCTCGAAAGTATCATTCATGTCCTCCATAGATGGCACCCAGATTTCTGTGAAACGATTTCTCAAGGCTGGTGAGAGTTCTTTCTTTCCATAGTCTCCACCAGGGTTCATAGTTGCAAGAAACTGGAATTCATCAGATGCATAAAGAGGATCTGCTTCTGTTCCTTTTTCAGCAAGAAGCAAGGATCTCTCAGGTTCAAGAACGGAATTGAGTCTTTCCAATACAGAATCATCAGCCAAGGATATTTCATCCAAGAGGAAAAAATCACCGTCCTTCATTGCCTGGACAAGTGGACCATCACTCCATTCAAACAAGTTTGTCAATTCATGTCTGAGGCTTTCTACGTTATCGAGGCTTTCTTGGTTGATTGTACCTTTGTTCATAGAGTCGAACTTTAAAAGTAAGTCTTTCACCAGATCACCTGTGACTTCAATTCCATTTTGCTGCAATACATTTTGCAAGATGGATGTCAACTGGGCTACCGTGCCATTTCTATTTCTCACTGGTCTTTGTGCTCCCAAGAGATCACTCGTTTCTGTGTTCTGATGAGCATTCACAGTGACCAACTTCTTGTTTTCGAAGTGAGCTAAAATCTGGCAAACAGTAGTTTTACCACATCCTGTCTCTCCAACTAGTAAAAGTGGTTCCTTGTACTTCATGGAAGTTGCTACAAGAACAGCAAGCCTGCGCATACCCTTCGTCCACACTAAGGAGCTTTCAGAATCAATCAAAACTTTGTTCTCCAAATTTTCGTAGTATGCATCCATGTCAAGCTTGACTCTCATCACTTTCTCAATGATCTTCAGTACAATCTCTCGCTCTTCTGGAACTCTGACTCTTTCAGCCAAAATCATGTAACCGTGAGCTGCAAGTTCTTCGTACCCTACAGCCCCTCTAAGAGCCCACCGAAACAAATCACGAAGTGTTGCAAAGGAATTTTTTTGTTCAAAAAGTCTTGTGGATTGACGTTGAACAGAAAGCTGTCTGTACACCTCGACAATTTTCTTACTATAGCTGGGAGCAATTTGACACCGTTGGTTCAAAATAGTTTCAAGCTCATCCTGTGGAATATCATCAAAATGCAATTCAAGGAATCTGTTTTTGAACGCTCTTGAGAGAACCTTACGGCCACCATACATTCCAGGAGGATTTTGTGTAGCAAAAAGCATGAAATCAGGATGAGGGTGCACAACCTCTTGTGTTTCTGGTATGAATAACTCTCTGTTATCGTCAAGGAGACGGTTAAGTGCTTCCAAAACATCGGTTGGAGCAAGATTCAACTCATCAAGAACAATCCAGTGACCGTGCTTTAATGCTTCCACTAAAATACCCTCCTTAAACTCGAGCTTTCCATTGACAGCAACATAGGTACCCAAGTATTCCTGAAGGTCTGTATGTTCGTGGTTATTGATTCTCACAAATTTGTGGCCGGAAATATTGGCCAAGTACTGAATCATGGACGTTTTACCCGCAGACGTGGGTCCTTGAATTAAGACCGGGAACCTCTTTCCTGATGTAGCTCTGACCAAATTGAGAATGTTTTTCTCAACAAAGGGAGTGATAATGTAATGTGGTTGTGGAGTGATGTCGAAAGAACCTTGAGATAACCAGTAATGCTTGAATTGAACGTATTTTTCGTTTCCGTTTGAAGGGTCGGGTGGTATTTGGCGCATAACTGAATTTGAGTTCTTAAGCTTGTCGATTGTGAACTGTTTGATGATCGGATGCAAGATGGATTCTGATTTCAAGTCCAACAAAGTAAGGAACGACATGCAAAATCCCTCATATAAAGAGCGTCGTATTCCGTAGATGTTGACAATGTCTGTAACGTATAACAATGTTCTTGTCAATGTTCTAATACTGAAATGTGGTCTCTGGTTAGCACCATCAACAATCTGGTTAGTTTCAGCGAGCTTTTTAGCCGACATGTATAACTCAGCTATGTCATTCCCCAACCATTCATCAATGACAGCATATCTGTTCACATAATTGTCGATAATTGCAAGCAAGTCTTGTATATCTCTGTCGGGGGAGTGAACATATATCTCACTGAATCGAGATCTTATGCTTAGTGGTAAATCTCTCTTTCCGATATCGGTAGACGGATTCATACATGCAAATATACGAAACTCGTTGTGGGCATTCACAGAATTGATATCACCTTTTTCGGTTAACAAGAGTGATCTTTCATCCAAGTTGTCCGTAATGAGGTCAGCAATACTCTCTAAGGTGTCTGGTGAAGCCAAGTTAATTTCATCAAGAAGTAACCATTCACCGTTCCTGACAGCTTTCACAAGAGAGCCTTCGATGAAATCGAAAACGAATGCATCTTCCAAAGCAGAAGAATGAGTTTGGAAAGATTTTGCCCTTTGCTCAAACTCATACCATTGTTGCAACAACAAATCTTTGGCCCTCAGGTCAAGCTTCCGTTTCTTCTTAGGAGCTTCATTATCCTTGCTTTTTTCGGTTTCTTCCTTACTGAGTACACCACGAGCCATCTTCACGGATTCAAGCCACAATTTAACCACGTTCTTCCATTGGCTCTTACTGAAACATTTGTTGAGAACGCTCGTGAACCTTTCGTTTTTCTTCTTCGAAAAAGTACTCGAGAACAAATCCTCAAACATTTCTTGTATGGGCAATGCCATGACTTTCGACGTGACAGGCTTATATCCACCGAGCAAGTCACTTGACTCCGTTTGCTGAGAAACGTTAATTATGGTGATTTTCTTGTTCATGAGTTTTGCCATTTGCTGCACCACGGTGGTCTTACCAGTACCGGTCTCACCAACTAATAGTATGGGTTCAGTCATTTGAAGCGCAGCACCGATTTGCTCCATCAACTTAAGCGAGTGGTTCGTTCTCGCAAAAGAAGTAGCATTGGCACTCTTCACTGTCTTGCAGTTGGAGTCTTTTTTGAGCAAGACTCTTCCAATTGCAAGGCGGTCATCATCGTTATTGTAAGAAGGAACATGCTTGGATAAATAGAGATTCACTCTGGATACAGGTATCTCAAAGACCTCACCGATTCTATTCACGACTTGTTCCAAAGCCCTGTGCTCCGGTAATGCACTTGCAAAACAGTCGACTATTTCAGCAAAGATGTCGTCGTAAGTAGAATCCTCAAGTGCCAGGTTCAGGGTGAGATTGCCGTTTTGGAGGAGTTTATTGCATCTAGCACAAAGCTTCATGAGGTCTCGAATGGAGACGATTCTAGGATGTGACCCTTTGTTCAAGGACACGAATGCATTGGAGGAATATAATCTGACAACCTCGTTGAAAGATCTCAAAAAGTACGGGATCAAATTGGCAAGCAATGGGTACTTGGATTGGATGATGGCCCTAAGATCAAGATCGGATGGCGTAGTCACCAGAATGAGCGACCAGTTTCTAATACCTATGATATCGGGGATCTGCACATCGTGGCTTGAATTCACTCTGATTGTTGCAATTATTTGGAACCCATTCGCTGCTCTTATTACTTCACCACGAGAAGGAATTGACAACTTTCTATTCTCAAGCAAGGGTAATAATACAGACAACACCTCTGTTGGAGCCCTGTCGATATCCTCGATGAGGAGCCATTTACCCTCACGAACAGCTGTTGTCAAGACTCCTTCTCTCCATTCGAAAGAGCCTGGCTTGGGACCAGAAGTGTATGTTCCAAGAAGAATTTTTGCGTCTGTTTGGTCGCCCAAATGCACTTTCACAATTGATTGGTGGTATCCCATACGCTTAGCTAGCTGGTTGATCAAATAGGTCTTTCCAGAGCCAGCAGCACCATACAAAATGACTGGCTTGTTCATGAGAATCTTATCGGTGACTTCACTGATAACCCTCAACGAGGCTTGCGTTGAAACAAACGACTCGTCGTTCAGTAGTAGTTGCAGGGTGATATTATGTTTGGGGACTAGTTTTCCACAAACGATGTGGACTAAAGAAGAGACGTCTGACTCCGGGATCTCGATGCATGATGTTGACGTGTGTATCCTTTCGGGAAGATTCTTGTAGCTGCTGAGACGTTTAGCTTCCAAAAACGAAAAGTGCTCGAAGTTGATGTCTTTGTCTCCCTCATATTCTCCAACTGGGGATGTAATGTTCACAAGTAATGACTGTTCAGAATGCTCCGAAGCATTAATGTAGCGGCACAAGACCATAGTAGCCAAGTACTTGACCACTTGTGTACCGGTTCCATCGATCCTGGTAAGCCTGTGCAATGTTTCTGGGTCAACGTAGCGTTTGAATCTTGGAGAATCATGGTTGATGAACCGATAAAATGCAATTAAGATGTATTCCAATTCAGAGATGTTGAATTGCAGTGAGATTTCGTTGACCTTTTCGAAGAACTTCATTCTGGAGATATAGAACTCGATCAAGTTTATGGATTCATGATGGATTCCCACTAAACGACTCAAGGCATTGACGATGATAGATCCTTCAATTAAGGGTTGGGATTCACCAGACTGTTTGCAGTACTCATTCTCAATCAGCAGGTCACATATCCAACGAGATATAATATCAAGAAAGACTGGTTCATAGGCGTAGAGTGCTCCAAATGTGTTTTTGGGATGCAAAGCTGCGACTGAAAGCAGTTTTAAGTTGTCTGTAATAGACTTTTTGGCATCTAAAGCCAATTTTATTGGAGTATTTATGCCGGTGTTCAAATATGTATCATAGAATCGCTGTGAGTCCTTCACCAGCAACTGAATTGGCTGATCCATATCTGCTGCACTAGTAAATTTTCAGGTGAGAATATCCCAGATTCGATGAGCATCGCGCTATCTGCAGTACGGGGTAAATTAATGATATTTTGATCGTTTAATTAGAGGAAGCACACTCAAGGTTATGCTACACTAACTAGATAAATCTATATGTATGGCTTCTTCTTGATGAAAAACTTCTTCTTAGTGTATCATATTGTTTTCCAATGGGTTAGATTGTGTAATCAGCCTGGCTAGCTCAATGGCTAGAGCGTGTGACTTTTAATCACAAGGTTGCGGGTTCGACCCCCGCGTCGGGCTTAACTTTTTATTTTGTAAAGCTTCATTCTACAAAAATTCAGTTAGATACAACATATGGACAAAACACTGTTTATTCGACAAAACTAAGCTCTAAAGACAACTTTTTGGCCGCTCACCTTGTTGTCATACAACAATTGCAACGACTCATTTACGCTTTCGAAGCTGGGTTTAAGCACCTTCAAGTTAGCGGTCTTGATTCTTGGAACGTATTTGGGGAGCTCATTGTGCCAGTACTCGAGGTACTTCTTGGTGGCCACATGGTCTGTAGGGAAGTCCTTGCCCCAGATACTGTATGCGTCACCAGTAGCTCCGTACATAAGAGTCGTGTGGAAATTCACCAGTCTGGAAGGATCAGTCTTGATCTCACTCTCGCTTAACAAGAACAAGTTGTCGATCTCGACGTGCTTGGAGTTGGCGGTGGCATCGTAGACCAGCTGTAAAGTTTCCTTGTTGGCCACGGTGTCGAGACCATAGGCAATAGAATCACCGGCAGCGGCCTTAATGTCCTCGATCACATTGGCATCGTTGTAGTCGAACACGGCGTCAGCACCATATTGCTTCAATTGCTCGTGGTTCTTCTTCGAAGCCGTGGTGATGACATTGAGCCCGAATGCAAGTTTGGCAATTTGGATCGCCAAAACACCAGTGGCTGTGGCTCCTCCCCAAATGAGAATGGACTTTCCCTTGTTGGCAGTTGGCTCAGGGTTGATGTCCAACAGTCCTCTGAAAGACAAAACGACAGTAGATAAGCCCAAAGTGATCGCGGCAGCCAGCTCAAAATTGTGGACCTTGTCGCTAGCATGGTCCCCGGTGCTCAATGGAGCACTGCTGATGGAACTCTTATCGTACTTGATGGTGAACCCTGGGTCGGCTGCAACATACTCGGCAAACGCAGAATTTTCCTTGCTGAAACCACCATGTAAAGTGATGGAAACAACATCGCCAACCTCAATTCCCTTGACATTGGCTCCGACCTTCTCGACGATCCCACTGGCATCAGAACCAGAAACATTGCCTTCGAATTCGGGTGAACAGTGCTTCCAGTCAGTGGGGTTTGCAGCAAAAGCCACAGTCTTCACTAAGATTTGGTTGTCAGTGATCTCTGGCTTGGAGATCTCCGAGACCTTGGTCCAGTTGTTTTGTGGGTTTCCTGTAAGAAGTGCAGCTTTCATTATTTGGTGGAGAAAATAGGGCAGACCCAGTCGGTTTTATACCCATGTAGTTCGCAACCTCAGTCAGGTGCAGTGTGCATACAGCCCGGCGAATGGCCGATGAGCCCGCGCGAGTACGAAACTGAGAGGAGGAATTGTAAGCGGGGAGATATAGATAGCTTAAATTGTGTAGGACGTCTGGAGATTAGTAATTTGCATTTGTAAAGTGCTGCCAAGGCGTAGGCGAGGAGAACAGGAGGGGAGTAGGAGTAATTGACGGGGCAGAAGAAAAGAGGGAGATTCCATGAAGTGTGAGCGGTATATTATTTCGGGGTCAAATATTACGATCTAGGAGGGATCTGGCAAGACATAAAAGTACTGGGCAACACTGGACATTGCAGTGGCTCAATCAGTTTTGTCTGACCCGGTTCCGGATTAAGTGGCACACTCCCGAGGCGATGATGCTCACGCCAAGCATGGTCACCAACATCATATTGGAGTACTTGTAGAGCCGTTTTTTGTCGGCAGGCCATCCACTGTACAACGCATATGTAGCAGTCACTGAACCCAAGTTGCCAAGGCCACTGACCAAGGCAGAACTCACGGCAGTGCCCACGTCACCATAGCGGGGCTGGAAAATTTCAGCCGACCAAGACATACAGATGGGAACCGTAGGGCCGAGGCCAAAGCCCGCAATGAGAAGACCGCCGTACTTATTCCAGGACCCGTGGGCAAACGTAGTGACGAAAAGGCCCGTCATGATGATGACGCAAGCGAGCGAGAAGATATGGGCACGGAACTTTTTGTAGCGGTCTGCAAACGGAGTGATGATGAGGATTCCGCCAAGGTCAAAGAGCCAGATGGGCGCATAGAGCAAAGATACCTGGATGGACAGGAGATTAGGGTTGTTGGTAGCGATGATGGTGGAGCCGAACACCGCCAAGCCAAAGCCGTTGCCCACCACGCCAAAGTACATGATGATCAACGGCCAGATCCGCAAGTCGGTGATGATCTGCACCACGCTTTTCCAGTCCCACCTGAGAAGCACATACCGCAGCTCGATGTCTTGGCTGTGGAGGTACTTGTCCTCACCGTGCAAAGGGTAGGCTGGGGTGATGATCTTGAAGTACTTGCTCTTGTTCTGCGGGCCGTTGGCTGACACAGGGCGGTCCGGAAGCCACCACAACAACAGGAGTCCCACGGCAATGGTGATCACTCCGTAGACGAGGTACATCCACTGCCAGCCGGTATAACCATGAACCCCGTCCATTTTTTGGAATCCAGCACTAACAAGCCCCGCCACTGCTGCCAGGATCTGGGCTGCTGTGAAGTAGTAGCCGATCCGGCGGGTCAGCCGCTCGTTGGGATACCATAACGAAACGTAGTAGCTCATGCCCGGCCAGGTTCCCGCACCGACGACACCCGAGATAAACCGGATGGCTATGAGTCCCTTGTTGTTGCTGAGCACATGGTAGAAGGCATACACCACGCCTACCGTCACCACTATCCGAGCAAGCCATGTCTGTGGACTCACCTTCGTCATAACCAAATTCATGGGCACATCAAAGATGATGTAACCGACATAGTAGAGCGCCGATGCTGTGGACGTATCTTTCGGAGTGAGCTTTAAATGCTGTGCGAGCGAGTGTCCGTCTTCAGCGTTCATGGTCAACGTCAAGCCATAACAGCTGGAACCAAAAGAGGTGAGGAAATACAAGCACCAGAGCGCCGGGATGATGCGATAGTCGAGCTTGCGGTACACCCTATCCAAGTTTCTCGCAAGATCTGATGACTGGTGCAGAGAGCTTTCGAGCGTGTCGAAGTTGTCCAGGTTGGTTTTCGATTCTGACATTAGCCGGCTGTCATAGGAGCTGGGGGTTTTATAGTGCAAAGATAAATGTTGGCAGGGTTCTGAAAATTCGTTGAGTCGCGATGACTGCGAGTCACCTTGAGTCACCGCCGTAGTCGCGACTACAGACTGCACGCGGCTGACAGTTACCAAAGTCTATCTTGCAAAATAAGCAATGGAAATCCGCAATCGGAAATAGCAATGGCTAAGGGAAGTTGAAATGGGGACAGGGTAATGGGCAAAATAAGGAAGATAAGCAAGATAATGAAATGTAAATACTTGTCACCTTTATAACAACTTAAGCAACCAATCACCTACTGAGTATAATTGCCTAAATCCATATCCATAGGAGCCGTACCTTCAGTACTGCCACAGCTTCCTATTCTTTTGTCTTCACTTGTTCTTATTTTTGCATCAAGTTATTGAAGTGCGGGTTAATGGTTGATTTACACTACGCTGATGCAGATGATAAAATAAGGCCTCGTAAATGGTAAAAAGCTTATTGCCGTAGATGATTCTAAACTTAAGAATTTGGAAACATAAATAAAAGGTTCCATTCCCTAAATGATCCTTTTGTAAACCCGTCTGTTCTAATAGTTGAACCAACACCATCTTTAGAACTTACAGATACGATAGTTTGGTATACTGGCTTTATTTGGACTCCAGCGATTCAAATACGCCAATTATACATGCAGCCATCCTATGTCTTCAATATTTCCTATGGTTCACTACGCATACAGTGTGCAACAAAACAAAAACAATATGATTCATAACTTAATGTCTATACAATGGTACTGAGTTCATTTGTTGGCGTCGAGATACTGCTTGACTGTTTCAAAGATAGTTGTCTCAAATTTGATGAACTTGTCACCAAGGATTTTTCTACTCTCAGAGCTGTCAATGAAATTAGGAACCTTGGTATTTTCTGGTTCTCCCTTCAACAAGTTCAACTGGGGGAACTTTGCGTTGAGAACGTTGAGAATTTGCTGGAAGTTGAAGGTGTCAGAATCAACTAACAATCTCTTGTTGGCACAGTCATTCTCAAACGCAGCAATATGAGCTCTCGCAACATCACGAACGTCAACATAAGAGCCCACTGTGTCAGGTACAGCATCACCATCCTTCAAGCGCAAGGCAGAGATAACAATCATGTTGGTGCTGTTCAAAGAGCCCTTGGCGGATGAGTCGTACGCTTGGGGACCAAACACATACACTGGATTAACCGTGGTCAAGGTGAAGGTTGGCACATTTTGGTGGACAAATTCCCAGGCAGCCTTTTCAGCAAAGGTCTTTGAGCCCGCATATGCGGACAATCCGTTGTCCAAAGCCTGTTCCCAGGTGATATCATTCCAGGAAGCCTCGGTGATTTTGCTGGTGATACCCTTACGGAGGTTTGCAATAGCAGTGATAGAAGAAGTGATAACCACCTTCTTGACACCATGACCGTGAGCTAGAATGGCCTTCAAGACGTTCTTTGTACCATCGATGGCAGGCGCCAACACGTTTTTCTCGACGTCCTCACTGACAAACGAGGCAGGAGAAGCAGTGTGTAAGAACACTTCAACTTCGGGGTGCTTTTTGAGGGCATTGTCGAAAGCATGTTCCTTCTCGATGGCCTCAACAACCTCATAGGAGAAGTTGTTGCTGTTGAAAAGCTTGCCGATCAGGTTGCCCTTCTCGTGGGACCTCACCGAACCGATAACCTTGTAGTTCTTCTCAAGCAACTGCTTGATGATGTGTTGGGCAATATAGCCAGTAGCGCCAGAAACGAAAACGGTAGTAGTCATTGTGTACCTTTGTTCCATTCAATGGCTTTAAATAGAGGTTCTGAAGAGACAACGCAAGACTCGTACCTCGGCGACCATATCTTAATAGGAAGGACCCTGCGTTCCGACGGAGTCTTGTAATGAAAAATTACTAATCACGCACATATACGACTATCCGGTCGTATGCTATACGGTTGCCACATGCCGCGATCCATGAAGAAGAGGTCGTTCTTGCACTACGGCCGAAATTTCGTACCGAAGTATATGTCAGCGCAAAGATTGCTGGTTCGGTAATGAACACGGTCATATTTGCCACTATTGCATTTCCGGTAGATACGGGAGGGGAAAGTCATAGTCGTAAGTGTTGAAGATGCTAGCCGATCTGTAATTTTGCAGCCAAAAGAATGCAATATAGTTACTTGAAAAAAATTGACAGGTTGTGTTCCACATACGAGCCAAAAACATTCAAACGCCTAAAGAGCCATTCCGACGCCAAGATTGCCACTCTCGGAAATTTGCCGAACTGTTACCTTACCCCATATCTTTCTGTGTCGGGGCTCTTTCCGCGCCAAACTCCGGCTGGACCGCGGCTCATCTCCGGTAGCCGCGAGATAGGGTTTGTTACGTAAGCGGCATGTGACGAGCTGAACCTCGGATGCAAGTTTTATAAGTACCCCGAATCTGCTCCGACGATATTTTTGCAGCTGGGATACAAATGAGTTTGGACACTGTATCTGGTGAAGGCATGTCGCTCATGGAAAAGAGATTTGAGGTCGTGAGCAAAGGAAACGATGTTTTTGAGGGAGTTAATCCACTTGAGCCTTTCCGGGAAGGTGCTCGAGGCACATATGGAGGAGAATTTGTGACCCAGGCTTTGGCTGCTGCATATGCCACGGTGGACGACAGTGCGTTCTCGGTGCACTCGTTCCATCTGTACTTTTTGAAGGCTGGAAACGACAAGCTGGTGATGCGGTACGAAATCAGACGCAACAATGACGGCCGGAACTACTGCAACCGTCTTGTTTCTGTGTACCAGACGGCCACGAACGTGTTGTGTTTCGAGGCGCTGGTCTCTTTCACCCGTAAGAACAACATCAAGCAGCAGAAGCTCGAGTACAGCCAGATCCCAAACCCCGATCCCAAGACGGCGGTTCCGGTATCCTTCCAGTCTCGGCCACAGTACTTCTTCGACAAGTACTACGACCAGCTTGACAACATGCCGTTTTTCTCGCACACCCACGACTTGTTGCATCACATTATTCCTGAGGAGTTTATGTCGCGGGGCTGGCAGAAGGAAGAAACGGCTGTTGGCGAGAGAAAGTATGGCTTTTTCTTCCGTACGGCCGATGATTTGGAGGGCGTGGAACACAAGGTCAGAGCATCGGCATTAAACTTGGCATACGCCTCGGATTCCGTGTATTTGGCATCGCTCTGTGTTGCCCTTGGGCTTCCGCTCAGCCAGGCTAACACCTCGTTTTTCAGAGTCAGCTTGGACCACAGTATATGGTTCCACGATACTGACTACGACCCCACCGAGTGGTTATTTATTGACTTCAACTTTTCGAGACTCAGCAACAACCGTGTGTTGTGTAATGGCCGAATCTACACCCGTCTGGGACTGTTGGTGGCTACTTTGGCCCAGGAGGGACTCGTTTACTGGCCCAAGCTGTTGTTGGACAAGGCGAATAATGACTTTAAATTGTAGAGTACGATATTTATAGATGAATAATACAGAAGTATAGGATAACACATCCTCCAACATATGGCAACTGCTGTATGCTTTCGTAGTGGCTTGGGTCAAATGCTTTAAGCACCGGCATCGGTTGACCTTAAATTAATGTGGAACTTGTTGCCCATTGCACTTTTGTTGCTTTTGCCCCCATTTTATGGTGTAGCGGCAATGGTGAATGCTCAATCTGTGAAGTTTGCTACAGACGAAGTAAAGTATCACAGATATTGCAAAACGTAATTGAAGTGTAAGGAAACGTTATGGAATACATTGAATGTGATGCAGACGAACTTGGTTAAAACTGCTGTTCAGATTCGAACGAGAAATTCTAAAAATACGATCGGTACTGTCGATTCATTACTATAAAATATTGGAATCTTGTGCTACAGTGATATTTAAACATAGTACAATAAGAACTGGGAAACGCTCGACTAATATTTGTTTGGTTGCCGAAGTGTTTGAGATATTCATGAATTATTCATTATCTGCGTTATTTAAAATTAGAATTTTTCTTACCGTGATCGAAGTTTGGCTGTTCAGCCGCTTCGAGTCTCGAAAGTGCCGGTGTGTGTGAATAGAAAGAGAGACGAAACTATGGATACTTGTATATGATATAACTATACGATATGAAACTTTACATAAGATACCATAATTAACTACTGATAAAACCGTCAATTCCAAGTTTAATGGCGTCTAAAAATTTCTTAAATAATGAGCCCTACTGCATCTTTAACTTCAAACACATTGGAAGTGGCGATTTGGCTCGATAGCATTTCCATTTTCGTACTTTTCGCAGCTTCGCAGCTACCCCATGCAATTTGAAATCTGCAGGGCGCATATGCATGGGGGAACACTGTCACAGGCCGACAGCCACACACCAATGTGGGGGAAGCGAACATCCGCTCTGCTTCTTCTTCACACCATGGTCGTGGACGTGGAATATGAGTTTGGCATCGAGAAGGTGGCCGAGAACAAGTGGCGAGGCAACAAGCCGCTTCTGAAACCAAATCCAGCTTCCAGAGGAGCTTTTGGTGGAAATATCGCCGGCCAGGCGCTTTTGGTCGCCATAAGACTGGCTCCCGAAGGATTTAAACCGCATTCCTTGCACTCTTTATTCACCAAGGCGGTGACTGACGATGCTGCTGTGGACTGGGAGGCCGATCAGATCCACAACGGAAAGAGTTTTTGCAGCAGAACTATCAGTGGATACCAGAATGGAGAGATCAAGTACATTGCCAACATTCTGTTGACGAAGAGAAACTCGTACGCGAAATCCAAGGAGGTTTACGACGAGTGGGAACGGAACCACAAAGAAGGAGACGACGAAGACGAGCCTCCGTCCCTGAGACCCTTCCGTTTTTTTGCACCATATCCTGAATGGCTCAAGAAACACCACCCAGAGGACCTTGAGTATCTGCATTTTGGGCTCAATGACACCGTTTGCAAGATGCCACCCGAGTTTAACAGCTTGGAATTGACCCCTGAAGAAGATGCTGTCAATTCTACCCAGCGTAGACAGGCCTTCTACGCCAAGTGGGGAAAAGACGGTGAAGTTTCCATCAAGGACCCTGCATTTCAGTTCGTGGGTTTGGGAGTGTTGCTGGACTTGACGTTCCTCACCCGTGTGGCCCGTATTCTCCGAATCCCGCACTTGCTGCACGAAGACCATATCCAGTACATGTCGCTTTCGCTCGACCATGTTATTTATTTCCACGACGAAGACTTTGACATCACCCAGTGGATGGGCTGTGCGTTCAACTGTATCCGCATAGCAAATGGGCGGGCGTTGTTCGAAGAGCAAATCTACAACCTGGAGGGAAAGCAGGTGGCTTCGATTTTCCAGGAAGGCTTGGTGCTCTTCAACGGCTTCGAAGAGGGCGCCAAGTTGTGATACATAGAGTGATTAGAGCTTCCAATTATAGTCGTGAGTTACGCGAGACTTTATTATGGCCCAATGTAGAGCTGTGCACCATTTTGTGTACTGAGCCCATCTTTGTGCACAGTCTTTGTTCTGATCTCAATCTCATCCTCAGTTCTCACTATGACACTCGAAGACTACAATGCACCAGTGCTAGATAGACTCATTCATATACTCACCACGGTGTACACGTCACCGAACCTACTTATAATAGACCGCCTGGTGGCACCAATTGTGGATTTTTTGACCAATATTCTGAAGTTACGCTCGTTGGCCAAGTTTGACCATCTCGTCTACTTGGATGCACAGGTGGAAAAAAGCACACTTGACGAGTACCAGGGACTCATCTTGATTGTAGACTGCACCAGCAATGCTGTAAACCAGGTCTTGGACCTTGTGGCCAAATGTCCGATCAAAAAAGTGCACTTGATCGTCAAAGACTTGACAAGGCTGTTTGTATACAACATCAGCAACTCGCTAAAGGGCTCGGTTTCATTCGAGTCGCTCACGACAGACCCAGAATTGCACAAGCCGTTCCGTATAACCTCTCAGGTCAAGGTGTCTCGCTGGTCGGTGACACCATTGATGATAGACTCCAACGTATTTTCGTTAGAAATGGCATATGGCGGGCTACACAGCTACATGTTTGAGCCAGTTCAGATGATCTCACGGCTAGCCGACTCTTTTTTGGCGCTACTCAACAGTTTCTCCGGAAAGAACATGTTGAAGGTCAAAAACTTTTACGCCAAAGGTGACCATGCATCTCTCTTGGTGTCGATGATCAAGGAAGAGAAGATGCGCCAGTACTTGAGCACCACCATGAACCCCCTCCAGCAGGAGTTCTACCTTAACAAATATCCCGGGAACGCCGACGTGGTGGTTTTGGAGCGAAATTTGGATATGGCTTCTGTGGCCATGAACCAATTGAACTATCAGGGCCTTATAGACGATCTCTTCGAGCTCCGTATGAACGAGTTGTCCATACTGGGCACCAAGTACGTGGTCAAGGACGACCTCTACCACGACATCAAGCATTTGAACTTCGCTTCCATTGGATCGAAGCTCAACCAGTTGGCACGGTATGTTCAAGATCAATACAAACAGAAAGACAACCTTGCAGACATCTCAGAGATCCGCAAGCTCGTCAAGAACCTCGGCAATTTGACCTCCAAGCAGGATCTTATCAAGAAACACACCACCATATCAGAAGCTATTCTCAGCTACATCAAATTTGGCACCATAAACGAAAAGCCCACCACTGTCGCCGGGCAGAAATACAACCAGTACGAACAGTTCATCGAGTTTGAAAATGAGGTGTTCGACGACACCTACAAGCTGCTGGTTTCTAAGATCAACCAATTCGTCAACGACGGGTTTGACATTTACTTGGTGACATGCCTGCTAGTGCTTGTTTCAGTGGTACACGACGGCATCAAAGAGAAGGACTACGAGCACCTCCACAGTAAGGCGTTTGAAAACTTTGGCATCGAGGTGTCGTTGTTGTGGGAACCCATGATTTCATGCGGTGTGTTGAAGTTGTCCAAGGCCGGACCAACCGACTTTTTTGGGGCATTTGCAGGCTTTGGAATCAACCTGTCGCAGCCAAAATCACCTGAGCCAGTACAAGACGAAAAGGAGCTTCGGAACCTAGGAATCTCCGGTGGTCAGTGGACCCAGCGCAGCAATTATGTGCTTTTGAGCAAGTTCTGGAACCTCCATCCGCTCGTGGAGGACGAAGAAGAACCAAAAAAGACAGGAGAGTTGGTGGACGAGTACCCCCACCCGTCGTTTGCATTGCCAGGCAACACGGTCCCGTTGCTTGTGCGGTTTGTGGAAGCTCTATACTCCCGTCGGTTCCTCAAGTACCGCCCGGTCAACAATGTCAGCAGGCGGAGCAATTGGGATGGTCTACAGCTCGACACGATGTTTGCGGGCAAGCAGGTGGACATCAATGTCTGCGATGTGCTGGAAACCAAGCGTACATCGTCGTCAGAGAAGAACTACGTCGTGATAATGGTGATCGGCGGAATTACCCGGGGCGAAATAAGTTGTCTCAAGTTCTTGGAGCAGCAGCTCCGTGCCCAGGGGATCGACAAGCACTTCCTTATCGTCACCAGCGGCATTGTCAACCAGCACAAGTTGGTGGATGCGTTCCGTCATCTCGAATAGACCATTAATATATCATGTGGAGGTTTCCGTACCTTCCCGTTCCTGTTCTCTACAAGTTCACTGCGTAGTGTTCATTGCTAACTACGTACATATCGTTGCCAATGCTTATGCGGAGTCTTCAGCTTCCTTCTGGGCCTTCAACTGGGCATAGAAAGCTTCTCTTTTGGCCACAATCGGCTTGTGCTCGTAGTACCAGTATAATTCGGCCAAGACGAAGCCACAGCCGAAGCCAATGGTTATGTCTGTGATGATTTTTCTACGTAAAGCGCCAGTAATGGGTGCAATGGCCATGATGATGTTCAAACAAAAGTCGCACCAACCAATGAAAATTAGTGAGAATTCGCGGTTTTTGTGTTACTTGAAATCGCACCATATTACCATCTCAGCCAATAAGTGAACCATAATGATTGGACTTAGACTTACTAGCCAGCGTGCTTTCCAGAGGAACTTCCAGACCTCCACCAGAACATTCAACAAGATCTTTGGTGCTCCAAAAGAAGGTCCTTACTCCAACCTTCCATTCAAAGTCAAGGACAGAAAAATTCCATTCTCCATTATGTGGTTTGGAGTGCTTGGATTTTTCTTTGCATTTCCCTTCCTCACCACCTATCGTGCGTTGAAGAAGGCCGGTTCGTTTGATATGTAAGGAATATACGAATACGAATACAGCGACGCTGTGAATGTAGAAATTATGGGAGAAATGTGGACAGAAACAGGAAGAGTGAACAAGAAAGCGATGTAGTAGAACTGTGGTGGGATTAAAAATGTACTACGTCTGTTTGTGTTGGCATGACTGAATAGCAGGCCGAACGCAAGAAGGAAGGTGAGACGTGAAGATGATATTGAATCTGCCAAAGTTCACCGTCACTTTTATGTTGTTCGATTTCTCTAGCATAGTGTTTATGACGATCATAAAGCTTACGACTTTCTCCAATAATTACAATACTTTTACAATCGACATGCACCTACATGTATTTTCTCCTTTTACTCTTCTGCAATACGCTATGCTCGTTTTGCATCAGAGTCATGCAATTATATTCTCTTGTCTATAAATTATGCTATTGAGGTCTCCAGTGTTCCTCAGTGTTTGTTAGTGTTTCTCGGTCTTTCTGTAGTACCTCCCTGCCTAGTCAAACCGTTCCTCTTCTGGCTCAATGTGTTGTACGTCGTCGGAAAAACGTACTCGTTTTGGTTCAGAGCTATTGGACTGAAATTGACGTTTTAAGCCTCCGTTTCTAGGCAATTCTGGTACGTCATCGACTGTCGTTTCCGCTTCTGTATCCATATTCTCGGTCTCCACCAGCTTGTAGGTGGTTTCTGGAAGCAGAATGTTCATGAAACTTGCTGAGCTGAACGTTAGACCCAAGCTAGAACTCAAGGGCTCTTCGGCCGGCTCAGAAACAGTACCAGAATCAGCGGAGTTGTCAAGTTCAGGAGTACTTGCAGGTTCAGCTGTTGTTGGAACTGGAGATGCAACTTCGGCCACTTTGACGGCTTCAGCTTTTTTGGTTTCCTTCTCGCTTTGAACTGGAATCCTTCCCCATCCCTCAAGCATCCCCCTGAAGTCTACATCTGCTTCTGGACCGGCTGTCATGGAAACGAAGATCGAAAAATCAGGAGGCTTTAGTTCTCGTGGACCAGTTTCTTCAGGCGGTACAAGCTTCATTCGCTGCTGCTGCTGGAAAGCCTGATCATCTAGCTGCTTGCGGGCCGCCAGGAGGCTCTCATGATACTTTGCCAGGTTTGCATCAAACAGGGCTTTCGACGATCCCATGACTGCTTCAGATATCGTGTTGATTTCAGCAATAAGCTTGTGTCGTATTCTGTGGCACTGGGTGACAAAAGCAGCATCCTGCTGGGTTCGTTTGCCCAAAAGCTCGAGATCTCTGTCCATGGTGATCACATACTGGAGCAAGTAATTTCCTTCCCGCAAAAGCATATCGGGAGATATTTTCAGCTGGGCCTGGGCACCGCCTATGGAGGTGGCATTAATGATAAACAGCTCGATTTTCTTGAGTACGGTTGCTGGAAATAACTCCAAACCCGCCGATGTTTTTGCTCGCGGCCATGTCTTGAATAAGTTTATGAGATCCTGCCGAGTGGGGGTGTCTGTGACTACAAGATACGTGTCTGTGAAAAGGGAGTAGAGATGAGAGCTGAAAATGACGTTGTAGGGATTTCCGACGTTCTTGCAAATAGAATCGAGAAGATAGAACGCAAAGATCTTGTGTTTGGGAAGACATTTGCGCACTCGTTCTGTTACAAGTCGAGATATCTCATCTGCGCTGTCCGGGTGCTTTTCAGCCTCTATGGTGAGTTCCTCAATTATCACCCTAGAGTTGATGGTCAATGCAGAGAGATGGTCTCGAAAACGGTCAGAGTTGAACATGATGCGAAAACGCTGCGGCAGAGGAAGAAGACAGAGCTCGATTATGTAAGTAAAAGGTGCGGCTCGGTATTTGCAGATGGTGCTTTTGATCTGTCAAGTTTGTTTTTGGTTCGGGTGTTTTGCGGGGTTCATTAATGGTCAGCAGTTCAATTCGTCTTTTGATGTGGGTTTCAGTACTTGTTATGGTCATGTGTTGAAAGTTTGCAACAAGTGGAAATTGGTGCTTAACTTCGCAGACAATTATAGGGTTTTTCTGTTGAGCTATAAGCAGGGCTTGTCTGGTTCCTAATACATAATCTACTCAATAAGAGACAGTTTCTCGATTCATATTCTAGAGAGTTGCTGTTGCCATGTCCTCTTGTTTCGTATGTTTACCTATCCAGGTCTGGTCTACGTACCACTGCATAATACGGATCAAAGAACATATGCAAGGTAGAAGCTCGAGGACGACAGGTATGAGTCTAGACTGCTACAAGGAGCTCCTGATTTCGACATGGAACAATTGCTGTGCCTGCAGGACAATAGCTGCAAACGTTCGTGACATATGTCAAGTGAACCTGTTAAAGGAGAAGGGGTGACGAAGGTGGAGTTGAATACTCGGAGCAAAAAGCCGGGCTGGTTATGAGATTGAAAGACAGAGAACAAAGTGAATTGAGCAACAGGTACAAGTGGCATTAGTTTTCCAACAAACTTAAGCCAGTAAATTGCATTAAGTGATCGAAATCGCAATGCCATAACAAGCACCCGGATAAGATTCACCTTTGTATCTCCCTCCATCAGTGCGTCATCATCTTCCTCTCGTCCCGATCTGTACTGATCTCCGTTTTCACACCGGTGCACCACCGGTACCGGGCGTCCGAAGTCTGACTAACATTTTCATATCTAGTACTACAATGTTGAGAGCAATTGCTACCAGATCAGCTGCTGGGAATACCAGCATCTTGCACGCACACAGAGCTATAGGCAATGTTCGTGGGTTAGCCACAGATGCAAAAATCAAGGTGAAAAATCCAATCGTTGAGTTGGACGGTGACGAAATGACCAGAATTATCTGGCAAAGAATCAAGGACAAGCTTATCCACCCATACCTTGATGTGGACTTGAAGTACTACGATCTCGGGATCTTGGCCAGAGACAAGACCGAGGATCAGATCACCATTGACGCTGCTCATGCGATCCAAAAGTACGGAGTTGGAGTCAAGTGTGCTACTATTACTCCAGATGAGGCCCGTGTGGAAGAGTTTGGGCTCAAGAAGATGTGGCTTTCGCCCAATGGAACTATCAGAAACATTTTGGGCGGTACAGTTTTCAGAGAGTCGATTGTGATTCCCAGGGTGCCCCGGTTGGTTCCTGGCTGGAAAGAGCCAATTGTCATTGGACGTCATGCCCATGGTGACCAGTACAAGGCAAGTGATTTGGTTGTTTCTGGACCTGGAAGATTGGAATTGAAGTTCACCCCCAAAGACGGTGGTGAGCCAGAAACCAGAGTGGTCTACGATTACCAAGGACCCGGTGTGGGATTGGCGATGTACAACACCGACGAGTCTATCCGTGGGTTTGCCCACTCGTCGTTTAAGATGGCGCTTTCCAAAAAGATGCCGCTCTACATGCTGACGAAAAACACCATCTTGAAGAAGTACGACGGCCGGTTCAAGGACATTTTTGCTGAAGTGTACCAAGAATACGCAGCCGAATTCGAGAAGAACGGCTTGTGGTACGAGCACAGACTCATTGACGACATGGTAGCCCAGATGATGAAGTCGCTGGGAGGCTACGTGATGGCATTGAAGAACTACGACGGAGATGTGCAATCGGACATTGTGGCCCAGGGCTTTGGCTCACTTGGCTTGATGACATCGGTGTTGATGACCCCAGATGGAAGTGCCTTTGAGAGTGAGGCCGCTCACGGAACTGTCACTCGTCACTTTAGACAGCACCAGCAGGGTAAGGAAACCAGTACCAACTCCATTGCCTCGATCTTTGCCTGGACCAGAGGACTTGCCCAGCGTGGTCGTCTTGACGACACACCAGACGTCGTGGAGTTTGCCAACAGAGTGGAGAAGGCTACAGTCGAGACCGTCGACAAGCAGGGAATTATGACCAAGGACTTGGCCATTGCTTGCGGAAAGACCGAGAGATCAGCCTATGTGACCACCACCGAGTTCCTTGACGCAGTAACCGACTCTGTGGCCAAATAGGAGGGTAATAGTAGATGATATAGCACTACGCACTGAAATGAGCCAACTACCGGTATCTAATATGTAGCAGTCACCTGTGAAATAGTCAAGCATGAGTTTAACATGGCGTAGCATTGCACTTGTAGGATCATTCTGAGGTACAAATACTGTGGTTCAGCTCTGGAATTGTACAGTTGCTTCGTTGCGGACTATTTACGTACTACAAGCTGCATCAAACAAGCAGTCAACGAGCACTAAGCTATCAAACACATTTACATCTAAATAAAAAAAACTCTATAGTCTACTACAATCTCCGACATTCACTCCATGCAATGCTTCTTGTCCCACTCCTTTGTCCCTGTATTGTTGCAACATCATAGCCTCACCGTTGCAGCCGCACCTGTCAAGTGGTAGCCGCACCACCTGCGTCTATACTTGCCCTGCAGCTTTTGCAACCGCAGATGCAGATAATTGCAGTCAGGGTAGCAACCGGAGTACTGCAGCAAAAGCACCCGTCACCAGACGGGAGACGCATGCACTCCGAGTCCTGTTTGCAGGGCATTTTTCACTGCGCCTGCTCGGCGCTATTTCTGTGCGGGATTATTGCAGTATTGTTCCGAGTCCAGTGCGCATGCAATTACGGCTGTTCTGGGCCCGGATCGTGCTTAGTTTAGCATTTACGTACGCCATGCCACTGCAGCCCCTTCGCAATCAGAAACCAGGCGCAACAATATAAGCGAGGGGAGGTCGGCTTGTGAAGCACTATTGAGAGTAGTTGAGTAGTTGAGTGATATTGACCTTGTGTTCTGAGTTTCATACGTCCTTCGAATTTTGTTCTATTCAGTGTCCAGTTGGCTTCTTGATATCCAGTGTATATCCTACCGAGTTTCATCTTCAGCGTATTTGAATTCGTCATCGGTCTTGTTCGTGGTTTACGTATCCTACTGAGTGTCGTGAATTGAATCTCGATTGAGCTTGAACCGTGCTTTTGGCGTACTGAACGGATTTCACTCAGATCGTCCTAGTCAGATCGCTGACACTTCTTTGCATTGGCAGTTGCTATGCCATACTATTGGTACTCCCCTTACACGGCCAACTACGTATATCAACCGGACCCAATGAACGGTAAAGGTTCTGAGCCGGTCAATCCTTTCCATCCCGAACTTTTCAGGCCTGTCCATCCCGAAACCGTCCGTTCCGAATACTTCAAGCCCGCCCGCCCGGAGTACAATATTCATCCGAACGCTTCCCAGGCTCATTCTGAAGCGTCTCTGGGATACTCAAACACCTCTCCGGGTCAATCGAACACTTCTCCGGGAAACTTCAACACTTCCCCGGGTTTTTCCAACACTTCCCCAGGGCATTCCAACATATCTCCAGGACATACCAACATATCCCCTGTCTACAGCAACATTTCCCTGGGCTTTTCCAACATTTCTCCAGGCGTTTCCAACACTGCTCCCAGCCATCCCGACCTTTCTCCGACCCGCAATCTTTCCCTTCCGCTCCCGGAAGCCCAGCTAGACCCTGTAAAGTATAAGGTGCACCAGCCGGATGCTTCGGTGCCGCCTGCGGCTACTCATTTACTTGGCAACAGCATCTATCCCAACATCGAGGTGAAACGATACTCGACGGCTGCGTTGGATCCATGTCGACACTTCTTGACGGTGTACGAGTACCCGCTCAACGGCCACAGTGTCGTGTGGGACTATGAAACGGGTTACGTGCATCTTACTGGCATCTGGAAGGCAGCCATCCATCACCCCGACAACGACTTGCCCAAGTCGAACTCCAAGGCAGACATTGTGAGACTCTTGGACAGTACTCCAAGACAGCACCAGAGCAAAATCAAGCGCATCCGAGGCGGCTTTCTCAAGATCCAGGGCACCTGGCTTCCTTATGCGCTATGCCGAATCCTAGCTCGCCGCTTCTGCTACCACATACGCTTCCAGCTTATCCCTGTCTTTGGAGCTCTGTTTCCCAGCGACTGTTTTCTTCCAACAGATCCAGGCTACGGCGAGCTAAAGTTGGACGAGTTGGAAGACGTAGAATCACCGGTTACACCACCAAGAACTACCACAAGCTCTGTCCTCACACCCGATCGGCTGGTCCGATGGAACTCGGTGGTGTCGCTTCCAGAATCCAGTCTCTCCTATAACGAGGTTGTCGACATTGTCAATGCATCGAAGTGTCTTCAGCTGTTGAGCCAGTCAGCACAGACATCGCCCATTTGCTACGACCGCCGAGAGCTGCGGGAGTACACAACTGTTTCTGACAGCGGCATTTCGTCCATCTTGCTAGCAGCAGATATCAGCAGCAGACCAAAGGAAAATGTGCAAGCACCCGAGTTGCAGAAAATAGAGCCTCGGCGTGCCAGCGTGAAAATCAACGACTTGCTTTCGTAGATTGGAGAAGATGGATTATGAATCATGGAGAATACAGCAATGTACCCTAGTTTGAGTGATTTGGCATTCATGCATTTTTGACACGGTCAAGTTGTTCTGGTGGTGAATACTCATCAGGGCATTAAAAAAAGAACTGGCCTGTGTGTTTGGGAGATTATTGCTTCAATGGCATGGACATGAAGCTGTGGGGCATATACTCGTCTGCCTGTCGACTGAACAGGAATACAAGGATAGTATTGTTCACTTGTACTACCGATATACAGCCATCGTTGAAGAGGTTGGCTACAGTATAGACAATTAGCCAATCTGGAGACTTAGTGTAAATTTTGAATGCATGTTATGAGTATCTGCCTACCTTGTTGCAGCCTGCTTGCATATATTGTAGAGTGCTTGAAGTCTTGATTTTGTGCGAAACCCACAAGTGTCTTATGGATTTTATCGACTTCGATACACTAAACCTCTCTGATGATCTACCAGAACCACAGCCGGCCTTATCGTTGCCGCTAGCGTCTAATATCGAAAACCTTGGTCGAAAATTCAACCTCAACAACTTTACTCGTTCTCTTTTGAATCGAGAAAATGAAGACGAGTTGGAAAAACTGGACTTTCTGCCACAAGTAGCCGAGAAATATGCCAATCTTTCACTTCTGTTGCTTGACCAGAGCAACAAAGAATCGTATCAGCTGGCTGATGATAACTCTGACGTGAAAATTAGCGCATTGTCAACTCGACTTTCTCGAGTGCTCAACAATTCACTCTCTGATGCCCAAATGAGAGATATATTTGGCTCTTTGGAGGATACGCTCCGCTCCTGGGATAATGTGTTGGAGCCTGGCGCATTGGGCTCGATGCTGAGACGCAAATTGCGTGGAGAGATAGAACGGACGTTGATCAAGAACCAAACACAAACCCTCAAAGAGTATCAGCCTGTCATCAAGCATCTCCGAGAGCTATCTGAGAAGATAGAGGGGTTGAAAAAAGCTAGCATGGGTGTTGTGGAAAGCGTCAACAACGATTTTGAGTCGAGCCAAGCCTTTAATGCACAAATGCTGGAATTACACAGGAAAAAGACAGCAGTGGAGATCAAAAAACAGTTGCTTTCTGCTTTCAAAACCAAGTTTACTCTCAACGAGTATGAGGAGTACACGTTGGAAAATGGAGACATCACCGACGATTTTTTCACCGTCTTGAGTAAGGCCGAACAAGTCGACCAAAACTGCTCCATTTTGTTGTCGATTGACAATTCGCAGTTGGGCGTGAAAACCATGGCCAAGGTTAACCGCCTAGTCACCCGAGCTTCTGAAAAGGTGGTCGCTTACGCCAACAGAACGCTCGGCAACTTGTATGCGCTCAATAATCGGCAGAGGGTTCGCTCGTTGCATCAGTGTTTCCTCTACCTTCACCACAAGCCTCACTACTTCAATTCTGTTTTGAATACCTTTGTTTCGTCTCGTTCCAAGAGCTTGGTGGACGAGTTTCTCGCACAGGCAAACAGCCGAGTAGTTGGTACATCCATTCAGCCAGACTCCAATGAGTATCTGGACCCTGTGAGGGTCATTGGTGACCTTCTAGCTTATATTCATTCTGTCGTGGTCAGCGAAAGCGAGACGATAATGGGCATATTTGCATTTGAAAATGATTTGGTGGACGAAGAAAGCAGAAAGGAATTTGCCAATATTATGGACGATTCCGTGGCCAAAGTATTACAGTCTTTGGCTAAACCAGTCAGAGCAAAACTCGAGCAAATCATTAGCCGAGAAATACGTATACTGGTGCTCTTTTCCATACACAACTTGGTGGACTTATACTACATCATGTTTTCCAAACAAATCAAACAGGACCATATGGGTCTTGTAGGCACTATTGAGGCACTTGTGGAGTCTGCAGAAGCTAGAATTGTCACCACGGTTGAAAACAAACTCACAACCATCCGCAACTCTAATCTGGCTCAGCTCCAATTGAATATCGATTTGCAGCCACCAGAGTGGATCATTGACTTTTACTCCGAAATCTTACCTACGCTTGACCAGATCCAAAGCGAGACCATTTTTAATAAGCTGGCTGAACGAAACACCGATTTCATCAATATGGTGGTCGATCAGCCCATCTTGATTTACGAAGAGCACATGGAAAATAGCCAGGTAAAGAATTTCGGAAAACGGGATAAGTACATCCTCCAGCTCAACTGCTTGGACCTTATTCTCTCCAAGATTATGCCAATAACCGCACTCAGAGACAAAGTGATACTTATAAACGAAAAGATCAAAGAAGTCAGCGACAAGCTTGCAGAAACCCAATTTGCCAATTTATTAGCGGAAAGTGCATTGACTGACTTCTACAACGTCGCAAACATGATATGTCCCATTGATGATGACTTTTTCGACGTTAGCATCTACCAGCCAATTACTGAAAACAAGCTATTCACTGACGAAAGTGTTCGTGAGGTCAACCACAAAATACAAGCATTTCTCCCTACTGCATTGCTTGATGTGCAGCAGTCTCTCTTCATGATCAACTCACCTATGGTGGTGAACGAGATAATTATGGAATCGTCTATTAAGTACACACGGTTTTATGCTCGCTTCCAGGTAATATGTGACGAGTATTTGCAGCAACCACTTTTAGCATGGTCGGATATAGAGGTGGCCACCTTATTGGGAGTCGAAGATGCATACACTGACACCCAGCAAAGAGAAGACCAATAAATAATATAGAGTATACCTTGTAATCACAGCGACAGATGCGATTCTTGGCTGGCGAAATCATGCGATCTATCGATCGATACCTTTCGTGCCAGAGCATTCTGCTCATCCTGTTGTGGCGTGTCATTCTCCACATACTCCAGTTCGTCTTGTGCTGGTTTGTCCTCAGCATGAATCCACTTTTTCATGAATTTGACTAAAATTTGTGCTGTCATCACTTGCTCGGCTTGGTACAACACCAAAGGAACAAGCAACTTACCCAAGTAGCGGGAGTCGGATCCATATTGGGACGAAATCAAAGATACACCAAGAGCGGCAGTCTTGGCTGGACCGCACAACATGACGCTGACGGTGTCTCTGCGGTTGTAGTAGAATGGAGTGAAAAGTTTGTGGCCAAAGCGGTACCATACTGAATGTTCCGGAGTGGGCTCCTCGGCAAAAACCGTCTTGATGAAGCGTGGACGAGACCAGAAGAAGCAAACGGCAGTGAAGAAAAGGTAGATGCCGATGTTGAAGAAGACAATGAAGATGATGGAGGCGTGGGAAACGGACTCAAAAGCATTTTGGGCAAACGCAGTGGAGAACGACTGGAACATGATCAAAAGCAACATGTACGAACCCACTTTGCTGAGCCGGAAGGTCGCCAAGCACCATTTGGTCTGTTTGTTGAACAAATTCTGAACCACTTGACCCACAAAGAGCGGTACAAACACAGACAATCCCAACTGTTTCATGACCTCTCTGTAAAGCTCCTGGATGCTTTCCGCGTGTCCAGAGCCCTGGTTGGTCGGATTGCCGAATGCCCAAGTTCCTCGCAAATACATTTGCACCAAAGCCGGCGTAATAAAAGCGCCAAGCAAGTTACCGATGAACACCTCACATAGTGTCAAGATGTCATTGCCGTCAGCCTGTTTCGTCATCACCACGTTCGACAGAACCGTTGTAGGGCATGCGTGAGTCACGATCATTCCCACCAACAACCACCTATCGATTGCTCCGTCGTGTGCCAGCTTTATGCCACACACTATGCCGAAGATGATGGCCAGAGTGACCAAAAAAGACATTGTTAGCACCGTAAAATGGGCTCTCCAGTGACCCATGCAGACCATCAAGTCCTTAGTAGACATCGAAAGACCGGAAATAAGGAAAATCACCGCCACAGCACCATAGCCTATGGAGTATTGGGCCTTTATCGTGCCTCCTTGTTTGGCAAACTCGGGATAGGAATGTGCTAGCGCCACAAAGACTCCTAGTATGACGAAAAACCACTGGTTTAATGCAAAATTGAATACTGCCATCGTCCATTTGTACGGACGAGACTGCTTTATGGCATGTGACATGGTGTATTAAGATCCTTGTTCAAAGCTGAAGTTACCAAAGCAGTTCGTGGAGCTGTTCTACGACATATATCTGCGTATCAATTTGCAGCACTTCAGCAATTTGACAGAGGGCATATGCCGGAACGCGGACCGAATTCGCTGCGAAATCTGCGGGCCGAGACGAGAATGTGGGGACCAGAGATAAACGAATAAGGAGGGGACAAAAATGGCTGAAATTAAAATATGTACTTTAAATCGTGCTAAGGACCAGGCACTCGGCTTTTGGGCAGCTTCAGCTCACTGGTTCCCAACTTTGTCCCAGCTGATATCCCACCCGTGCACCCATTGCAGCACTTCCTATTTCGGTCTCATATAAACATCGCTTATAATCTGCAATTGCTACTTTCTCTTCATGTTAGACCGGCCCTTTGTGAACTGCTTTTGGGGCGACACCAGCAGTGGGTTCCTGGTGGTCAGCACTAGGATACACGATGGGTTAAGAACGCTCCAAGAGCTCTTAGATTACTACCAAGAACGAATCCAAGCCGAGAAGGACTACCTCAAACGGCTAGAACGACTCAATTCGAAGATTCGTTTGGGATCCCATGAGACAGGGACGCTCAAGAAGGCTTTAGACTCACTAGCTCTCGAGAACCAGCACATGGCACAATATAATGACAAGTTTGTGCGCAGCGTCACCCAGCAAAGTTACGAAAGACTCAGTAGTTTCACTTCCATGTACACAAAGAAGGTGCTCAAGATCGAGAACCATATGTCCAAGCTCGCGTCCAAACGGGCAGATGCTGCAAAGCAGGTGGAAGCGACGAGGAAGAAGTTCCAGGAGGAATGCGCCCAGATCAAGCTGCTTCGTCTTTTGGTGCAGACGACCTGGGGTAAAGAATTGGAGAAGAACGAGGCCAAGTTGCACAAATTGACTTCCCTGAAGCAGTCTAAAAGAGCCTATGAACAGTGGGTACAAAAGCACCGAGAGCTCAATGAGATGTTCACTCGAGACTGGAGTCTTGCACTCCAGGACATATACCAGCTTGAAATAGAGCGCATACAGACATGCAAGATTAACTGCTTTGGCTTCTGCAACCACATAGCTACGCTCTGTGTTGACAACGACCAGGCTGCGGATGTGGCCCGACTGGCATTTGCGGTGGTTACACCTCCATCCGACTTGGACGACTTTGCCCGCAACTACGGAACTGGAGACAAGATCTACAGTGCCCCCAAGTATGTGGACTACATGAACGGGTACGACGAAGAGGAACCAACATTCAAAATCGCCGATTTCGACACCCCAGACTGCAAAGACGTCATACGAACAGTGCTGAAGAAAGAGCACCGTCTGCCTCCGAAAGCAACCAAAGAGCTTCCCCAGCTGCCACAAAAGGCTCCAACAAGAATACCGCCCAGCGAATCACCCACTAGACTGCAACCACCACTCCAGCTGCAACCCCACCTTCTGCCGCAATCCTCTCCGTCCGACCATAAACCCTCTCACAACCGTGCCGGTGGTTCTGTGACCAGCACGTATGCACTGGGCCCCGAGGACTTGTTCTCGAACAAGGACCGCCAGTTTGCTGGCCTGAACGGCTCCTCCAACTACTCGAACTACACCTCCTACACCTCCACGTCCAGCAACCTGGAACGCAACTGGGCCTCGCCTCGACGGAAGGAAAAGCAGTTGAACCAATACCAGGAGCACATCAACCGACAGTCACGGGAAATGCCACCGGCCGCTCCCGCTGCTGCTGAGCCAGAAATCAAGCCCGTCCCGCTCACCAAAGATTTCTCCATCGACTTCATCGCCAAAGCGCTCGAAGATTTGAACGAAGGCGGAGACGGCGATGTGTCTAGGTTCCGGAGGTCGCTCAGAGGAACAAGCAAGTCGGCTACGGCACCGTCCACACCACACGTCAATAAGTTAGACGACGAAGTTGCGGTTCGCCGAGACAGCATTGCTTTCCGGACGCCTGGCCCACGCAGAACTAGAGCAGATCTTGACGGGTCGCCTGTGAAGCAGCGGCCGAAGCTGATGGTGGATGCCACGAACGATCTGCTTGCTACTTGTGTTGTTCATCAAGCTAGTGACGATACGCTCACGGCGCTGCCTAGACGGTCTTTGCTGCGGACACCGTCCAAGAAGATCCGCAACTTGCATTCTATCGTGGCAGAGACTACACCACATGGACATCATCCGTACGTGGCCAAGGCTCGGGCACGCTACAGCTACAAGTCCCAGCAGCACGGCGAGCTTTCGTTCAAGAAAGGCTGGCTCATGTATGTGATCCACCGACAAGAAGACAACTGGTTTGTGTGTGAGCTCACGCTGACCAACTCAGAGATGGACGGCGAGGTCGGCTTGGTGCCCGGGAACTACGTGACCGAGGGCGAGTATTTTTAGAGCATATTGACGTATGTTAGTGTAGAGTAGTGTACAATAATCTAGTGCGATCTTGAGCCCAAAGTTTATTCCATGACAATCGAACAGTTTCCCCCCTTGGTCGTCGGTGGCTCTGTGTTCAACCACATATACAACCTGGACCCGCTGAGTCTTCCCACCACCTCCATTCTCGATTTGGCCTTCGAAAACGGCTTCAATGCCATCGATAGCTCGCCGTACTATGGTCCGCTGGAGCAGTATTTTGGCACGGCGTTGGCTGCCATAAAGGATAAATGGCCCCGAGAGTCGTACTACATATGTACAAAGGCAGGCAGATATGGCCCCGATGATTTTGACTACCTGAGAGAACGGGTACGCAAGTCTGTGCTCCAGTCGCTCGAGCGGTTTCAGACAAGCTACCTAGATTTGGTCTACATGCACGATATCGAGTTTGTGGCGGTGCAAGAGGTGATGGATGCACTCAAGGAGTTGCGTGTCCTCAAGAACGAGGGCTTGATAAGAGCGTTTGGTGTTTCTGGATACCCGGTTGAGCTTTTGCACCAGGTGGCTCTTGCCAGTAAACTAGAGCCGGAAATCGGACCTTTGGACGCTGTGCTTCTGTACTCCAACGGGTGTATCCAGAAAACACGGCTCTTTGAGGTCTACGAGCTGTTTTTCGAGAATTGTGGCATCAAACGGCTCATGAACGGGTCGATTTTGAGCATGTCGTTGCTCCGGTCCCAGTCCACCCACGGCTTCCATCCGGCGCTGGCGGAATTGAAGGCTGCAGCCACACAGGTGGGCCAGGAGCTCTTGCAGAGGGACATCGAGGTGGCCGATGTGGCTACCCGGTTTGCAATGAAGCGCACCTTGTTTGAGGGAAAGTACGCTGCCCAGTCGTCGGTCGTATTGGGAGTTTCCAGTGTGCAAGAGCTCGAGCTAGCGCTTGAGAACTATAGCGAGGTGGAGAAGGGCCGGGACGAAGAGGAGCTCTACGACGAAGTGCAGGCGATGTTCGGCAAGCACTACAACGAGCGGTGGGACAGCGGAAACGTCAAGGCGAACTGAGAAGGACAGGATGAGTCAGACAGGAGGCTGAAGGAGGGCACGATGAGTCAAGCGGCTGAAGGACGGCGGGTATTTATTAGGAGCCGTGGACGACAGTTATAGAATGGATAGAGTGTACTATGCAATGAAAACAATCGAATACCTACACTGAAGCCTACTGTACTATCTATGTATACTCTACTCTCTGCTCTCTGCTCTTTAATCTCCACTCTCTACTCTCTACTCTCTACTCTCTACTCTCTGCTCGCTATTCCCTTCCCTTATACTTCCCTACTTCCCTTTCCCTCCTGCCTCCAGTGCGCATCTTCATGAAGAGAAAACCACAGGACGACCACACCTTTGATCTAGGCGCTAAAAAACGTGTCACAGTCAAACAGTTCAACGGAGTCAGCATCGTGGACATCCGTGAGTATTACGAGGACAAAGAAACCAAAGAATTGCGTCCCGGCAAAAAAGGCATTGCACTCACACAAGAGGTGTGGAACAAGCTCTTACTTGCAAAAGACGACATTGACAACGCTCTTGCGACTTTACCAACTAAACGCACTGACAAAGACAAAGGCGCAGACCACAAGGAGGACCCTGCACACAAAGAGGCTTAGGAAGAGGTATCCTACGATATCTACAACACCGTTGGTGGTTGAGAGAACGTCGATGTCGTGTGCGTGTCGGGAGCAACCTATTATCTAAGCTACGGTGAAATTATATTGCCGTGCATCGTTACAGAACCAACAACTGTGATAGACGATCTTGTTTCCTGCCGAGGAATTGGGCCACTTGAACAGCCTACTGCTATATACTCGGAACCACCGGTACCGCTGTGAATTCACAACTCGCAGACATCGAGATCAGACCTGCTCGGAGTTCCAGACTCGAAGCAGCATTTTAGAAGCTATAACCAGCTCGCTGCATTAGTGTAAGCAGCACTGGCGAAGCATATCAGTACAAGCTGAAGGTTATCCTCACGATCTGAGGCCTTCCAGTACAACCGAAGCTTAACGATACAAGCTGAAACACCGTCACTGACCGAAGCTTACCATCTCTGACTGAAGCTTCACTTCCCCAGCTATCTACCTTTTTACGGGCACTTACTACCTTTTCCTACATTCCCGACTATCCTACTGTCCACCAACTTATCTCCACCATGTCGCTGCCCGAAAACCCCGTCTACATCGACCACCGCAACATCGACGACTTGGCCCATCTTCACGCCTCGCCCGCTCGAACTAGACGCCGCAGCACCCACCACAGCGACCCCAAGAACCGCCAGTTTGCCCGCTCCTACCTGACCAACAGCGGGCTTCCGCTCACCAACCGCAATCTCCAGCACCTCTTGGCGTCCACAGCCGAAGATGACGAGAACACCAGCCCACGAGACGGCGCCCTGGGACCCGTGGCTCTCGATATGGACCAGTACCGGCGACAACAGGCCGAGTGGAGCGTCGGGAACGGCTGGCACGATCCTTTTGACGACAACCGCTCGATGAACTCGTTGGAGTTCGGCGGCTCCAACCCGTCCTCGGACCACTCCAGCGACTCCACGTCGTTGGACGATGTGTGTTTTCCCGACTACTACGACAAGGACGACGGCAAGTCGTCCAAGAACGCCTGGCCTGACTTGGAGGTGCTCAAGGAGTACGTGCAGCAGGAATTGGCCGACTTGGCGGCGGAAGAAGAGCAGAACGAACCGCAAAACGTCATGTTCCGTACCCCTGTGGCCCACAATGTAGGTCATGGCCAGCAGAACACTGCAGTTTCGCCCACGGGAACTCCTGCTGCAGCTTCTGTTGCGTCTCCAGCCGACCAACCCGCATCTCCTGCTGACGAGGCTGAACAGACACCCCTCCTTTCCACCCATGTCAACGAGCTCGAGTCGCTCGATCTGGTCAATGAGTCGCTCAGAGTACGTCCTACGCCCATCCAGCCATGGGAAAAGAGCAAGGAGGAGATCCCCACCATCTGGAACACAGCAGAAAGAGGTCCCAAGAACCGCGCCGACAAGGTGTGCCGCTTCACATACTTCCGTGAGGACCTCGACTCTACTATCCACTCGCCTACCCTTGGTGGACTCATTGGTCTGAACTCGAGGCAGTCGCAAAAAGCTTCCAAATTGACCAAGAAATGGCGCAGTGTGGACGAGTCTGCTCCCACAAAGGAGCAATCACTCACCGTCGAAGATTTGTTTGCGCCGTTCAGAGTTGACCGCTCGTCGGCTGCTCCGTCGATAGCGGGAGACTCGAGCCAGCCGGGCACTCATCCACTGTCAGTTTTGGGCGATACTTTACCCCAGCCAATGCGTACGACACCGTCTACAAACAAGCTTTCGGCCCAGGCCAGCCTCAACGAGCAGGACGTGATCCCTTACTGGCTCGATGTGCTCGATCCTACAGAAGAGGAAATGAAGGTGCTCTCCAAGACATTTGGAATCCACCCATTGACGACAGAAGATATCTTCCTTGGTGAAGCCCGTGAGAAAGTCGAGCTCTTCAAGCAGTACTACTTTGTGTGTTTCACATCCTTCGATGTGGTGTACGAGCGCCGCCAGCAACGGAAGAAGGAACAGGAAAAGAAACTCAATAAGCTCCAGGAACTCGACGGCGACTCCCGAGATGGCATTTGGCGGAAAATGAAGCGCTTTTTCGGCTCCACTGACCGTAGATACTCCCATGCTCATCCTACGACCCAAACAACCAGCCACAAATCTAAGACCAAGCGCATCCGTGAGGGTGAGCTCCAGCCGTTGAACATGTACATGATCTTGTTCCGCGAGGCTGTCATCACCTTTCACTTCTCGCCAACTCCACATCCTATCAACGTAAGACGGCGTGCTCGTCTTCTCCGTGACTTTCTCACGGTGTCGTCCGACTGGATCTGTTATGCGTTGATCGACGACATCACAGACTCGTTTGCCCCAATGATTGAGAGCATTGAAACCGAGGTCAACTCGATCGAAGATGCTATTCTCAAAATGCATTCTGGCGATACAGACTCCGACGACTCCGATCTGGACGATGACGAAGACGAGCTTGTGGATGTCGAGGAACGGCGTCCACATCACACCCAGAAGGAAAATAATGTATTCTACCGACGTACACGTTCAAAATCGGTTGTGGAAGGACAGGGCGGATTGGGCATTTTCAGCAAAGGACGTGTTGCTCGCTCGTCGTCGTCGAGCAGATCCAAGAGCAAGTCGTCTAGTTCCAAATCTACAGCGTCCAAGATCATTGGCTGGAAGCGCAAGGGAGACATGTTACGGAGAATTGGTGAATGTCGTAAGCGTGTTATGTCCGTCCTTCGTTTGTTGGGACTGAAAGCTGATGTCATCAAGGGTTTCAACAAGCGGTTGAACGACCAGGGTGAGACATCCTTCGCTGGTGGAAGTGAACTTTCGATGTACCTTGGCGACATTCTGGACCACATTGTCACCATGGTTCAGTCTCTTAACCACTACGAGAAGCTCTTGGCTCGTTTCCACTCTAATTACCTCGCCCAGATCAACATTGACATGACCAAAGTTAATAACGATACCAATGATGTATTAGGAAAGATCACCATCTTGGGTACCATCGTGCTTCCCATCAATGTGGTGACCGGTCTTTGGGGAATGAATTGTATAGTTCCGGGACAAGATTATGACGGACTCTTGTGGTTCTGGTCCATCATCGGTTGCATGGTGCTTTTCAGTCTCTGTGCCTACCAGTATGCGAAGAGAGTAACCGGACTATAGTCTGGTGTAATAGCACAGGTTGCTGTATTTTGGCTAGAAAGGAGCGATTTTTTATACCTACTAGAATAAATGTTGAAATCGCTATCTGGCTTAGAATTAGCAACTTTGGCTCATCCTCGGGTTCTTATGAAATTTGCAACCTAAATAGGATAGTTATTCAGACATCTTTTATCCACACTATGGGAATGTAAATTTATCATGATATGGTTTTACATGTGTATCTATTTAAAGTGCTCGTGTATTTTCCGTCGTTTGGATTTAAAGTTGCGTTCACGTTATGAGTACACAACGTGCATGCAGACTGCAGAACTAATTGCCTGAAGTAAACCATAACGCATGCCCAAAAAAGAATACACGTATTGTGCAAAGATTAAAACTATCGTGCATTAACTTTAACACAACATCTGCATGATCATGTTAATTTTCAGGATTCTTTTTCTCGAAGGCTTTTAAACACAATACCAGCAAAAATTACCTTAGTTCTCTAAAATAAGTCGATTTTGGAGCTCAACGAAAGACTAAATAAAACTTCACATTGAGGTCGTTGCACATGATTATTTGGATATAAGTTCCCCATATCCAGGCTTTGACCGTTCATTGGGTTCAATCGTTCAGCAGAACTATTCGTAACTTGAGAATGACGATTGTAGTTTTGATCCAAGTCCGATCATACCAAGGTACGTTGAAGCCGCCGCTGTTAGAAGCGAGTAGCCATGACGAGCATTGATTGAAAATATAATTCAGTGAACATGGATCAATCATCTTGGTTTCGGTCAAATATTCAATGTGCATTCAAAGTTTTGTGTAGACTAGCACCTCACGCAGTCGAACAACGAGTCTGGATGTAGATCAATTATGTTAAGGTCATAACAAAGGTATTCATTTTGAAGGTTCTATATTTATCAGTATTCAAGAGGTGTGATATGTTTTACTAAATTCAGGGATTCATGCAACATTGTTCAAATTCGAGCCGCTAAGTCTACAAGCTGTGAATAGCATGTGGATTGACAAGACTCAGTTTATATGCGAATGTATTCCTAACTACTCTTCCTTTCACATTATTCATTCTTGGGAAGCATGAAGATCAGAATACTTGCCAACCGCCAGACTAGGGAGACGCTCGCTATGGTTATGAAAAGTTCTTGGCAGCTCGTTTGAAATCAGAAGCACACTTGTTGAACCAGTATTAAGTTATATGGGAACAGCTGTACGTAATCAGTATCAGTCAAATTGTTCTAGCTTACTAAAACAGCGGATTAACTTTCATGTGTAGGCGCTAGAATACATGCACTATCGCATTAAAGATATAGTTTGTTGCTGCAAATATTTTCTGCAATAGTTACTTTTCACGCCGAGATAAAAGAAGAAACTCTAACCATAATTATTTGCGACAGCCCTTCTATTGCATGGTGCATGGTACATGATGCATAAACGGTTGCATATCCTGCACTGTGCGTCTGACGAACATCCTGTTCCAATGATCCGGCCTGCATGTAGACCGGCCCTCTTTTGTTCGCAAAGAGACAAGTTGCGATTTCATCTTAATCGTCGCCATGAGTCTTCAAATGTCACTTGTTTTCGCCACCTTGTGTGGCGAAATGGTCATCTTGTTTTTGCTCGTATGTCCAATTCCTCATCCTATACGTGTACGTTTGATGGACACCGTGGCAGTTTTACGAAAGCTGAATCACTACAAAATCGGGGTGGTTTTTACAACCATACTTTTGGCGATGCAGTTTATAGACTGTGTGAACCGCTTGAAGAAGTTCCTGGAGTTGGGCAACCCATACTTTGGTAGTTTCAGCACATCAAGCCAGCAAATAGCCGGAACTCTTTCTTCGAGCCAGTTGGCATCCAAGTTCTACGCCCAAAGAAATCTCTATTTGACCGGAGCGGTGTTGTACTTGGAGCTTGCTATTTGGGTCGTGGTGGGAATTGTTGAAAAACTCGTTGCCAAAGAAACACAATTCCGCTTACTCTCTACGCCAGCTAGTAATGAAGAGGAGGTGGAAAAGTACAAGGAGCTCATCCGCAAGAAGGAGGTTGACATTGCCACTTTCAAGAAGCAGATTGAAGGATTGCAGAAGGCTTACGATCAGCAAACACCCAGTACCAGCATCAGCAAAGATGATTAGAACTGCGCATATTCATCGCTGTACGTGAAGCATGAAGTAGTGCAGAAGAATGCATTGGTAGAGTAGTGCAATATGGTTGCAGAGCAATTTTAAGTTATTTTTTCACAGTAGGTTATCTCGCTTCGGGCGATCTTGCATGCGCACACTCATGTACGGAGTGATGATATGCATGTCACAAGAGGATCTGATGCAAGGAACCGAGCTTATCAAACTGAATATGTGATTATCAAGATAGCTATATCAATATTTTGTCATTAGCATAGTCTAGAGTATCTAAACCGCCTCCACAAGTTGTTGGTGACAACCAGCTGTATAATACAATCCACCAGCACTAATATACAATTCACAAATATTTACGGTGGCTTTCATTCTTTTTCCTCCTTCTTCTCCGCGGCGCTGGAGGTGGCCGAGGTCACCGAGCGGTCGGGATCGTTGTTGCCGGCGGCAGAAGGAGCTCCTGCCGATGCTGCGTCCGGGTTGGACACCAGTTGCAGGGCGCCTTGGTGGCCCTGCATGGGTTGCTGCATCTGCTGGTAGCCATATCCGGCCGAATATATAGGCTGCGATCCGTAGGCGGAGTATCCACTGGATGGATTGTAGGGAGTATAGTATTGGTTGGCGTAGTAGGGTTGTTGGTAGGAGTACACCTGCAGCTGCTGCTGGCCCGAGCCTTGCTGTTGAGCGGTTTCTCCGCTGGCCTGCTGGGGAGACTGGTTGACTCCGGAGCCGTTGGACTGCAGGTATTGCGAGTAGCCCGAGTAGTAGTTGCCGTACGACTGGTTGGGGCCCTGCGTCGTGGACGCCTGGGCGGTCACCGGGGTGTGGTTGGCACTGGACTTGGCCCCCGAAGCAGCAGGAGCAGCCACAGGGACGGTTCCGGCCGTGGCACTGGTGGTGGAGGGTGCGGCGGACGAGGTGGCCGACGACGGGGTGACGCCGGTCAAAATGACCCGCTTGATGTCGCGCACGAAGAGCGGGTAGAGGAGGTCCACGATGCCCTCGCGCTGGGCCATGGCCAACGCACGGTCAAACGGAATCCACACACCCTTGAGGTGCATGGAGCCGATCTTGACCACATGGCGCACCTTCTCCAGCTTGAGAATGCCGTCACGGCGACCACGAGTCATCTGGGCCACGTTCAACAACTTGGTGCCGTTGATCATGTTGTTATCGGCGCGGCGCACCACCGAGACGTTGTTAGCGTCCACCTGGTAGCACAACGTCTTCTCGTCCTCCCACATGGTGGTGGTGACCCGCGGCCGGATGCCAGGCGGCTGGTACTGGCCCACCAGCGAGTTCAGCGTGGTGTTCATGGTGTCCAGCGAGAGCGGCGTGTTGTTGGACGACTGCTGCTGCTGGTAGCTGGTGCCCGACAGACCGGACATCTGCACAAAGTGCTGTGGCTGCGGCTGCGTCAACGCCAGACCCGACTGGCCTGTTCCCTGCGTCAGCTGCTGTTGCGCCGGCACCTGTGCATGCTGCGCTGCCTGCTGCTGGCCGGAAGTCGACGTCGACCCCCCGGATTGCTGGGGCACCGCCTGGTAAGCCAGTGCATAACCTCCGGGCGGCATGCCGTAGCTGTTGTGGTACCGCGAGTACGCATACGTCGGATCTTGGCTCAGATTCTGGCCCGCAGCCGTGGGCTGGGTTTGTTGATTTTGGTGGTTTTGCGGCTGCACCTGAGGTTGGGCCACTTGCTGCTGCACCTGGGGCTGACCAAACATGTAGTACAGGTTGTAGGGCTGCTGCATGTTGCCGTTGAGAAGCTGCTGGTACTGCTGGTACTGGTCAGGATAATAGCCCTGGGGATACAGGGGTTGGTTACCTTGAGGATGCATTGATTGCAGAGGATATGTAGATGAGCGATAGTCCACAGTCAGATGGTTAGGATTCGACATCGAAACGGCCACCAGAACCGCCAACAATGCAGAAAAAAGGTTTTAGAAAAAAGCACTAGTCTGGCAGCGGTTAGTGAATGATCTAATCGAGTTTTATTTTTTTTTGTTGCCGGCAGCGTCGTGCGCGCACCGCACCCCTGGTATCCGGACGCCCTTCCCGTCCGTATTGCTCGCCCCCCGGCCCCACTGCTTCCGGCCCCCTGCTGGACGTTGGCGCCGAGGGTGGGTTCCCCCGCGCTGCTGGAGATCCTAGGAGCCCATCCCCCCCCCCCCCCCCCCCCCCCCCCCCCCCCC